>VXBL01001988.1:600903-615078 GCA_013400195.1 Aramus guarauna | reverse complement strand
AGGGGGGAGTTCAAAAGACTTTCCTCTTTGCTTCTTTTTTTTTTTTTTTTTTTTTTTTTTTAATTAGAAAATGACCATTAGTTTCTTCTAGAAAGCTGAAAGCCTAGTTTTAAATAAAAACTTGAGGTAAATTCCTGAATGAATACATCTTGCCGTACAATATTTTTGTTTCAGTAAATTTCAAAATATGTGTATATCTGCATCTTTCATTTTTGTTTGTCATGTTGTCAGAGAACCTAGTGTATGATATAGGGTTATCATACACTATATTTGTAAATATTCCTGATAGTACAAAATTGGTTCCCAATGAGTGTCAGGTTTTGACATTGATATTTTAAATTATGATTCAGCAAGGAGATCTTAAGGGCTAGAAGTTTGTATCTGTGCAAAGTTCAGTTGATTTCAGGGAAATTGTGTAAAAATCTATCTACTCAGAACCCGTTGTAGCATCTGAGTGCCTATTGTTATTGTTTCCCCCCTTATTTTATGTATTAACAATTAACATCATTTTCCACTAAGTTCATTGGTACAGGTAAACCATTTTGAAAGAAGAAACAGGTGACAAACTAATTGTAAATTACAATACTCGTTGACTTCATATGTAAAAAAACCTTGCGTGATGAGCTTTAGTTCTGGGAAAATAACTACTGAACAGTTAAAATAAAGGGATTGCGTAAACTTATTCTAGTAGTGCTCTTTTTTGCATTTTTAATGTAGTATTCCAGAAAGTCTGGTAGGATATGTTTTAACATATAATCTCAAAGACAATAAAGGTAATTAGATAAAGAATCCATGGAGGGGGAGCAGCAGGGCGGGAGGGAAGATACAATTGCCAGGATACCGAAGTAAGAAAGCATCGGCAAATACGTAGTCAGCATACATCTTGTACTTCTTAATGCTACTGTAGAAGTAGTTTCAAATATCTATGGCTTCTCAAAGTTAGAATTGCTGAAATAAGATGACAGAGCTATGTGTTTGATTAGTGATAGTCTTGAACAAATACTTTTAAAATCTGATTAACAAAGAGAACTGCTTTAGGAAAATTGCTTTAGGAAAATGTATTCAGGTTATTTAAAAGATGTTAGATGTATACCAAAGTAAAATATTACTTTATTACTACAAATACAGTTTAATTACTACCAGTAGTAGTTTTTCAATATTACAGACTATCTGTGATGCTTTGTTGCAAGTTACATGCTGCTCTCATGTTGTTGGAAACTGACAGTATGGTCTTCAAGTGGGTAGAGATTGGAACAGTATCTACAGTATTTTGGTGTTATCTGTCATATGGACAACAACAAGAATGCAGTAATTTGTCAGAACCTGTTCCCATGGGTGATAAACAAGAAAATTTAATGAAACTGCCCTGTTAGTGTTTGCTTGAAGTGCAGTAGCTTGGAAATAAAAAATGTCCAGGTACAACAAAACACTTGAATATGAAAAATTCAACTTTTCAGATTAATTGCATGAAGCTTTATGTTGATACAGTGCAGAATAGTGAACTCATTTATACTTTGTCTTTCAGATGAACCAGAGACACGAGATGCATGGTGGGCAGAAATCAGACAAGAAATAAAATCCCATGCCAAGGCATTGGGTTGTCATGCTGTAGTGGGCTACAGTGAATCAACTAGCATTTGGTAAATCATGATGATAATTTGATTTTCAAAACACCACAGAAAATATATTTCATCTTCAGTGAATTAAAAATGAACTATTTCAATGCAGTTGTTGGTACTGTTGGTACCTACTTGGGAGAGTTTGTTAAAGTAACTTTCTGAGACTTCCGTATTGTCCCTTTTTTTTTTTTTTTTAAATATGTTTTAAGTTTGGAGTTCTATTAGGTTTTATGTTTGGTTTTTTTCCTAATGCACATTACAATATTTTTTTTTTAAATTTTCAAACCTACATGTTTGTTTTTGTAGTAACAATACTAATTTATCAATGAAGTTTTCTAAACCTAATCTACCTAAATACTTAAGACTGTTCCTAAAAGTGTACATATTGCAGTTTCATTACTGCGTAACGACTGGCAGACCAGTACTTAAATGGTTAACTTCAAACTTGAGGAACAAATTCTTTACTAGGAATGTATCAGTTATAAGTTAAAGGAGAATATGCTGCCTGATAGATCTAGAATACTTTAGATGTAAATGTTCTGTATTTCTTTCTGGAAAATGAGTGTCACTATTCTTATCTTACAGTACTACAGTACTATATAACATATTACACTGCAGCTCTGCAGTAGTCTTTCTGGGGTTGAATTCCCCAGCCCTGCATCCTATTCAGGCCAAAACTCCAGTGTCTTACAGCATATATCTTTTGGCTAAGTAAATTCTAATCTTGTGTATTTTGGTGACTTAATAACAAACTTTGTGAGAGACTTTGAGATTAGGAGAAATAATTTGGGAGCCATCTAATTACTCGTTCTTCTGTCTGGCCCAAGAAAGGTCGTGTCTCTTTCTAGCTCCAGAAGGTAATCTGTGAAGAGCTCCTCCTGGGGCCAAGTGTATCTGACTGGTATCAAACTCTGGCTTGCTAGACTTTTTTAATTGCTTTAGGAAAGTAACTGAACCAAACTCAGACATCTGAATTTCTTTTCTCTCAAGTTGATTTTGCCTAAATACTTCAAAGAAAAAGCACTAAGGATTTGCTTTTTTAAAGAGAGAACTTGGAAAAAGAAGTTTCATTTTACTTTGCAATTAATAAGTTGAGGAAAGAAATAGGGATAGGGACACAATACTTGTGCTTTCATGAGTGCACGCTGTCTGTTGGTAAAGTGGTAAGATAATCAGAAATAATCAGTCTGAAAGCCACAGCATTGATTGCTTCACACTTAATGCTCCTTCACATGTATTGCTTCACTGCAGGTAAAAAACAAACAAAACCACCAAATAGGCAGATCTTTCACAAAACTCAAAAACCTTTTTTGGAAGTCAAGTGCTTGTGCTAATAGAGTAGGAAAAACAGGAGAACTTACTTTGCTGGCAAGGCATGGGTTTGTATTCCTTAGGCTGTCGTATCTGGTTGTCTCCTGTCTTACTTGGTGTATTTAACTCAGAATTGCAGTGTGCAAGTTTACATTGCCAAGGGATGAACTTGCACTAAAATTGGAAGATTCTTTCGCTGTCAGTCTCCTGGTAAAAAAGCATGAATATTTTGTGACTTCTGCCCCCCCCCAATATGGCGAAAGAATGTACAGAGTATAGATAGGCAGTCAGTTATTGGGTTATTTAATGCTTTCATTTTTCTTAAGGAATTTAATGTGGTAGTATTTGATCATTGATAAAACAGTTTTAGATTTCCCATGCTTACTTGCCAGTTCAGCTTTATTCCATGCTTAGAAGAGCAAGGTTCTGTCTGTAAGTACTGGTCTGCCAGACATGTTATATATGAAAAATTATTCTGGAAAGAGAAACAACAAATTAAAAAGGCACATGTATCTTTCTAGAAAATGTGGGATCGCTTTCCTCTGTATTCTTTTTAATACAGTACTTTAAGTACTGAATGTTAGAGATTTGTTTTTTATTTAACAATTTCAGAAATACTAAAAGCTCTGTGATCATGCTTTGCACTTCTGAGAGCTTTAACTGTACTAAATCAGGAATATGGTCAGTTACTTTACATGCTATGTGTACCATTATTGTAGTTGTTCCTAGTTAAATTTTAATGTTCTGCTACTTTTTATCCTCCAAGAAGCACCCTTGTCAGTGTTGTGTTGTAACTTCATTTTGAGAGTGAATGTTGTAAGATGATGAAGCTCTCAACTTCCATTTTACTATGGTAAACAGTTAAGTTACGCCTTGGGGTTTTTTTTAATGGTGTGGTGTTGTGGTGGGGTTTTTGTTGTTTTTGTTTGTTTGTTTTCTTTCATTGGTTGCTGGATTTCTTTGCATTATTAACCATAGTATTGAAACCTATGCTTAAACTTGGTTAGCCTTTATGATGTTATAGCATATTATTTATAACAAAAAACTCTTTAGTTTTTCTGTTCAATCTTTCCGCATCTCTTAATTATGCAATGTTTTAAATACCAGAAGAGAACTGTTTGTGATATTTAATGGATAAAATTGCAGAAATGCACCAAATTAGTAGTTACATTGAATTCATTGAGACTTTTGTACCAGCCTTTAATCTAGTAGTTTTAAATAAAAGTAGCACTAAGTAGTAGGAATTCACTTTGTTGTAATTCTTTTCTCTTATAGTGAAGAGGTCTGTATTTTGTCCGCGTCTGGCACAGCAGCTGTACTGAACCCTAGGTTTCTTCAGGATGGCACCATGGAAGGCTGTTTGGAACAAAGGTTGTCATGGCAGCCTGGCTTCTTTTCCATAGGGTCAGAGAAGGGAGAGGTTGATTTTTTTCCTCAGAGCCAAGATAGTTCTTCTCTATTAGGGTAGGTTACAGTGTTACAGTGCAGGATGCGGGACCAACCACTTTACTGCTTCTCACTAACAACAACAACAACAACAGAAGTAATGGAACTCTGCACCAAATTAGATATTCTGTTTTTATTTCTAACAGTCTGAATAAGGTAACACGTTTGACTACTAACCACAGATCATAACTCAGTTGTTTTTTTTTCTTTCCTGCTCCTCAGGTATCTTTCTCAATTTTATATCACACTATAAAAAAAAAAAAAAAAGACAGATGTATGATAAATTGCGTAAGCCAAATGCTGCTATGGCTGTAGTATGTGTATATGTGCTCTCTATATACTATTTAAGAGCTGTATGGGAGATAAAATAGCTTGGTTGTAAAACAAAGATGATGCCAGATTCTTGCAAAAGATGTATATTTTAGTTGAAGTTTATGAACAAAATCATGAAACTGAAGGAAAAAAAATGGCATTTCCCTTTGTTTCTGCTCTTGCAAATAAAATTTGAAGAATGAGTATTGAAAATGGGGTTTTTGGGTTTTTTTTTTTTTTTAATTAGATAATGCATATTGGTGATTTATTACGTGTTCATCAGGATAGTCATCAAATATTTCAAGGGTTTATTGTAGTTGTAAGTAAGGCTATTTATTACACCTTAGCACTTGGATTACTTCTTCCATAATAACCATGCCAACATAGTATTATTTATTATTTTAAATTTATTATTTAAAATTTATTCTTTTATTTTGTTACCAGGAGGCCATTATCTTCTTGTGTAGATAAACTTTTGAGAACTGTAGCCAGAACAAAAATGTTTGTTTCCGTATTCACTATATGATAAAAAGAAATGTCATGTTCATAATAGGAAGCAAATTGCATTTTTATCAAAATATGTGTTTCGGTGGTACTAAGAGTCTTGGCGTAGATGATTAGAAATGGCAAAGGAAGGTAAACCAACTAAACTGACAAAGCCCCTGTTTGAGGCAAAATGTATTTGCCAAAGTCTGTGATAACTAATGTTCCACATCTGTCAGATTTGCGTAAGCATTTCTTCAGAATTCACTGAGAGGAAATGTTCATGTGAAACGGAATAAATTTGCAGTGCTGCAGTTAGCCTATGCTTTCCTTATTCATATTCTTATAGTGCTCATTCCTGGATATTTCTTATGGGGGAGAGGAACTAAGTGTTCTGTGTCAATAACAAGTTTTACCTAATACTTTATCTTAGGAAATAATTTGCTATTCTTTTTACAATGTTAATATATATTTGTGCTGCTTCTCAGTAGGATGGTTGGTTTGGTGTTTATGTTCTGCTCATTATGTTTGTGTAGCTTTTTTGGACGCAGTCCTTGTAAAAGAGACTATTCATTGTATTTGGTGCAGTAAATTCTCTGTACAACTGTTGTACCATGGACTACATTTAGAAATCATAGGGCTTAAAGCCAGCTCAGTAATGTTTTAGGTTTATATGAGTTGTTCATCATTGTGCATATTTTTTTTTTATACCCGTGTAACAAGTTTCAATGCAAGTTTTATTTATAGCATTTTAGCTAGTAGTGTGCAGCCTAATTTTATTCTTCAAATTCATAAAATGCAATACTTGTCACATTGGTATAATGGAGCAGAGTATAGCTGCAGTGTATGATTTAAGTAGGTATCTGTAGGTGTCTATACACATGTGTGCATATTGATCATTGTTAATAAGATGCAGATATTTTAAGTATGTTCTCTGTAATGTATTTTTAGGATTGAAGAAGCTTCACCACCAGGTTGTGGATTTTGCCATATACCATATGATGAATTGAACATGCCATTCCCTGCTCATCTCACTTACTGTTACAACTGCAGGAAGCAAAAAGTTCCTGATGTTCTTTTCACCACAATTGATCTTCCTGTAGAGGCAATAGTTATTGGGAAGGGATGTCTTATTCAAGCCAGGTATCTATCAAAATGTTTTCCTAGTAAAGTTTTGAAGACTTTTGAAAGAATTCCTGTTGCTAAAATCCAGTATGTCATCAAAACTAAATTTTTATGTTGAATTGCTAGGAGTTAATGACAGCATATTAGGGTACAGGAGGAGGAGGAGGACAGCCTTCTCTTCCCCCTGCATTATGAGTCATGTCTCTTGATGGAATCTGGTGACTTGTCAGTGTTGATGGGCATTTAGTAAATGTTCTGAATATTCTGGGTTTTTTTGGTTTTGTTTTGTTTTGTTTTTCTTTTTTTTTTCTTTTTATGCCTGTGGGAATTGCTGTATTTTATCTGCCTGGATGTAAGAGTTTTTATGCTTTTACTTGCTGTTTGGGACTGCTAACGTGGTCAGATACAGCTATTGCACTGGTAACTCAATGAACTGTTTAAGTCAGTTGTGTTAATTCTGTGCTGATGACCATAACTGATCATCATCTCTGTAGAATTGCTGGCTATGTCTAGTTTTTAGTGCGGTCTTTGAATTTGAATTTGGAAAAGGGAATAAGGTGGTTTACAGTTGGAAAGAAGGAAGGGTTAGCTATGTACAGTCTGTATGGGTGGCCAACTACATGAATAAATAACTGGTTGGATGGTTGGGCTGAGAGGGTAGCGGTTTATGGTTCATAACCTACCTGGATGGCCATGACAAGTATAATAGAGTCTGCAGTGGGATCTGTCCTGTTGAACATCTTAATGATGTGGAGGAGCTGATGGACTGCATTCTCTTCAAGTTTGCCAGTTCCCCCACAATGAGTGGGACCAGACAATACAATACCTGTCCAGTTTTGTCCTCCTCTGAGAGCAAGACAGGCATCAGAAAACTAGAGCAAGTTCAGTGGAGGGCCACTAAGGGAATAAGGAGCAGTTCCATATGAAGAGAAGCTGCAGGTGCTGGACTTGTTTCAGTCTGGAGAGAGGAAGATTCAAGGGGACCTAATAGCAGCCTGCTGGTACCTGTACGCACGTTAGAGAGCATATGTTGCCAGGGTCTTCACACTGCTGCCCAGTAGGAGGATGAAAGACAATGGGCAAAAGTTGAAACAAGAAATATTCACAGTGGATATAAGGAAAAACTACTTGCTCATAAGGACAATCAGGCAATAGAGCAGGTTGCCTGGGAGGTTGTGCAGTCTCCATCTTTGGGAAGTTTTCAAGACCTGACTGCATAAAGCTCTGAGCATCCTGGTCTGAGCTCAGAGTTGACTGCTTTGTCTGTACTGGAGGTTGGACTAGAGATCTCCTGAAGTCCCTTTTCACCAGAGAGGGGTTTTTTATGATCCCTATGAGTATCATTCTCTGGAGTAGAGATGTGTTCTGTATTCCTCCTTTGGTATTTTCCATATTATTAAACTGTGTTCAGCAGCATTGTGGAAATTGACCTTTAGTGTCATGCA
This sequence comes from Aramus guarauna, assembly GCA_013400195.1. Taxonomy (NCBI): domain Eukaryota; kingdom Metazoa; phylum Chordata; class Aves; order Gruiformes; family Aramidae; genus Aramus; species Aramus guarauna. The sequence goes on along the minus strand of VXBL01001988.1, from coordinate 607,337 downwards.
GTGGTCCCCAGTCTGTCTCTGGAGCACTTGCAGATGTCCCGTTCTCTCTAGAATGATTCCTCAAACATTCCCATTCTCCCCGAAAAGTGAAAAAAAGAAGAGAACCTGAAGCTATAGTTAGAAAGATTTTGAGGTGAACTTGTTATAATTAATACAAATATGCAGTTTCCTATTAAAAATGAAAATCAAATCTTACTTACTGAGACTCAGTGCCTCAGTACGCCTTGATCTTCCTGACGAGAATTTTGTACAGGATTTAAAAATACATTAAAAAGAAACTGATTGTATTAGGTTATATAGCGAGGGGAAAAAAATAATCAAAATACCCTGTGATCACTTTCAGTCTTCAACAGTCCATTAAAACCATTTATCTGCTCATGTCACGTATTGTTTTATATTGTCAGGTTATGCCGTCTAAAGAAGAAAGCTCAAGCTGAAGCAAATGCGACATCTATCAGTAATCTCTTGCCATTTATGGAATATGAAGTGCACACCCAACTGATGAATAAACTTAAGCTGAGAGGAATGAATGCTTTATTTGGGCTGAGAATTCAAATCACTGTGGGTGAAAATATGCTGATGGGATTGGCAGTAAGTACAGTTTTAATCTGCAGATTCTTTTGCTTTCTTACACTATGTTTTCAGGACATAAAGACATAAAAGTGTTGTGGAATTCAGAGTGACTAGAGATGGTAAAAAAAGTGATGGAAAGGAATGAGGTGTCTAATTGTTGACAAATCAGGACAGTCTGTCTTTCAGCACCAGAAGAAGATTCGAATCTCTTGAAACTCTGTTAGAGGACAAGATTATTAGAAAGGGGATGAGAGGAAAAGAAACGTTAAGTGGTTTAATGGCATAAATTATAGAAAAATGATTGTGTTCTTTAAAGGTCTTGTCAAAGAGGTTACATTACAGTTCCATGACAAAGTGCATTAACCAAAAGATTTATTGAGAGACTTAGTTGCCAACAAAAGGTCTGTTGCCTCTTCTTTGATGACACTGAAGAAATAAATGATAGATTGGAAGCATCTTAGAGATAGCCAAGAAATGTTCATTAACGGTATTTTCTAGCCTCATTCTGTTATGTGGGATGAGAATAGTGAAGTATGCTACTTCTTCCTGCATCAGTGTAAGAGGATGCTTAGGTAATATTGACTGACTTGCATATTCTTTTGTCTGAACTGATGATCTGTTTTCTGTAAATAGAAATGGGATTGTCACAACTTCAGTGATGCTGTAAATGGTTTGGCCAAGTTTTAAATTCTTGAAACCATCACATGCCTATGCAAAATATACTAGGGCAGAGGTTTTAATTCCTACTTTGTTTGGAACTTTTAGGTAAGTTAAGAGCTCCACCATGGAAAAGACCCATGAGAAGGAGAGAGTTTATTAAAAGAATAGTGGGGTTTTTTATAAGTGAACAGGAGATACGTAGCTGCTTATTATGGGAAGAAATCATGCTGTAATGTACATGTCACAATGCTGTCCATTATAGCATAAGCATTATGGAAAACTTTGTATGAAAATGTTAAAGTACATGCTTATGTAATTGTCATTTTTCTTAATGACTTTTTAAAAGTCTGCAACAGGAGTGTATCTAGCTGCTTTGCCAACACCTGGTGGTATTCAGATTGCTGGGAAGACTCCAAATGATGGCACCTATGAGCAGCATATATCTCACATGCAAAAGAAAATAAATGATACGATAGCAAAAAACAAGGAACTTTATGAAATTAATCCTCCGGTAAGTAAAGGTCTTATATTCTTAAAAATAAAGCATTCCGAGTCAAACATGTATACGCCATGTATATCCGTGAATTCTTGTTGACTGAGTCATTCAGAACATAAGTTGATTTTTAATAGAGAGAGAGATTCTTTTCACTATTGTTTGGGAACCTACTGGATTTTTCAGATCTCTTAATCCACATATCCAAATCAGTTTGTACTTACTTAGATTTATTTTTCAGTAAATTAGTTTCTGGATGTTCTTATTCTTAGAACTGTTAACAAATTGCTTATAACTGAAATTATTTCTAAGCTACGTACAACAACTGTTAATTTTTATATCCTTTTTAGGAGCTACCTGAAGAAATCATTGGGTCTCCCATTCCAGAGCCAAGACAACGTTCCAGGTTATTAAGATCTCAGTCAGAAAGCTCTGATGAAGTTACAGAGCTAGACCTTTCACATGGGAAAAAGGATGCTTTTGTCTTGGAGGTGATAAATGTTTTCAGAACTCATTTTCTTAATTTACTTTTCCTGAAGTATGTATTAAAAAACGGAGAAAAGCTTTTCTTACTCATCTCCAAATATAGTTCTTAAACTTTATATATTTAAGTATTGGATTTTGCATTGTCTCTCTTTTTTTCTTATTCTGTTTGCTTATAACATAGCTATATTATGCCTAGGAACAATATTTGAGAAAAGATTGCCCTGCTGTTCATGAACACGTAGCAATATATAGATTAATAACTAAGAGCTGGTAAGAAATGCCCTTCGTCTACTTCATGCAGCAGTTGTGACTAATCCAAAACATAGATATATTTTAATAAACATTGAGGTTCTGTATTGTCATACTTTAGATTCAGCAAAGAAAAAGCTTGTATATTCCTCCTGTTTCAAAGCTCTTATTGTTACAGTTGGCTATTCAGAATTATTAGTTTTCAGAACTGGTAGTATTCAAAGCATTCAAAAAACCACATGTATCAAGTGAGGACATAAAAGAAGACTTGCTTTTTCTGAATTTCAGCTGATGCTTTTCAGAGTTCAAGAATTTAAAACTTCAGAGAATACCTTCCAGTTCTTTCTACAACTAGAAACAAGAGCAACACCTATAGATAAAGAACATAGATTTCTTTTACCTCTCTCTTCACTAAAATGCAAAGATTTTATTTTAATGTTGTACAGAAGAAAAGGAGCCAAGTACTAAAGGGTAGAATTTTGATCATCATCTTGTAGACACAGGTTTTACAAATACCTGTCCTAGACTAAGAATAAGAAAACAATTGAATTAAATTACATTCTGTAATTGCAGCTTAAGGTGCATTCAATACTTTCCTTTATGTTTATCTTCACAAATCACTGTCTTCATAGAAAGTAATCTGGAAGAAAGGTTGTAGATAGGGAGAATGAGAGCGCGCTGTAACAGCAGTTCATTTGAAAACAGAGGTAAGAAAGGAGAGTGAAAAAATAACAAGTTAGGAGAGGTTGGTCTAATAAAATGAGATTGGTTGGTGCTTCTGCTCTTGGAGGAAATTTTGTTCTCCAGTGCACTATGGGTATGCTAGGATCAAAGTAAGTAAATTGAGAAGTCCCTAACAGTAACTTTGATGCTAGTTTATTCTCACATTAAAAAAGAAGTGAGGACAGTTTTCATCAAGTATTTTTTGCAGCTGGTCTTAACAGGTTTTTGTTTTGATATCATCTCTGTGTAGACTGCCAGGAGTGGAATTGTATCCTCAAAACAAAAGTTAGGACAATTGCTCTCTGAGGCACTGTAGTGAAATGGATGAACCAATCAGAAAGTACTTTAAGTGCAAAAAAAAAAACCCCTGAATGTCTTTGTAAAAAATAGAGGATTATATAAGGCATAAACACCCCACCCACAGCCCTCTCCCCCTTTCCCCGCAAAGCACAAAGACTGTTGTACTGCAAGAGACCCTTTGGACAAGTTCTAAAGAATACTGGAAAAACGTAAGCCCACCTTCCATTTCACTTCTGAAGGGTGTCAAATACAAGAGAGAGCAGTAATAAAAGGTTGTCATACTTCATCTGTCCCGTTGCCTTAAAAAGAAGCATGATACGTTACAAGGAAAGATCAGCTGGTTAAGGACTGACTTATATACTGCAAGCAGAGTTCAACTCTTTTTTTACAATTTTGGAGAATTCTTCTTTCTACCTTATTGATTAACTGTATTATATGCATTTAGGGGGATAGGAAGGTATCTCCATGCAGAAGGGAAAAATGTAAATACACTGTAGTGTAATATAGAGTACATTATAGATGGTGTTAAAGCTAGCAAGTAAAATAACATCTGATGTTTAAGGACCATTGTTTACTGGTTTACATTATGTGAATGTGTTGGTCCTAGAATATGCATCTTTGTGTTTTGGTAGTTAAATCTTTATTTATAGAAAAAAGGACTTTTCATCTATGGGACCACTTACTTTTGTCTTTGTTAAGAAATTGGATATTAAAAACAATATTCCTGGAGCGTTAGTGAAGCTCCTGACTCTGACCTTTCAAGAGTAAAATCATTTTTCACTGGAAATATGTGAGAAAAAATGGTAAAAAAAATTCACTATGATGAGGAAATGCTATGAGATGCTGGGAAGGCAATTATGACAGCTAGGGCTGTCTCTGTTTTTTCTGGAGGAAAAATAAAGATGACGACTCTTACTTTGAGCAGGAGAAGGACAAAATACTTGGCTGAGAATTCTTTAATGGAATTAAAATAGAAACATTTTCCAACAAATCTGATAAGAAAATGTTGGAAGTTAGAGGTAAACTTGGATCTCTTGCAGATCAGTAGGGTAGAATGAACCTAAAGATGTGTGACAGAAATATTTGCAGAAGGTAGCAGGGCAGATATGCTTTCAATCTGATATAAAATAACAGAAGTCTTTAAAGATTGGATGGAGTAGAGGTTATTTGGATAGGGAAAAACTAGTGATCCCCAAATTTACCTTTTCCTATTTGATTTTTCTGCTGTTCATACTAAGGAAGGGTTTTCAAGTCCTGGAAACATTTTTGTGTGTCGTTGGAATAGGCAGAGAATGATTGCATCAGTATAGTACAGACACCTTACGAGAGCTCTACTAGCCAAATGTCCTTAACTGGAAAAGTTGTAGGCTGTTTTGTGGAACTTTGTTCAGCATTTTAAATTGTTTTTAAAATTGTCTTTTTATCATTTTTCTCTTATCCACTGCAGTTTCTATGTGTTCAGTGCATATTGCTTTATTTTTAACACAATTTAATTAAGGGAACTATTTTTCAGGTGTTGAGTATATAGGCTGCTAGTTAAGATTCAGAGGTCTGTTTGATGGAATCCTTTTTTAAAATCTCAGCTGCCAGATACGGATCTCTTGATGACAAAGTTTTTACATCTTTCTGAGACTTCTGACTGGAACAGCAACATGATTTTTATCAATTTTTCCTTTTCCAGATTGATGATACAGATGCAATGGAAGACGTACATTCTTTACTGACAGATGTTCCGCCACCTTCTGGTATAGTAAACCCCTTATTTTTCTAATTTATACTATAGGCTGCAAAATGACAAAATAGAACTGGTTTTATTTAAAAAGTTCCAAGAGTAGCGGTTTCTGAAGATTTTTAGAGTCTGAATGACTGATTTCTGGGTTTCAGGGTCAATGAAAGTAGAAGTGTGGAGCATAGAATGTTCTTTAAGTATTTGTAGCCCTATAATGTGACGCATTGGTGTGGTGTTCCAAGAATGTTACTTCAAGTGAGTGATTTGCCTTTCCAGCACTCTGATTTTCCTTGCTTTGTGATTGTGCCATACTGTCAGTTGAAGTCTTTGTGTTCACCACGTTTGTAGTCTTTGCTGTTCAAAAAAAGCAAAGTCCAAAATGATACAGAGTTCTTAAATCACCCACAGCATTTTTATCCAAGTCAGTATTGGTCATTTGCTGTAAAAGACGGTAAGGTCAAATAATAGAAATAGAGTAGTTTCTAATTTCTTTAGTGCTTTATATAGATGTATTTTTTAAAAGTGTTGCAACTTGAGAATGTAAAACTGATTAAAGTGAATGATTTTCAAAATTCAATCATGAGACTTGAAATCAGTATCTTTTTTACTTCACAGTATGAATATGAATGCTCAGGCTGCTTTCCTGGCAATAGCACTTTTGTGAGGTGTCCATTTAGTTATCTCCACTTAAAAACTATTGAAGTTGTGGGAAGTGTGCTGAACCACTCAATGTCTGCTTGCTGATAGGGATCAGGCAAGAATGTATATTGCATTAATGTAAGAGGGAAGGGGAAAAAAAAAAATCCCACAGAGTAGCATGCTAATGGTTCATAGTTCAGTAGCATCCTGAAAGAAGGCTACTGTCTTTGTAAGCCATAGCCTTGGTCAGACTTTTCTGTGCACTTGGCTGTTTGCGTTTTGAGCCCATGTACATCTTCAGTGTTTGCAGAATTTTTCATCAGGATCTGTACCTATATAAGAGCCAGCTTCTTATGCTTGATTTATATCAGCCACTTTTTTTTGTACTGGGAAGAACAGTGAATCAATTGCTCTATATCAGTCTTATTTGGATAACAGGGGAGGTCCCAGATGACTGGAGGCTGGCAAATGTGACCACATTCTTCAAGAAGGGCCGGAAGGAGGATCTGGGGAACTATAGACTGGTCAGCCTGACCTCAGTACCAGGGAAGATTATGGAGCGGTTAATCTTGAGTGTGCTCA
>VXBL01001988.1:584766-600465 GCA_013400195.1 Aramus guarauna | reverse complement strand
AGGAGCGTCTGAGGGAACTGGGGTTGTTTAGCCTGGAGAAGAGGAGGCTGAGGGGAGACCTTATCGCCCTCTACAACTACCCGAAAGGAGGTTGTAGTGAGGTGGGGGTCGGCCTCTTCTCCCTGGTAACAAGCGATAGGACCAGGGGGAATGGTCTAAAGTTGCGCCAGGGCAGGTTTAGGTTAGACATTAGGAAAAACTTCTTCACAGAAAGGGTTGTCAGGCTCTGGAATGGGCTGTCCAGGGAGGTGGTTGAGTCCCCATCCCTGGAGGTATTTAAAAGAAGGATAGATGAGGTGCTTAAGGACATGGTTTAGTGGTGGGATGGCAAGGTTAGGTTAGTGGTTGGACTTGATGATCTTAAAGGTCTTTTCCAACCTAGATGATTCTATGATTTATGCTATTTGTGGTTGTATAGGTATCTGTAATATCCTCCTTGATGGAATTGCATGATCTAGATAAGAGGCTAATGTAGTTGTTCGTTATATGGAAGTTGCTCTGTACATTTGGTCGTTCTTGCCCCCCCTCTCTTATCTTTGCGAGTTTCCCCCTATTTCTTCTGAAGGCATATCTGTTCCCTTCCTAATAATTGGTATCAGTGTTTATAATTTTGAGTACTGTTGAGCTCAGAACCATCTTTATCATAGTTACCTATTATTACCACCAAATCTTCTATTCCTCATCGATCATACTTTGTTAGGTTGATTTCACTACCCAAAAATAAGGCCATCAGCAGTCACCTTGTTTTGTCCTCTTATGCAGATAAGTTGTAAATATGTTTGACACATACAACCCTGAGTTACAGACGTCTCCACTGTGAAAACTGAGCATTTATTTTGACGCTCTCTTTCCAGTCTTATAATAATTGTATTTCTTTCAATGGTACTTGGTTCTACCCTTCAGCGTATTAGTTTCTTAGAGTCCTTGGTGAAGGATCTTATCAAATGCTTTTTGGTGTTTGAAGTAGACTGTATCAGTCAGATGACTTTTATCTACGTGCTTGTTGACAGCTTGTGAGCAATGACTGTTACGTGGAAAAGTGGTATCAGCTCCTCTGCAGTGTCTTGTTTTTCCATCTGCTCATGAACTCCATTTTCCGGAATAGCTTCTGCGGGCTTGTAATACAGATATCTGTACTAGGCAAATTAGTAGGTCCCAGTCACTAGAAGCACCTCACTACCTGAAGATTAACGATCCCCTCGGGAACTAGTGGGATAATTTTAAGTTAGAGTTCAATGCCAATTAGTCAGCTAGTTAATCTTTTGCCTTTCCTGTTGTTTATGTGAATCCTTATTTGTTCAATATCTCCTTCAGTCACTTGTTTAAGACAGGGTCTCTGATGGAAAATAAACAAGAGATTGTGTTTCCACTGTTATGGAAAGTTCTTCTACCATGGTGAACACTGATGTGGAAAAAAATGCATATTTTCCGCTATCGTGTTACTGTCTCTGCAGGTTCTTTCTATATCTTACTTGACTCTTCAACAAGATTTATGCTTTTGAAGTTCTGAAAGAAAATCTATTAGTATTTATACCTCCTGCAAGCTGCTACAATTTCTTGTTTATTTTGTGCATTTACGTGGACCCTACCAGATTTTTTCTCTTTTGTGTTAATGTAATTAAATCTTTAGTTTTTTGAGATTGCCTTTTTGCTGTTTATAACTTTTCTTACCTTGCTGTTTAGTTGTCATACTTTTTTCTTTTTTTGTCTTTTCAAGTCTCTGTTAGTAAGTGCTATGTATTTGCACTCAGTCTCTAGGTAGTATCTTTAAAGCATCTACCTGAATGCTTCTCCGTGCTTAGGACCCACTAGTTGGGGTTTTCTTGTTTTGTGGGTCCCACAAGGAGGGGTTCCATGAAGCAGTCAGGGAGTGTGTCTCACCAATTAGCTTTAGCATCAGGTGATGCAAGTTACCCAGTCTCCATGGGGAGCAAGTGTCACTGTTGCGCTTCATGCCATTGCAGCCTCTCTCATGTTCCTCAACATGATGATATTTCTGGCCTTGCTTTTTGGCAGTTGAAGAAATACTCAGAATAAGAATTGTGTAGCAAGGTAGTGTTTTAGAAGTGGTGAGTTCCATCTTTCCTATCCATTTTTTCACTACAGTATGAATAACAGAAAGCATGTGTTTCTTTTGTATATTATATTGTATTCTTCAGATGCTATGTATGTTTTTTGAATGTTGGTCTTATATTTCTGGTATATTACTCAATATTCAAAAACATGAGGGAAAATACTTGCAAAACTTCAAGTAAGTTCACATATGTTTCTTTAGAATTATTTTTATATTTCAATGTGCAACATAGATTTCCTAAAATATTTTCTTTACAGGTTTTTACAGTTGCAACACAGAAATTATGCCTGGTATAAATAACTGGACACCGGAAATTCAAGGAAGGCAGTTCAAAGAAAATTATAACTTTTTTCCAAATTGTGTTGAAATAATATACTCTAGTAATTTAAATATATATTAGAGATCACTAATTTTGAAAGATAAAAGGATACTCTTGTGTTAGAAATGAAAGTGGTATTTTAGTAAGAAAAATAGGGTATGAGAACCAGTTTCTTTGTGTTTTCCAATTCTGTTAGCGTAACAGAGAACGTGGTACAAAACTACTAAAATTAGAAAGTAATTACAGTAAATATGAACTTTAAGCTTTTGGGCATTTTTAAGAGCTTGGCTAGATTTTGAAGCCTCATAGAAGCAGCAAAGGGTTGGCTGTGTTACTTAGAGTCATAGAATGGTTTGAGTTGAAAGGCATGTTCAAGATTATCTAGTTCCAACCCCCCTGCCATGGGCAGGGACACCCTCCTCTAGACCAGGTTGCCAAAAACCCCATCCAGCCTGGCCTTGAACACTTCCAAGGAGGGGGCATCCACAGCCTTTCTGGACAAACTGTTCCAGTGTCTCACCACCCTCATAGTGAAGAATTTTTTCATAGTATCTAATCTAAATCTACCGTCTTTTAGTTTAAAACCATTACCACTTGTCCTGTCACTCCATGCCCTTGTAAGCAGTCCCTCTCCAGCTCAGTGTGAGATACTGAATATGATAACATTAATAGGTTAGGATAATTAATAATTAGATAAAGCCAATACAGTGAGTAGAGAAAAATTCCATTTATAATTAAGTTTAAACATTTTGGTCATCTTTGTACAACACAATTCAGTCTCATAGGTAGATCGGTTTTAACTCTGTAGGTGAGCTTTTACACCTAATTGGCACAATGCAAGACTCTGCTTTACAGAGGCACAGCTCAACCCTGAAAACAGTATGTATACACCAGCAGCATACTCTCAGGTTGATGAGATTTGCCTGCGTATCTGTATATGACATTCCATTATTGTCAACATGATTGTACACAATTAACATACAATTTTCAACAGCAGTTAACAAAATATGTAGCAGGTAGCATGACTCCTTTATGAAGCAAGTAAAAAGAACATAAAGTATTTAGTATATTGCTTAATCACTTGTTTCATATATTCATATACATTAGTTCACAGAAAATTTACTTCTTGTTTGTAAAATTTCCTGAGCGATAAGCAAGTTACTTGACTTACTGTTGCTACAGTTTTTTCCTTTTCTTTCCACCCCCCTGCACCACCACCCCCATGTTATGCATTATTTGCCATCTTTATTAATTTGTTTTGTTTTTAATATAACATACAAGCATATGTTGGAGAAAAAATTAAGTGTGTCTGTTTCTAATTCAGATGTTCACAGCAGTAAGAGTATCCAGATTAAGCAATGTTAACCTAACGAATCAAACACTTAATAAGAACTTTAATGATCTCTGTGAGAATCTGTTGAAGGTAAGATTCTTAATTTCAAACATTTTATGAATTGTTCAAATGGAACCAAAGTAAAATCAGGCTATACTGAAAATAACATTTTCTTCATAATTACTTTTCAGAATTAGACTACAAAGTGTCTGTAATTAGTTTCTAAGATGCTCTAAAGATAGATTCAGCCTTCTTAGTATATTAAGGATTTCCAAAGCTTTTTGAATCTGAATGAGTCCTTTTGATTGGAAGTGTACTCTATAAACAGAAGTATAAAGACTGCTGCACAGTAGATTGCAGTCTATCCTGACTTTCCACATCTGTAATTCTTCTTCAAGAAAAAAATTATGTGATTAGATGATTTCTACTATGAAAAGAGTTTTGATCTTTAATTTGAGATAAACCATATGGTTTTTTAGAGTAATGCAAATAATGTCTTGTCTTCAACAGAGCTTGTATTTTAAACTACGATCTATGGTTCCCTGCTGCCTTTGTCATGTAAATTTTACAGTTGCTCTACCAGAGGATGAATTAGTTCAGGTAAGTAAACTGCTTTTGACTTTCAGCATGTAGGCGTGCCAGTTTTGGCATTTAATTAACATTTGCTACTCAGAGTAAACTAGGCTACAATTTGATTTACTGGAATGTCTGATGAATTCTGAAGTAAAACTTCAGGCCATAATGCTCGGTGAAGAAAAAGGATGACCTACTGAGTTTGCCAGTTTTGAAAATCGTAAGTCTACATGGCATTTCATGAGCACAGTGTGTATCTTTTTAGTTAGGAAACGAGAAGCCCTGACTTTAGATAGGAAGTGAAAAGCTCTTACCACATACGCTACAAGAATATGGCACACTAGTGTTCTAAGTATACTGTCATTAGAATTGTCTAATTTTCTTCTTGGCATTTCAAGATGATGCAAAATACTTCATTACGTTTAAAGAAAGTATTTTCTTCAGAAGTATAGCATCATTCCTGTGATCAGTTAAATATCTTTATTTCTTACAAATACAATGATAATGAATTTTTATGGTTCTCTGTGTCAGTTCACCAAAAAAGAAGGAAAACCGATCAACAAAATCATAAATGCGAGACAAACAGTGTCAGGTGTATGTTCTAACAATGGACCTTAGCATTACCTTTTATGCTCTGATGTGAAGGGTTTTTGATATATCTACTTCGTTAATTCCCTCTCCTTCCCCCCCATTATTTTTCTATGGAAAAAGCTGACTTGTTTGCAATATTATTTTTGCTGATTGCACAAGAGATTAAAGTACCTAATATGCCATATATTTCTGATTTGCAGATTGCAGTTACAGCTGTTGCAATTACATTTGACAAAAACCAAGCATTACAAGCCAACAAAGCCCCTACAGAAAAATCACAGCAAAGAGGTAAATGTATGGCATGTATCGATAAGAGATAATATTTTTCTTTCCCTTTCTTCTACAATACCTAATGAGTCTACATTTTAATTTCAGTTACATATACACATTTTTATGGGGAAGTTCTATAAAATTGTAAAGTCATAACAGAGGTTTTTTAGAGTTCGTATAATATGTGACCTCCACCAGGATGACTTACTCACCAAGTATTAGGTATTTGATTGTACACAATCCACAAATTTGCAGTAACATGAAAAAATTGCTTGTATTTCGTTATTCCATGTTCCATCTTTCTTTTTAGTGTAACAGATGATATCTCCATTGTATTTTGAAATGTGGTGCGTCATTAGAGAATACTTGTTCTTCTAAGTATCAAATTTTGTCCTTATTTCAAGAAGGCAGAAAATAAATTTTTCGTGATACTTCAAAAAAATTCAAAAACCCCTTAAGTAGGTCAGTAATATTTTTGGAGATCAGTGAAGCATATAGCATTATGGAGACTACTGCAATCTGCCTGTGTCATCTTGCTAATAAAGCACTATCTTATGCTAGAAATGTATGTATGCAGTCTGGACGTGGGAATTTAGACAGAACTTTGAAAATACTCTGTTCAGAAGAATGGAGTTGGGTAGTGGAATGGAGCCATATGTTTCTAAAATATTAGTTATACCTTACTACTTAAATATTAAAGGTATTTTTTTTTTAATGAGAGAAAAAGCACGTCACTTTTTATTGTAATGTATAGCTAACTCATATAACTGCAGAATCAAATCTAAAATACATGAGTTGACTTAATGTCTTTTCCTGAAAGCAGTAAATCAAATCTTGTTCAATGGAACATGGGTTCTGTTAATTTTTGCAGCTGGATTTATTGTCAGACATCTAACTGTTCATACAGAACTGCATCACTGTATGCATATGCTGAAAAAATCTGTTCCAGTCAGACCTGATTAAGTGGAACCTGTAGTGCTTATTATTGCTGACAAATCTTGTTTTGGGGGATTTTTCTTTTTCTTTGTTGAAGCGTCTACAGACAATGAAGAACAGCTACAATTTCCTTTGGAACTTTGCTCTGATCCACTTGCTTCTCAACCATTCTCACCAGCTAAAGGTCAGTTAAATGGAAAATGTTGAACTAATGTTTTTTACTGATTTTGAGTCCTGCTCTTTCATTGTTGCAGTGGCTTTAAAATACCTGTACTTTCATATGCTTTAAATATTCTTTGCTACCTAAACATAATGGTTATATTCACTCCTGAAGAAAATTTTTTGGGGTCAGATAAGATGGGTTGGCTAGTTGTTCTGTTTATATTCTGTTGTAGAGTTCCTGTAGTTCTATCTTTGCATTTAGAGTATTGAAAATGCTGCGAACCACTGGGTGTTTGGTGTCATATGACTTAAAGAATTATAAATTACTTGATAATTAGGCTTGCCTCATAGTGCTTTGCTTCTGTAAATGAACCATATAAAATAACTCCATGTATTGTCAGCCTCAAATAATCTTCTAGTTTTCATGGTGGGAAATACTTTATCAAGCAAATATGGTTGTTTAGCTGAGAAAAATTGCATGCATTTTTTTTTAAGTGAAAGGAGCCTAAATTTGCATAATAAACAATTTGTATAGTGCAGCACTTTTTTTAGCTGTTAAACAGCTGCTTTATTTTACCTGAGATAGAGCTGCATTTCAAGAATGGTTGTCACAGTTCTTCTATGACTGTATTAAAAATTAAGCCACCATTCATTGAAATCAGCTGTCTTTACTTCTTTCTTCATTGTTGGATTATCTACCTACCAAAATTTCTAGTGATAGGAAATTTAGTGCCTGTGAATTATTCTAAGTGTTCTTTTACTGAAATGTTAGAGCTCCCCTTTTTTGCCTGTTACATAAGTTGCATAAAGGAGAGTGCCTACCACGTTTACGTGTATTTTCAGAGGTCAGTATTCTTAATGCTTTGTGGTTTGTTTTTTTTATTACTATTTTTATGCATTTGTGCATGCTTAACTTTTAATTGGTCACATTATGGTGTACTGTTAACCTTTTGTTTTCAAAAAGAGGAGCTATGCAGAAATTCCTGACTGGTGTCTCTTTCACTGTTACTAGACTGTGCTACTTGTATAACGGGCACTGACCAGTAGAGGGTAGCCTGCTCACGTGTATTATCGCTTTTCCTGATGTTCTTTACATTCCTTGTTGTACTGTACATCACTTCAGAGGCTTTCAACTAGACAATTCTTTCATCTACTATTTCTTCACAAGTAGACTTAAGGTTTCATTGTAGTTACATTTACTTAGCTGCTTAGTTAATGTATTTAGACCTTTTTTTACATACTTTTATGTAAGGTTGTTATTTTAAAAATATTTGTATACAGCCTTATATACTAAAGACCTTTAGTAAATTATCATGTTATAATTTACAAGACAGATTTAGTAAAATTATTCATACCAATTTATTATGTGCTGTCAAAGTATCTAGTATATATAGAAGACTTTTTTTCCTCATATTTTACTGAAAAAACATTTTTTTTTATAAGAAAGCTGTTGTCCTGTACTACATGACTCTGCTCATATATTTTCTGAATGGAATTAATTTTGTCTTATTAGAAGCCCTGGAGGGTGCAAGTTCCCACACAGGTATTCCTGCTGCTCAGAGAGGTGAGTTTACTTAATTTAGCCATATGCCAGAACAGAATGAGCATTCTTGGGATATTGGTATACTCTTTTTGGATGTGTCTTAATCCAGGAAGTGTTTACTAGTTAACTGAGAATGCATGCTCTGGTGTGGCTTAATGATACCATAATATTTTACTGTGTTTGTTAATTACAAAAGTCAGATTTGTTAATAGTAACAGTGTCTTTCTGTCAGATTGATACCACTTTATCTGACAGAAAATTAGTTCCCTGAGAGAGAGCTTTTTTGCTTGTCTTAATTTGAAGTTAGCATGTATTCCTTCTGTTTCTTCAGGATAATGAAGAAATGGAGTTTGCAAAACTTTTTGTTTTTTTTTAATAAAGATACGCAAACACCCCTGCAACTAATATCAAAAGTCATAGCAGAAACAACTCTACTACTCATAGTAATGGTGGTAANGGCCAGGGGGAAAACCCGGGGGGGGCGGGGGGGGGGTGGGGTAGTGGGGGGTGGGGGGGGGGGGGGGGGGGGGATGTTGGGAGGAGGAGGACAGCATTTTGTAAAGAAAATTCATTTGTGTTTAAAACTGAGGTGTTTCAGCTTGTGACTCTTGCCCTCATCACCAAAGCTTTTTTTCAGTTTATAGGTTTGGTATTGTTAAAGATAGTTAGGAAGTTTAAATCATGATTAGCAGCTCTTAGTGAGGAAAAGAATAGCAATGAAAATTAAAATTAAACAAGGCTTAAATAAACTTAAAGAAGCCAGCACTTAATACCTAAAATGAGATTTAAAAAAAAAATAATAACCTAGGATAAGTCGTTAATGGCTGTATTTGCATGTTTTTTCAGTGATGAAGTCCCAGTCAGGCAGTTGGTTCACAGCTGGGACATCACCAGAAATCGGTACACTGGTTTGGACAAGTCCAGACCTATACTGTAACTTTTCCTCTAAACCGACCTGGAAGGGGATGTTTGTTCTCTCTCAGACACAGATAATTGCTTCCTCAAAAGGAGCATTGAGATGAGCAAGAGACATCATCCATATTTTTTTTCTTTGTTTTTTCTTTTGTTTTTCTGTCTGTGTTTTCAGCAACGTCAATTGATTACAGTTCCTTTGCAGACAGATGCAACAGCTGGATAGAGCTCATTAAACTGAAAGCTCAGACCATAAGGCGCGGATCAATTAAGACAAGTAGGCGGCTGTTTCTACCACGTTATGATAATCTGAGACATATCTCTGATTTCCCAGTGGTGAATAGTGGAGTTTCCTGCCCAGCAGTAGTATTGCAGATCCCATGTAGAATGAATACCTGAGTGTGAAAACTGCCGACATTGTTAATGTCTTTGTAAGCTAACATAGGGTTTATGAACCAGTATTGTGAAAAGCAAAATACAGTATTTCTGTTCACTTAGTAAAAATTAGTTATTGATAAATGTGTACGCCTACTAATTATATAACATACACTGCATGGATGTAGGTGTATGTATGATCTTGGAAAATTTTTGGTGAGAAACAGGAAGCAATCACCAAGGTGACAGTCAAGGCAATGGTCACTAAATTAGCAAGTGGTGAGTGATTTTTCAGTAGTTCTTTGGCCACAGGTCTGACTATCTTGCTTCAATTAGCAGAGATTAATATCTGTTTTAATGGAAAATGCTGCACTGGGGAAACACAACAACTTTCACACTTCCTATAATTTGTTCCTCCAGCAGAATACGTATTTCAAAATGTTGGCACTTTTTTCTTTACCTTCACTTTATAACTGATTGTTGTATGTGCAGCTACTCGCCTCAATGTTTTCCTTTGCAGGAATGCCACTCTTCCAAATAAATTCCATTTCAGCTTTTTGTCTCCTTTTGCATGCATTGCATGATAATTTCCTTTCTCACATGATATGGCTGAGCATCACAGGCAGCTGAATGTTGTCAGCAAGCTATTTGGAAACCATAAAGAAGAGTTTTTTGTGTTTTGAGAAACAGTGATCGAGCTTACTTGATAGTTACTTTTTCTTCTTTTTTCCCATCTTTCTAGCTGCTTCACTTGATAAAACAAGTCCATTGGCTGAGGGATACTTACGGCACCGTTCTGTTCCGTCATGCACCAATTCTACCGTCTCGGTTGTTAAGATGACACCTCTTTCTTTTCTACCTGGGGCAAAAATAACCAAATATCTTGGGATAATCAACATGTTTTTTATACGAGAAACCACTTCTTTGCGTGAGGTGAGCTGTATATCAGGCATTAGCATTTTTTGTTAATTATAATAATCAAAGGTAAATATCTGAAGAGGTTTGAGATGAGATATGGCACGGGAAGGGACTAGAGTTTTTGTCGTTTGAGGGTAGATGCTGAATGGGGAGTAAGTCACATTGCACTGCTTTTGTCATAGAGCATATAGAGCTGTGCTTTGTGTTCAGCAATGTTAGGAAAGGGTTAACTTAAGTATTGCCATTGTTGATGAATTTTGATATAACACTAAATCAGTGAGTTCTGAAACAGAACTATTAGGAAAAAAATAGGTCTTTGGCCAACAATGGTAGATGGAATCATTTGAACCCAAAACCGAGATTAATTTAAATGCAAAAAAAGATACTCCATTCTTCTCTCACTTAGCAAGCTCAATGATGAACTTTCACAGTGTGTTTGTGTTTTAGATTTCTTTGGTTAATACGAGGTTTCCCATATCATATATAACTATTTTGCTGATTTTTAATACTACTTTCTTTGCATTCTCAGTAACATGGCTCTGTGTGATGAATGTCTAAAAAGCATACCATAGAGCAGCTTAGAGGGTGTAGCTAGTGATAAACAACAGACTCCAGTCTGGATCTGCACAACACATACTCCTCTGAGCATGCAGAAACCCAAGACATGTCCTTCTGGGAAGTACCTGCATCCTTCTGCTACAATTTCCAGCCACAGAAATAGAATGTACCTCTTGCCTGGTTTGTCAGTGCTGAAGAGTATGCTGTTTCTTGCTAATTACATGTTGATAAAATTACATAGCAGATGTTAATAAAAATGATCAGCCTTCATAAAAACAAGTTGCGAGCTCTCTAGGGAAACTTCGATCAGACAGGCATCTTCTTTGGATCTAGCAAGTTACAGCCCCTTTTAACTTGAGAAATCTATGTGAAAAGGACAGCATTCTCAAAAGGATGTATGTGGTATGACCAGGGAAATGGTTACATGACATTTCTGTACTAACTACAGCTTCCGTAGATAAAAATTAAACAGCTGATAAGCAAACTTTGCTAATGTGATAGCAGATCTCAGCAGAGGTAGGTTGCTCGAGTATTTGATTCAACTCTTCCATGACATTGGGACTGTTGTGTGGTTTCTGTGATACTGTCAGTGTGCGATACCTGGGGCAGCTAACTTAGCCTGTGCAGCTGAAATAGATTTAAGTCACAAACTAGTTTTAATACTAAGTTGCTCAATATTGTCCTGAGGCTGTAAGAGTCAAAACAGAGTGGTCGTTAATCCAATTTGAGCAATATGTTTCAGATTCTACAGAAAAATAATTAGCAGCATTTGTGTTTGTATTGCTTTATATTTTGGTTATGGTAGTTTACAGAATATTGAGGCCCTATGAACGCTTTCATAAGCTGAAGTATATACCAGACACTGTGCTTCAAAAATTAATAATTTTAATTCTGATTTATCCATTGCTCGTTGGTTTTGCTGTTTACAGGTGAATACTTAAAATCTTTTGTTATCTGTTGTCATAAAATTTTGTATTAAGTTTGTAATATCACAGATTATTTTTTCCCCCCCCATCAGTTGCTGTGACTGCTAAAACACTTGTACATAATCAAAATTTCACAAGGAATGACAAACTTGTATTGAAATTTTGATTTCTGGCTGCAGTTGACTTCATTCATGCATTATGCTTGGATTGGTGAAATAATACTTGCACTTTTGCATGTTAATTTTCATCCAAGATATGTTTTCTAATGGTGTGTTTTGGGGTTTTTGGGTTTTTTTTTTTTTTGACTCTTTTCTAAGAGTCTATTCAGGGTAGATTATAGTTTTTCCAGTAGATACGAGGGCAGTCCATATTTGTTGGAAGTTCAGCTTAGCTAGCCTCTTCTTCTGCCTGCCTCTTCATTTTCTCCAGTGGCACACATACACGTGGGAAGTCTAGTGGTCTTACCTTTCAATTTGAAATTTTATAGATATTTTGAACCAGTAGTGAGCTCTGTTTCATTAGTTTCTTTCCTCAGTTTTTTTCCTATGGATTTTTATGGTTTTGTTGGTTGCGTGGCTTGTGTGTTGGGTTTTTAGCCCCAGTGTAGTTGCTTGCATTCTTTCATAAGGATTGTGTAGGGAAAAAACACACATACATCATTGTTTTCTTTCTCCTTTCACAGCAATTTAAATTATACAACTTGGCACTAAAGAAGTAAAAATTCCCCACAAGCACCATCAAGTCAAAAACCATAACAAAACTGGATGGCTAGAAGTTCTTTTGGGCTTCAAGGGAAAAACTTGACACTTGAGAAGCAAGCTATTCTTGTTCTGTCCTTTGCTTGCTTTGTATTTTGAGGGATCATTTCTCTAGTGACTGTTGACAACTAATGACAGTCATTAGCGTACATGAAGTTGCAGTGACCAAAGGTAATGGCCACTCCTTACCAGTAATTTCCAAGAAGTCTAAATCTCTTTTAATCCTCAGTAGAAATTATTCTTTATCTGCTCTCTAGTTTAAAAAAAAGGGGAAGTATCCTTCCTTATGAAAGAAAAACTCATTATTCATCTGTCAGTGGAATATTACATGTTCCTGCAGATGTAAGAATGTCTGAAAAGTATGAGTGCATGTAATATACGGACTGCAAAGAATACCAGTCACAAATTAATAACCTACTTGTGATTCTTTTACTCAAACGGTGAGTTCCATTGGTCTGATTTTTAACTGTGACCCATTAAACAGTGAATAGCTTTTAAATTCTGTGCAATACGCCATTTAGAATTCACTGAAATATTCAGCTGATAAAAATGTAAGAAAAGTATTCAGCATCTTGTAGCAATACCTAACATAAATTTTTTTTTTTCCTCCCCTCCCCATTTTAGGAGGGTGGTGTCAGTGGTTTTCTCCATGCATTTATTGCTGAAGTGTTTGCGATGGTGAGAGCTCATGTTGCAGCTTTAGGGGGGAATGCCGTTGTCTCGTACATAATGAAGCAGTGCGTTTTTATGGAGAATCCAAACAAAAATCAGGTAAATTATTATACAAAATAACAATGCTGTTGTGACCAGTATGACACAAATAGACATTGTAGGTATTTAAAAAACAAGAGCCATGTCTGTGTAACACTTCTGGATCTCTCATCACAATGCCTGTTTCAAGGAGCCAGGAGCATTCTTGAACACTTGAGTTAGCACAAAATTACAAATATGCTTCATAAATACCCAAATGGGTAAAAGTACTAAGTTCAGTAGAATGGAATAAATTGCAGGAAACAGTGTAGTTCTGAACATACTTGGCTTTTCTGATGTTGCAATGTTAGGATTTTAATCTTTTTTTATGTGGAGCTGCAGTTATAAAATGCTCCATTTTGGACATAAAGGGGTAAAACTTTATTAATAAAGGTGACAACTGAATATGGTTGTTCTGGTACATGAAATATGTTCAAAACAGTCATGACAAGAAGTATAGCTACCCAGATGCCTCATTTGTGGTGCTCTTACAAGAATCTGTCTACGTGTTTGATAGTACACAAGTGAGTAGATACAAAAGGAAATACAGCAGGGATTGCCTCACGAATAAATTCTAATAATTTGTCCTTCTCTGACCTCTGTTGAATTTTCTATTATCCATGTAGTTACATCTATCAGATAATATTAACTACAAAATACGTAATTCTTTAATGTTTGGTAACTGCGTATTGTCCTTTTTCTTTTTTTTTCTTTTTTTTTCTTTTTTTTTTCTTCTTCCTTTCAGGCCCAGTGTTTAATAAATGTAAGTGGCGATGCAGTCATCTTTGTACGTGAATCTGATTTAGAAATGTTACCGGTACAACCTTCTACAGTTGTTTCTCAACCCACAAGTTCTGGAGGAGATGTCACAACATGAAGACAGCAAAAGTTAAATAGTCTCTGCCAAATATAAAGATTGCTTAAAATGTGGGAATGTTTTTTGGTTTGCGTCTTCAAAATCAGTATCTCCCCATAACATTAATAGCCAAAAGCCAAGACAATCACTATTCTTTGTCCTTTAACTTCATGTAATAGTCAGGGCAGCATATTGGCAGGTACGCTCTGATTCTGTTTTAATTACAGGCCCCTTTGAAACCTAGGCAGAAAATGAAGCACTGATACGAAAGTATGGATTAAAATAGTAGGCATCACATGGAACTGTGAAAGTAAACAAAAATTCTCTCACATTTTTCAGCTGTTTACAGGACCATGACAAGTTATAATTCAGAACTGTCTCTGATTATGCATATTGTATTAGCTGATTCTCAGCTCAGTTTAAAAAACAAAAGAGGGGTCAGGGTGAGTGGGAGGTAGCTGAGAAGCGCCTGCATTAGCAGCCTTTGCCAAAGGAGCAAGAGATTTGTGCCCAGGCTAATAAAATGTGAGGTGAAGTCTGAACTTCTCTTTAGTTCAGAGAGCATGAAGAGGAAGAAGCAGTACCAAAAAGACGCAGTTTGAATTTCTGCACAGAAAAAATATTTTTCAACTGTTTGAACTGCTGGTCTATTTTTTGTTAAATTATTACTACACAGCATATGTTTTGGGTGGGTGTTTTGGGAGTGGTTTTTGTTCATTTTTGTTTTTTAAAAGTTGCCAGACTGTGATACTGTGTTCCTAGTCATCCCTATGGTTTAAAAAAAAAAAAAAAGGAAAAAGAACAAGAAGTTCAAAAGTGTGTTAGGTGCTATGAGAAGCTGTCCATTTCAATATTGACATAACAGATCTTTTTTTTTATATAAAATTCTGTGAAAGAATTGTCTTGAGGCTCATTTTCTTAAGACATGATCTCTTGCTAGGATGACATAAACAGCCCTCCAAAAATCAGTTATACAGAGGTGAGCTGCAGCCTCCTTTGCTGTGTAACAAGCGGGAAATGACTGGCTAATTGGAGAGGGATGAATGTCTGCGGTGCTGATTTCTGCAAGTTGGGTTTTGGTGGTTTGTTTTTTCTTTTTTCTTTTCCAGTACAGTGGCTGGGAAATGAGGGTACTGCAAAGAAAGGAAATTTGTCATTTCCAGTAAATGTCTGAAAGGCAGTGATATTTTAATGTAAAAAATGCAAACTTAGATCTGAAGATGCATTCTTACTTAATTCTGACAATACCGTACATGGAACTTGAACAAACATGTAAACTTGAATGTAAATATTCTGCTTAGTGTTGAAATTAAGCAATGGCATGATTATTTGTTTAATTATTTCATTGTAAATGAGCATGAAAATCATTCTTGCACAATAAATTTCTGTATAAAAGTTATTGCCTTTTTATATGTGTAATAGTTAAATGTGTATGCTGTATACATATTAAAGATGTCCCACCCCCATTCTCCTCAGAGGAACATTTTTTTGTATAGACTGTTATGAACTCATTATTTAAAATCTGGAGAGTTAATTATCTTTATATTTAAAGTGTTTGAATTAGTTGCTTACCAGATTACTCATACAGTTAATTGTCTTTTAAATTCTGTAGCTGTTGCAACCAAAGCTACCATAAATTAAGTTGCCTGTAAATAGTTGCAGCTCTTGATTATTTTGCAAGGCAAATCTTGTTCCCTTTGAAGCTGATGGCAGAATATTAATAACTTCAGAAGGTCTTGGATCTGGCACAAGGAGTTATTGTCCACATAAATATTCAGCGTGGAAATACTCTCTGAAGTAGCACATTAAAGTAGTGGTTCTTGATTTTTTTTTTTTTTTTTTAAA
>VXBL01001988.1:565096-584743 GCA_013400195.1 Aramus guarauna | reverse complement strand
TTTTTGTTCGGGGGGGCGGGTGGGGGGGTGGTAGCTTCTGTTGGAAGTATTAATGCCATCTTTTCGTTTCTAGCTGTTTAAAAGGTCACAGTTTCTTCTAGTGTGTTTCGTTAGAAGAAGAGCTTGCTCATCTAGAAATTTTAATTCTTCTTTAATTACGATTCCAGGAATGACAAACATGGTTTTTAGCTGTTACTAATTGAGATTTAGCTTTTCTTAATTGGTCCAGCTGGATAAATTTAACCTGTAGAAAGGTGCACACTTAAATTGCTTAGATTATTATTTTTTCTTTGTAGTGTAAAAAAAAAAAAAACACCCAAAAAAAAGGGCGTGTGCAAATCCATCGTCATCTGGAACTTCATATCTCATACATTGCTCAGAGGCAAAAAAAGGGTCATAACATAAACTTCAGGGATTAGAGCATGTAAGGAAAGGAAAACTAAAGCATGAGTTGAAAATTTCAATCATTACCGCACGAGACACCTTCAAGGAGCTGTGTGCCTACAACTTAGGTTTATGTTCCATGCTGAGTTCAGAATAACTGAAAATCATGCAAAGGTATCTCACTAGTTAATGACTTACCCCTTCAGTCATGACATAAATACACAGCTTTGACTGTGAGGCAATTATGGAAGCTTCTGCTGAAATGGGAGCAGTTCACGCAAGGTGCCCTGCTCTTGGCTGCAATGGGACTTTGGGGACGGGGAGGCAAACGGCACCATTTGTGATACTTGTGGCTCCAACACATTGCTTGGTCAGGAATTTACTCGGATTTGCTGTTGGTGGGTAGGAGCTAAGGCGACTTGCTTGAGCTGGTTTTGGCTGGGACAGACTTAACTTTCCTCGCAGCAGCCGGTATGGTGCTGTTCTGGATCTGCGACCACAACGAGGTGGTTAACGCAGGGACGTTCGAGTCACTGCTGCGGGAGTTGAGGCTTTGTGGTTATCGGTACCTGGGGCCGGGCGGGCAGGCGGGACCCGCGCTGACCAGAGGGGTAGCCCATGCCTAGCCCGTACCACACGGCGCTGTGCTCAGCGCTGAGCCTGGGGCGTTGTTGGCTCAGGGACTGGTACTGGTCAGCCCGTGGTGAGCAACTGCATTTCACGTCCTTGGGTGAGTGAGTTTGTTCTGTCTTTTTTCTCCTACTGAAGTGTCTGTCTCAACCCGTGAGTTTTCTCAGTTTTTCCCTTCCGATTCTCTTCCGCGCCCTGGGAAGGCATGAGGCGGCGGCTGCGTGGGGTCTGGCTGCCCAGTGGGGATAACCCACAGCATCGCTGCTCTCTCCTGAGTGGAAGAACCCAAATGAGAGGGGGTAGAGTGAAGGCGGCCCTGCTCCCATCTGCAGCCCTCGGCAGAGACTACGCTGGGGTTTAAACCCGCCCGTGGGTACTGTGAACAGAGGGGATGGCACCACCTTTCATTAGGGAGGAGTGGTAGCGTCGGCTGTGGAAGACCACTTCTCCCGCCACCGCTTTACTTGCAGCAGCGAAGCTAGGTCTGTGTCAGCCCTTCGGGTGGGGGTGGCAGGGCCCAAACAGCTGTCCCCTCTGCCAGAGAACAGCAGATGAGGAAGAGCGTCTGCTGCTTGCTGAGTACTCGGCTTTCTCTAACCATCGCTATTCGAAGAGATGCGCAGCACTTGCAAGGTGGGCAGGAATTAACTTGGAGGGAGATGTTAGCTCCCAACTAGCTCGGTGCTTTAGGAATGGATCTGCTGGAATAACATCCCACTTTTCTCTCTCTCTCTCTCCTTTTTTTTTTTTTTTTTTTTTCCCAACTAGGAGCTTGTTTTCAGAGCTGGCTGAAAAGTTCTCAGCTTGCCTTCCCCCCGCCCCCCGCCCCAAACCTTCTAGTTTGTGAACTCCAATACACACGTGTGAAAGGTGCTAAGGGAGAGCAAATGTCCCCCAGTGAATGGTGTGAAGTTAGTTGTGTCTCCCCCCCTCCCTCAAGCAGAATCAAATGAGTTTTTTCTTGGTGTTTAGTTGAAATTAGAATTTCCTAGGAAATTAAACCTGAGGGTCTGGTTTCACTTTTGTCAGACTGAAAGATGGCTCTGCACATACCTTGCTAGCAACCTAGTGAGAGGCGGATGCATGAAAATAGCAGCAAGACAGATGCGGGGAATTACAAACAGTTGTGAGGAGTGAAACATCAGTGACTGAGAAGTTTTTTCGAGAGCTTTCAGTTCCCTTTTGTTGTTTGGATAAGGATAGACGGAAGCTTTGATGGCTGGTCTGAGTAACGGAGTTTTCTTGGCGAGCACGCTATGAACAGCTGTGCTGCCACAGCGTCTGCGCATCTTCTGTGGAGCCTTGGCCTGTGTGGCAAGAAAAGTTTTCTCGCCGTGCAGTATTTGTAGGTTTGGTAGATGGGAGAGAGCCGAGTTTCGACTGCTCTACAAGGAAGAAAGGATGAAGTGGCTTGTCCTGTCTGCAGAACAGTGCCGGGTTCTGGGAGCACCAACAGGCCTCACAGCCCTGCCTGGCCTCACCGCGCCCTGCCCACCGCCCCGCCTCAGGCCCTGGGGCCGCCATGCCCTGCCCCAGCCATGCTGCAGCAGGGCCCGTCTCCAGCTCCCACAGCCCAGTGGGGCCGGGGCTGCCCCAGTGCCCCCAGCCCCCCTGCACCCTGCCCTGCCGCCACGGGGCCTGGGCAGCAGCGTCAGCCACGGGGGAGAGCGCGGTTTCAACCTTGTAGGCTGACGCAGTAGCTGAAATATTTAACCACTTGTTTTCAAACCTGTAGAATTTACACTAGTCATGACAAGCCTGACGTGCTGAAGGTTTTTGGAGCCGGCAAGGACTCTGTCTTTCTGGGGATCGCTCTTCTGTGCCCAGGTTGGCTTTCTTCCCGGTCTTTGGAGAATTGGGCTGTATAAACCCTGCCTGGTACGAGAGCAAGCTGGGCTGCTGCTCTTCCTCGTTACAAACCACCCCATCAGGTAACGCTCATCATTGGTGTATCTTGAGTGTTTCTGACAATCAGTTGGTACCACTTCTCCACTTTACAGCTGAAGTACCTGAGATGGAGAGGTGCGAAGCAACGTGCCAAGGTCGTACTGGGGGCCGGTGGGAGAAGCAGATCCTGCTCTAGGCATCAAAACGCCGCGCTTGTGAGTATGGTGCCGTGAAAGAGAACAGGCTGAAGGCAGATTTGTGTGGTCCTGGGTCTGTTGTCGTAGCTACATGATGAATGCGTTGCCAGAAAAATGGGCCTTTGTCTGCACCAATATAGCTGGAGTTAATGATTTTAGACAATAATTTACTGTGTATGTCAGTCAATGGGCAAATTGCTGAGTAGAAGCTGGAGTCTGAAATTGTTGATTTCATTTTTGGAAATGGGAGTCACATGTCAATTGACTTGCATATTTTTTAGCATAAGCATGCACACTCACATTAAATGATGCACATTTATTTTTGTTGCAAAAGCATTTCTATTACTGTGTATAGAAATATTTCCTTAAATTGTAGGAAGGAGAGGAGCTAGGGTGATTCCAATTTTGGTTTTATTTTCTCAAAATCAGGTGTCTATAACACTTCAATCAAAGAGAATCTTTGTCTGGAAACCTTGTGAGATTTTTGAAACATGAGAGTAATTACAACCTTGTGAGCAGAATATTCACCCCTGAAGAGCTCTTAAATTTTGAAGGAGCGCAATTGAGCCTGCTAAGCTTTGAGATGTAAAAGTCTCCTGGCATGCACTCTAAAAGCCAGAGGAGTAACTGAAAACACTTGCAGACAGCAACCCTTCCCCTTCCTGCGTCCCTTCTCTACCCAGGCTGTCTGTATTGGGTTTGTGTGGCAAGGTTTGGTAGCGGGGGAGCTACAGGGGTGGCTTCTGTGAGAAGCTGCCAGAATCTTCCCCTGTGTCCAACAGAGCCAATGCCAGCCGGCTCCAAGACGGACCCACCGCTGGCCAAGGCCGAGCCCATCAGCCACAGTGGCAGCACCTCTAGGGTAACATCGTTAAGAAGGAAAAACCTCTGTGCAACACCAAGAGCAATTGCAGCTGGAGAGACGAGTGAGAAGATGTGAGAGGAACAACTCTGCAGACACCAAGGTCAGTGAAGAGGGACGGGGAANTGACCACAACCCCCATTCCCCGTCCCCCTGGGCTGCTGGGGGGCAGGAGGTAGAGAAATTGGGAGTGAAGTTAAGCCCAGGCAGAAGGCATTCTTAAGATTTGGTTTTATTTCTCATTACCCTGATTTGATTGGTAATAAATTAAACTAATTTTCCCAAGTTGAGTCTGTTTTGCCCATGACAGTAACTGGTGAGCGATCTCCCTGCCCTTATCTCGACCCACGAGCCTTTCATTGTATTTCCTCTCCCCTGCCCAGCTGAGGAGGGCAGTGATAGAGCAGCTGTGGCGGCCACCGAGTGTCTGGCCAGAGACAACCCACCAAAGCCCTCTCTGTAGCTGTGTGGCACCTTCCCTTCCTTGGGACCCTGCCCCTGGCGGCACTTCCCTCTTCCTTCTCTCCCTGCCCCGTCTCTGGAGGGCTTGGTTAACCACAGGTCAGCAGCAGTGCGGGCACTCCTCTGCATGGAGGAGAGGATGCCGCCACGTTTAAGTTTGCAAATTGCAGATTCTGTTCACAGTTCTTGCAGGACAGCAGGGCTATCTGCACTGCAGAGTTGTAATTCAATTTTCCAGCTTTTATTGAAATTGATGATCTATTTATACTTTGGCCTCAGTCCAAGGGTTGGTGCTGTTTGCATGAGTGGCAATGGCTGAGAGTGAGTGAAACGAAGAGTCGCTTGTTATTAAATTGTTATAATCTCCCACCTCTGTCTTCCCCAATGCTCAGATCCCGCCCTTGCGCTGCGTACCACGTGCCTTGTTACTGATCTACTCTGTCAATTGAAGTTCTGCATGCAGGTTGATCAGATCACTGGTCTGGAGGGATCTCTTGTTCATGTCAGAAAGCTGTGATCAGCCTTTTAAATTGTCATTTTAATTTTACATATATCAACTGTTAAACTTACACTGAGGCCACGTGAAGAGAATGAAATTCCGCAATAATGCGTACACACCGTCGTTTCTTTGTCAGTGTCAGAGCACTATTTGTTGAAGATGAAATGCTCTTTTTTCCTAACGCCATTGCTGATTTTGACTGTCTCAACCTCTAGCAGCGGAGCACAACTGCGGGCCAGCTAACAACCCAGGAACAGTTTGGTGTCTCCAGATTGTTTCCCTGCTGACACTGCAGAAGAAGAGGGACTGAGATAAAGAAGGGAAAGTCAAGAGATGAGGGAGATAAAAGAAGGTAATGTAGGCAGGAGAAACAAGCAAAGAGCAGAAAATAAAGTTGTGTGCCTACCAACAAAAAATGACAGGAAGGTAAAAAACTGATTGGAGAGACAGATGAATAATGATTCCCCAACCAAGATAAACAAGAAATACTTGAAATAAAGTATGATAATGTGTTGTTTCAGCAATCGCTAGAGTAATGTCCTGCTCTCATGCGAAACTTCTCATCAGTAGGGCTTGAATCACTCTGCAAAGACTGAGATCATTGTCTGGATTTATGGTGAGGAGCAACAAGCCTGACTCACAAGACTTGCAGTCTTGAATCCTACTTTGTGAGTAACTATGTTTTACTAAACTGAAAGACATGGCTGATGGTCTGAGGTGTCCCCATTGTACTTCTGCACCTGGGATTCGCACTCTCGCTGAGTTAACCGTCACAGAGCAGTGTCCAGTTCTTTGCCTTTTTGTCTTCGAGGAGGTCACTGTCAAATGTAATTGCACTTTTACTTTTTTTTTACTTGAAGGAGAATAGCCTTATTTTTGCATCCAGCTGAACAGCTGGGTCTGAAGAAAACCCCTTACACGATACAAATCTAGGCATTGTTTCTAGACGTCAATGAGCAAATCTTTCAGTGTGTGTCTGAGATGCGTATTTTCTGTGTGCATACACATGCATATGTTTCCACCTGAAAGGCAGAAGATCATTTATGCAGCTTTTCTTGCCTCCATACACACTGTGTTTGGGGTCCACCTGCCATGACAGTTCCAGCCTCTGCCTGCAAAAGGTGCAGTGTGATTCGGCAACTATTCTTCATGTACACCTGTATTTAATAAGGTCCTAGGACTTTATGCTCTGCAGATTTACATGGATTAAGTTCTGAAAGGAGAAAAGGACTCTTCTTCCCAAGTACTCAGAGTCGCTGCTCCTAACCCGTGTTCTGGTAATGTTCTGGCAGGAAGTAATGGCTTTAATTATCTATAGGCAGAAACAGACATGGCTTTTTACAGTCTCCTTGCCTACAAATAAACTGACGTTATTTTAATAATGTAATTAGACTGGTGGCAAACCCAATGCAGTTGCTCTTCCTTACCTGGGAAGAAGGGTTTATGATGATCTGCCTGAACTCATTAGAGACTTAAAAAACCCAACTGACACCCTCTGAAATAAAAGGGGTTTGTACTGCAGCAATTAAATCAGTGTCCAAATCACTTATGTTAAACTGGAATGTGGAAATAGCCTGGACAAAAGTTTGCTCAGATCTCAGCGATAACTTTATTTCAAATAGATGTGCATAATTGCAACCTGATATTCTGCAGTAAAACAATTACATTATCTCACTTAATGAACCACAAAGTCGCTGCTTCTTGCAATTAAAAAGGTGTATGGCACAAGCAGCTGATCTCTCAAGCACCCTGGCCGTACTTAAGAGAGAAATTTCTTTGACAGGAAACGATTTCAGACTTTCCAAAGCAGTTGCCCAAGCTATTAGGAAGTCTGACATTAGAAGCTTCGAGTGATTAATGACCTTAGTGGGTTAACCATAGATTTATTTGATACCAAACAGCCCGTCTGTAAGAAATACTAACAGTGTGTCATTAATTTCTCTGCAGCTCATCTTACTAAAAACTTACATGGCCAGCCGTTCCAAAACACCTGCTGTAAAGTGAGTCTAATGCAGAATATGCGTTTCTTTTGAAGTGCTAACAAACAGTTGCGATTGCGATCAGTTTGAAGCCTTCAGGTGAGGGGGTTTTGACAGCGTGTAGCAGCAAAATTCAAGCCCAGTAAACAAAGCATCAGTATAAAAGCTATGGCACAGTGCAGACATTTTAAGGAAATACAGGAGACCTTCACGCGGTGATGGAATGCAAGACCAATGCGGTTTGCGCAACATGGATATCACAACTGGACAAATACAAAAGAAGTTGTATGTAGTATTTCTAGCGTAGCCATGCGTGAGGAAGTAACAGGTTCCTGCTTTCCTTCCTTGCAGTACAAGTCTGCGTGTTTCACTGCGGCATTTCCTTAGCCCCGTGCTAGCTGGTGGGGCTTGTCTGCTGCGGGTGTCTCGGCAGTTCAGAGTGGGTTTGTTTTGTTCAGAAGTTTGTTCAAAATGAGCTGTGTCACATGCTTCTGTAGGAGCCTCAAGGAAATCAGAGTAAATATTTCACCAGAAATAACATAATGGGAAAGTTAAAAGATGGCATTTAAAAAAGGAGACCAGTTTGAGTGTTGCTCTTCCTTTGCAGTGTAATTGTCCATGGAAAATAACCACACGGGCAATTTTTCTACTGTCTTGTGATGCTACTTGAGGAGGAAAAAAACTGTACACTCCAATGACAACCATAGATATTTTTGGCTGGCTAGACACGGATTTAATTCATGTGATTTGCTTGAATGGTATAATTATGATATTAATTTTCATCATGTTGCCTAAATACAAATGCAAGTGCCAGAAGCAGAAGACTGAATTGGCAGCCAATGAAATACATTTAAAGCACAGGAAATATCTCAGACTAAAGTAATTTACAGATTATAAGAATGAGTGGGAGTGAAGCAGCAATAGAAAAGGAAAATATAATCTATGAAGATGACAGGAAATCAAATTAAATACAAATTTAAATTCCATTGCATTTTATAAGCTGTACTTACTCCCCCCCAAAAATCTCCTATTGTATTAGCCCTGACTCCCTTTATGACAGGGAATTCAAATATTCTGACCATTCTCTGGTATAATGTCCCCAAAAATTTCCTTAGTTGCTAAAAAGTCCTGCTGTTGTAGGTAAGTGGGGGCTGAAGACACCTGAAGGTTCAGAACGGGCGGAAAACCAATGAATTAGCGAAAAGAATGTAGAGTCACACAGAGGATGGATAAAAGTGTATGTCTGGAATAAAGAGGGGGATATACCCAAGTGCTGATACGGCTTCGAAGAGTAGTGAAATCTTAGCTGTAAGTTTTCAAGCATCCAGGATACAGAAGATTGGAGAATTAGCATTTGTGGGACTGAAGAAACTTTTGAAAATTTCTTTCTTAGTCTTAGATGGATGAGGCAGTGAAAGATTCATAAAATCCATTTTCTTCCTTAGCTTTCCAGTTTATCAATGGAAATCAAGTCTATATGTGTTATTTCTGGATGCATGTAACTGTAACACGTACAAGCATAACTGAGCATAAACATACATAGTGTTGCTGTGGGAACTCTTACCTCAAGATGCAAACGCATCCATCTGACTTCAAGGTTTTTAAACTGTTAAAAAAAATCTAGCTAACATTTGAAGATAAGGCAGCAATTGTGTCAAGAGGCACGACTGCGTGGCTTGCAGAGCAATAGGGACAAAACATGCTGCTTGTGAAAACCAGATTACAAAATTTAAGGAAGACATTACCAATTAAATGCTGGTCTACTACGGAGATAACACAGAAGTCAATGAAATAGTGAGTCACTGATATCATGGTAGTTACTTTCTTTTCTAAATGTTTAAACTTACACTTGGGCTAATTCCTACCATATTAGAAAATGGAGATAAGTCAATAGGTAAGTACACCATTTTACAGTACTTGAGTGCTCCTAAAGGAGCAGGAGGAATGTTCCTAAATTAATGGATAGAACTGGCTGATCCTTGTTACTGGACAGGCTGTAAACATACAAAAAGCTGATTTTCTCACTGTATTCTTCAAAGTTAGCAGTCAGGAGAAAGAAAATCTTCAGAGAATCTAACAGACACATTGAAAATCAATTTAAACTCTACAAGCTCATCAAATTTGTTTTTTTCCCCATGCTGTAAGATATGTTTCAGCTCCTTATGAAATTATGTAATACGCTTGGTACAATTTGGTCTACCAGATCCTTGTTTCAATAGAGGCGTTGATGGGTAATCAGTTCAGAAACGCCTTGCTGAGTCTTTCTAGGTTTAATGCACTCTTCCTATGGTTTTATAATGTAGAGCTACTATGAATCATTTGAGATTCCCTCTGGAGATCTGACTCCTAAGGATGTCTCAGGTTGAATAATTGTAAAATGAATCACTGAAATTAAACACTTTGGGAATATTTTTAGTTGATCACCCAAAAATGTAGGGTCACTGTTTGAGCAGATAATGACTCAAAAACCAAGTGTATCTGCTTGTCTGATCTGTGTCATACAGGAAAATAAACAACATTTGAATTAACCTAGATGAGCATGGCACCCAAAGCAGAATAGCAAAGGCTATAGCTAACTCCTAGGGCTGAAATTTTGCCAGACTTGTAGCCCTTACTGGTGCTCCAAACTTAGCAATGATAAAGACTCTAACCCCAATGAATACAGCACCCTTTGTTACGTCAGTTCTGTGCTGATGTAAAGAGTTACTTGAAGATACAGTTAGTTGTTCTTAGGCATTCCTTTCCTCTTCAGCCTCTGACAACTAGCTTCCCTTTGGAAAACTACAAACATATACAAACAAAACACCCAACTTTCCACCTGACGAATCTTGTGCTTATTCAGCATTTACAGATTTTGAATATCTGCAGAAATAAACAAAAATGCAGACGTTGCAAGATGTTTGACATGTATAATTATTGTAACTGCAAAACACGGCACATTATTTGTCCCAATAATAGGTCTCAGCAGCAATAAAGTGTATGTCTCTCCTCCAGGTTTCAGCTGTGGGAAGTATTTTGACAGTTGGATCCACAGCATGTAACTACATGTGGGCAGAGTTGTGTTTTCTTTCTGCTGCTGAAGAGAGGCTTTCGAGTTTGCCACAAACCTCAGGTGTATGAGCACATTTTCCTACTAAAAATCCTTTCTTACGCTCTCTTTCCCTTCAGAGGAAAGGAAGTGGTTGATATCCAGATTTGTATTTAGTGGTATCACCCTCTGGAAACGCTTCCTCTGCTATTAGAGGGGCACCGCAACGTCAAATACGACTTACTGTCGCGGAGCTGCGACAGCTGGGACTGTAAGATAAAACTCTCCTCTAAGCCAGGAGCCAGCGCCCAGCCCGCACACCACTTCAGCGGCGTGGCGAGCAGCTTAGGCACTGAGCTCGGCTCAGGCCTTTCCAAGGATGAGTTTCATCCGTTTCACGACCGCTGGAATGGGGCGAGTGCCCTAGCAACTGATAGCGTTGTAGTACAAACTCTTGGACGTACCTTTCCGCTCTTCTTTGGGAACACAAAGTGCGTGATGATCGCACTGATGTCCAGAACGGGCACCATCAAAACCACCACCAAATAACCGCTGTAGGAATTGTGAGAGCTCCTTGTTATACTTGTGGCCTAGAAATAGAAGTCAAATCTAAACCCAGTTCAAGCCTAGAAGAAGTTGAAGGCAAGTATCCAGAGAATTCAGCACTAGCTTAGAGAAATCCACCCTTCCGTCTTGCAAACCACCCAAGTTTCTTTGACTCTCTGTTTACGTAGAGTCACAGGCTCCTTCGCTCTCATACTCTTCAGAGTGCAGGCAGCTACTGTTTAAGCATTCGTAGATAATGTTTTAATTTCCATTTCCTTCTCTGAAAAGGCACAGTTCTAGAAAGAGAGATCCATCTTTTTTTTTTTTTTTCCCCTCAGTTTGTGGTTATGGTAACTATAAATAATAGCTTTCACTGCAATTTAGAGCTTCCTGGTGTCTTGACATCAAAAAGCTTGGTGGTTTCATGCAGTGTAGTTAAGTGGTCTACATTTCAAAGCTTCTCCAAACACTGCTGGGTTGGGAATCTCATGAGCGCAGACTTCCTCGTGGTGGCTGAGCAATTGTGTCTGCCCGGCTGTACCCGAGGAATGCGGAGAGCTCAGTTAACTTCGTCAGTCAACTTTATCTTTCTGTTGTATTTTTCTGAGCTACTTATGACAGCTCTTACTGTGCAGGCCTTTTGGGTAGTCACTTGCCTTCCTTTTTGTACCTCAGGGGAAAGGGCCATTCTGTACTCATTTGTAGAACAGATTTTATGTGGCATTTTGTAATGTGTTTTGCTTTGCTTTGCTTTGTTTTGTTTTGTTTTTTTTTCCCCAAATGCTTTTCAAGGATGTCAGGTCTGCTTGAATCTTCAAGTCTGTGAAAGACTTTGTACTATGCAGGTGAGGACTTTGTTTCTTTTAATAGTGGTTTTTTGAATGACCAATGTGTCATTGAATGGGTTATCTGAATCGTTTGACATTCAGGCTTTTTTTTTTACATGTCTATGTACATTTTGGAGATCACATTAATGGGGATTGTGTTAATGATGGTACAACTGCACTCATCATCTTGGTGTAAGGGGACACGTTAACAGATGACTGCTTAATTGCATGTCAAAGATTTTGTTCTTTGCTTCATTTCTGGTTTATGGGCAATTGTCTGTTATCTTCTCTGAGCCCGCCCAAAAAATTACTCTTTTTGCAACAATGTTAAAATATAAGTTAAACTGTTTGATGTCACCAAAAAAAGAAAACAAAACTTTGTTGATATTTATGTTCCCAGACAGCTTATGTTATCTATTAGACTCTACACCACCATCTGGTTGAATTAATGACTTGTGAAACTTGCCTTCTAGATGACAGACATCAGTGTGACATTTGGTAAGACAAAGTAATCCATCTCCTCTGTTTCTTCTCAAGAGAGAAAACTGTCATTTCCTTGACTTTCAAATGTCAGGACTAACCTTGAAATAGAGTGAAAGCGTGGCCCTTCAAATGTTTTTAAAGGGAATCACATTTGAATACATACCTTGAGAAAAATAAGCACGACTAAGCTCCAGAACTCAAGATGTCTGTGTGTCCAGAGTCCGTGTAACCTGGGTAGCACTGGCAGGATCACGCTACTAATCGACAGCTGTGAAAGAGCTGCTGGGGTCTGGGATGCAAAGTACAGCTCAAGTGCCGCAGAGGAGCGTGCAGATTGCGCTGGCAATGCTTCCCGAGTCCTTGATCGCTTGAGCTTTTAGTGATGATATTGATGTCCTCTTTGGCAATACTGCAGACCTCTGTGTGAGGCTGCCTTCCCTTGGAAATCTTGTTAAGTCACAGGATACTTCTGTCTTCTTTCACTAACGCTTTGTATTGTCACCCAGCACAAAAAAAATAACACACTAGGTTTTTTTCCAAGTTTCATCTCTGTCCTTTGGCAGACAATCTCTGTGCCGAGCCTTGCTCTTATCTTCATTATATTTGTGAAGAAACAGAATAAATTTTCATTATTGTTTGCCCATTAACCAAACTTTAAATTGTCTGCCTGGGTCCCGATGAAGTGACGCTGCATAACTTTAGAGGCCTTAAAAAAAAAAAAAAATCCATAATAATCTTGAAGCACTTGTCTAATATTAGCTGTCGGTGCATCCAAGAGTTTGAATTCCAGCTGAATTTCTCTGTAACGTGTCCTTGAAGAAGCCTCTGTTACAAATCCAGTTCAGTTGTCAGTTAAATCTTTTCAGGTCTCTGTTTCCCCTGTTAAATGCGGACAGGGGTAATGATAACTTTCTTCTGGAAAAAATCCCACTTCTGAGACCTACTTAAAAATGCTAGAGGGGTTCTGGTTCCCTTGTGTAAGTGTTACTGTATGCGTATTGCTACTGTACACAAGCATGGTTCAATTAATAGGGTTGGAAAAACTCTTCTGAAGCCAACACGTAAATTTTCCCCTAAATGAATGGGCTGATGGAAGACCTGGCTAATGGAAACCTGACACAACCCGAACTCTGCACAGACCTCAGCAATTTCTGCACTGGTTCTGCACCTCAAGTCTCATCTAGGCAGGCGGTTTCATCTCCCATCATTGAAGTTGTGCCTTTTGCTCCGTTTGAAGTCAGGTTTCCATTTCTACTGTGGATGCTGGATCTGGTTTCACCCGTGATCCCGCACCCGTCAGAGCCACAGGTCACGCTCAGCGTCCAAACGCTTGCCAGAGGCAGCCAGGGACAGCAAGAGCGTTTGTGAGGCTCCCTCTTGGATGCTCACCTGTCTAGGCTTTGAGGGTTGCAGCCATCCTTGCTGAAACTTCTCTTTAAACACATTTCTGCATCACCTTTTTTGCGTCCTTCATTTCTCCATCACCTTTTTCAGGGTGGACAACTGAATAAATCACAACTTCTAGATCCACTGTTAATTCTCAGCTAGTCTCGGAAGCAGAGGGGGACTTCTGATGCCTCACACAAATTCATGTTTCTCCCTAATAAGAGCTAAGGATCATTTGTTATAGGAAGAAATGATACAGTAACAACGTCAACAAGCTTTTTCCTCCTCTCCATTTTTCTTCCATACACTTCATCCTGGTCTAGAAGGGATTACTTCTTGCAAGACCAAATTTATTATGTCCCCCTCTATATCAGACATGACCTTCTCATGAACAGGCATTCTTAAACAATGCTAAATAATGAATGATGGCTTCCTGACAGCAACAGTTCAGATCGAAATTTCAGCAAATGTCAGACATGAGGTCAGAATCTGCTTGAGTCCCCAAGGAAGAGGAACTCGGCTAACAAGGGAAGTGCCTGCTTGCTGAAGAGATGTGCTTGGAGTCTGTGTGCATGTGTCTGCGCATGTGCCATTGTTACTTCCCTACGCGTTTTATTTCCTTTTTAAATGATGGATAACAAAATAGGATACCTCCAGCTACAATATTTTTGGCATGACAATTCTAATAATTGATAC
Source organism: Aramus guarauna (assembly GCA_013400195.1). NCBI lineage: Eukaryota > Metazoa > Chordata > Aves > Gruiformes > Aramidae > Aramus > Aramus guarauna. The sequence goes on along the minus strand of VXBL01001988.1, from coordinate 570,877 downwards.
CAGTCCAGCAAGTCCCTTACTCCTCTGAGTAGCCCTTCTTTTTGTGAGTAAACCCTTTAACTTCAGCGCAGCTTGCTCCTGTTAGTAAGGCCAACTCACAGAGCTGCACAGGGGTTCAGGTTCACTGCAGCATGTTCACAGGCAGTTTTCCCTACGGGAGAATTCAGAGAGGGTGTCGAACCCATCTGTCTCCAGTAACATGTGTGCACTGTAAATTTTTTTCTCTACAGCTTTACAGCTATTCTTTGTAATCGATTTCTCAGTCTGGAGGAAGTATGCTTCACAATCAGAGCTTCTTCTGGGCTCTGATGCTTTTCAGTAATAACTTTCGCAGTGGTTGGGCTGGAAACAAGTTTCTTTCCCTTTGTTACAACAGGCCAGACCTATTGAACACACTTGTGTTGAAGGTCAAGCCCTTTAAGGACTGTAATAAACTTATTGCGATTTGTGGATGCATCTACTTCTTTTGGATAAAACTATGCCAATTGTCTGAGTATCTCTATTACGGGTATGAGAGGAAGATTTGGATGCGCGCTGTGAATAGCTGGGTGTTGATTTTGAAAGCGTGCTTCTTGTAGGGCATGAATTTCACCCAGAATGTCACTGTACTTCCTCGCTGGTGTTCCTGACCATCCATGTCTTTCATAGGTACTTTTACATATATTAAAACATGCTGAAGATGTATCCTGAAGACAGCGCTGTAGAACAGAAGTCTGGTCTTTATGTCTTTCCTAGAGATACTGTAATGTACAGCAGAGATGGCAAAGTTGTCAAAAATTGTCTGTGCTCCTCTGTTTGGTGAGAAAAACTTCTTCCCATGCAAAACCAAAAAGCAAAGTGCCTGTGACTAATGGCTTGATATGTTCCATATTACCTACTCCTGCACATTTTCACTTGTTCTACCTTGTTACCAGCTAACATCCCTGGTCGCATAAAAAGATGTTCTGAAAATCCTTTCAACACTGCTCGTAAAAGAGGTTCTCTGTTTTAGAGAATGAACTCTGTCTTTCCTCTGTGAGATCCTTTTTGTCCCATTTTACGCTTCTTCCTTGTGCCTTCTAACTCCTCGCTGCAGCTGGAAGGATGATTGTAGATGTTGTCGCAGTAATGATATTATTACAGCATGACAGCTGAGGGGAAAAAATGTGGCAAAATTTGTAAGATTTTTTTGAAGGCTAACCGATACAGCCAGGTAAAAACAGATTAGCTTTTGGACACCATGCCTTTACAGGAATATTAATTTGATATTGTAGTTCTAATTCTCCCTTCCAATAGGATTATATAAAACTGTCATATCAAGGGCTTAAAATGCTTTATCAGTGAGAATACACGTTTGTTGGTGGTTTTAACAGAGCCGCAGAGTAAATCCTGAGAGGGAGAAGCATTACAGGAATTTGCCAACAGGTCTTTGTATGGGCAACTGTGCGTCCATTCATAAAGGCATTCACGCTGTTTGTGTTATTCTTACCGAGCGAGATTCAGATGCCAGTTTTTCGAGCTGTATCAATAGGAGGAATGCAGAGAAAACAGCCTGCCCGAAGGCGACACCACACAAAAGCTGACCTACAATAATATCTCGGGCAGGTGACAATTTCTGAACATTTTGCTGTTGTACATTTGGTCAAAATACATACCAAAGGAGTACTGAGTATTTATAGCAGTGGGGAATAAGGGCCACTAGTCGACACTGAATACCTATTGGGTCGGGGTTTTTTCCACCTCCCTTTTAGAAAACAAATCCACCCTTCACATAGACTCTACTAATGGCGCATGAAATAGTTGCAGGACTGAGGGCACAGCGTAAAGCAAGGTATTGTAGTCAGGTGGTAGCTGAGTGCATTTGGAAGATAACAGATTTACCTTGCAGGTATATGGCACAATAACATTTTCATCAGCTGAAAGGATGCCGCAGCCTGAAAACTGATTCCAATGCAACTCCTCTGCTAAATTCTGCGGAGTGGAAAGCGAGTGGGATGCTGGAGAGGAGGGAGAAAGCCCTGTTATTCTGGAAGCGAGAGGCCTTGAAAAGGAGCAAAGCCAAGGTACCCAAGGATGCGTGTAGGAGCGCAGGATTCTCTAAATGCAAGCAGGCAAACCCTGCATTTTCGGAAGCACGCAGCTCAGCTCTTCGCGCGCGTTTTTGGGGCAAGAGGAGGTGCTACTTTTTAAGGCTTGGGGAAAAGGTCTCCCCGCTGCTCCCCCGGGCAGGGCTGTCCCAGCCGCGGCGCCGGGCGAAGGCTCCGAGCAGAGCGGCAGCTCCCCGTCGGGGGCCGAGCGGGAAACGCAGAGCTGGGGGGGGGGGCCCTGGGAAGGACAGGGCTGTACGCTGGGCCTGGCTGGGGAGGAGAAACAGGCCACGGACAACGGGAGAAGAGTTTTGGTGCTGCGCTTTAGAGTGAAACCGGGGAAAGCACAGCACGGTGTTCTCTTTCTGGTCGGTGGGTAGTCACGCTGCTTCTTCCCAGCGCTTACAACGCGGCTTCCTCCCTGTTCTCACTCACCGCTTTTCTCTGTGCTGCTTGTTAAAGGCACCTCTCAATCACATTTTTTTTCTTTTTTTTTCCCTAGTAGAGCTGCCTATGAACCATGCCCGCAATAGCAAACCTTTCTGTCTGGGGATCTTCCTGCGGACCAAAATAAAGGAGGTGAGGTTAAATCTCACCGCTCAATTCTCGCTGAAATGGAGTACAACGGAGAAGAATCATGCCTGAATTTCAATTTTCTGCTTTGATTTAAAGACGTGGATAGTTGATCGCTACATCTCTACCTCTTCTCAATGACTGCAAACTGTCACTGAAGTACTTAAGACTATTTGCTTGTAAGCAAGATTCATGTCTGGCAGTTTATTCTTACCTTCCGTTTATTCTCCACCTGACACCGTTACCCTCGACGGAAAGCGTCAGTGTGCTTCCCTTCAGGGCTCACTGACGGAGGAAAAGGACAGAGACTGAGAACGCTGCCTAGAAACAGATTTGGCTGGAGAATAAAAGAGCTTGTCCTGGTGTATCTGCGATTGCCGCCTGCACAAGAGCGGGAGGAGGCCAGGCATTCTCGGTTCCCCGTGACAAGCCAGTAGCGACAGAACAAGCTCTGCCTCATCTCTGTCTTGATCCACCCGGCTCCTCGCAGGACACGGTGATGGAGTTACCGCCACGGCACCAGCCAGACCGCGGACTGTAATAAATTCAGTGAACAGCCTGGGGGCGTCATGCTGAAATATATTCAGAAAAAGAAGAGGAAAGGCTTAGGACTATCTCACTGGTTCACAAACAAAAGATATCCCAAAATCTTGTGTCTTGTTGTCCAAGAGTAAAAGCCCTGTATTAAAGAAAAGATCCCTCCCTATGCTACTTTGGGAGGCATTACCTCACTGAGGAAATTAACAAATAATTGTGTCGGTTTTATTTCGACTCTCTTCATTGCAAGCAGTTTGGACAGTGAAAGAGTAACAGTCATTCCTACTTTCTCTTGTTCTTTTCCACTTTCTGATTTTCCAAGTAACACCGAGTCTCTGTCTCTCTCCTCAGCTGAAGGTGAGCAAAGAGGCAGAGTTTAATTTGGGATACGGTTTTGCACATGTCAATCTTTTTTTTTTTTTTTTTTAAAACTTTTTTAGAGTTTAGCTAACTATGTTTTGAATTAGGCTCCAGAAAGTGAATAGTTCTATTTGTTTTTAATAGTGGTGACTGAGTAGTTTTTGTTTTGTTTTACTGTTGGTAAATAGCTTTCTCACCAAAATGAAAATATTTATTCTGCTCAAAATATTTATTTTTGTCAGAGGTTCGCCAAAATGCCTCACTCAATTTCTTTTCCCATTTTGTCCAGAGAAAACAGCTGTAACACTCTAGACAGCTCTAGTGTATCAGATAAGAATGAAAACAATATTTCTTATGCAATTACAAGTTTCTGACATTTTTGTGTTCATCAGACATCGTCATGTTAATATTCATTTTATCAGTGTATATTTCTACACAGCCACACACTATGAAAGAGGGAATGTTTTTCCTCCTCTCAAGCACCAAAAGCGCACTGACATTTCCAAGTTTATTTTTTACTGAGAACCAAGTAGTATCTGTTCGGGATCTCTAGCTGAAAAAGCTGTATAAACAGCCAGGTAGTATTTATGATTATTTTATTGCTACCTTATGGTCAGGACATACTCAAATAACTGTGTCAAATGTCCTTCCTTCCTTCCTTCCTTCCTTCCTTCCCCCAAATTTTTTTCGAAGTTTCCTTCAATCTTTACTCCAGGGGAAGTTCTGGACACTTGAGGAAAGAGGTGTGGAATTTGGGGTTGTCTGTTTTCAAACTCAGCAGTTGTTTGACTGAATCTCTAATTGCAATGGTGAGAATCTTAACCCACAGATTTTCCTTTTGCCGCCGTTTGCTAGGTGATAACAGTGGCCTTTCATCACTGTGCTTCAGTTTTAGCAGATCAGCTCGGTAGTATTCCCTGCCCGTCACCCACCATGGTCGACGCCTCTCTGTAAGACTGTGTGTGCTGACGTGCCTTGAGTCAGGCAGAGGCTGATTGTTGTCTCGCAAGGCTGTCAGCGTCTCCCTGCTACCTTGAGTCTCCCAGGTTCAAAGCGCTCGAAGCCATCCCTTCGTTATCGCTCAACCCCGAAAGCGCCTGAAGTAGCCAAGCCTCTGCGTGCTCCGGAAAGTCCGGAAAGCGGCTGGCTACTAACTCATACAAAACTCTTCCCACGGTTACGTGGGAGTCCGCAGTGTTTCTCAACAGGTCTGATAGCTGCGTCCGGAAACGCTGAACAAAACCTGATGGTACCACCAAAGGCTGAATTTGCCTTTTACGCAATAGCCAGGGGCTAGAGACTGGGCTCTGAAATTGGGGACTGCCTCTGAGATCCTCACCAAGAGAAGCTGAACACTTCTCTCGTGTTTCAGCTGACCCGATTACCTCAGAGAGGTGCTTTCTGCTGCTGGAGTCACTCTCTTGGCATGAAATGATCACACGGTCTCTGCTGATTTAGGAGGGCTGAGGGCCATGCATGTGGCACCCCCATCCTGCGGGGTAGGCGGTGGGTTCCCGGTGGGATCCCTGAGCCAGGCGTTGCCAGAGGTGTGCAAGGCTCACGTTGCAGCTTCTTGGCTTGCGGGCGGCCTCTCTGCTCCCTCTCCCATGCAGTGGGCACTTCAGTGACACCCCCAGCTGGGCTGGGTTGCCCCATCAACTGCCCAGGTACCACCCAAGGGTATAATCCCCGGTGCGTTTTCATCAAAGGTCCAGCCACACCAGTGGGTACATGGTGACAGAGAGCTTCTGCTTTGGTAATGGTGCTGCTGGCTGGAGCACGCTGTTCTTTTAGGTTTGTCGTACCCCCCCAGTTTGCCAAATTATCCAACTAGCACCTTTATAGGATATACTTTGACCGGGCGGGCACGGTGATGCCAGCTCCCAGGCTCCCGACTTGAGCCGGGGCTGACCGCGGGGGACCCGTCCGGCACGAAGTGCTGCCGCACGCCCCGCAGGGAGACGCGGAGTGGGGACGGTGCGGGGAGGGAGGGCCGGGGCCGATGTCCGGGCCCCCCCGGGCCGGGGGACGATGTCCGCCAGGGCGCGCTGGAGAGCGGCGCGGCCGCCGCCGGGGCTGCCGGCTGCCGGGGGAGAAAGCGGGGCGCCGGCAGGGTGTGGGGGGTGCCGCGCTGCCCGCAGGGCCGAGCCCGGAGCGGGACCTGTCGCCCTCCGCTCCGGCCCGGCCGGTCCCGTGGGTCAAGCGGGAGAGGCGAGGGGAGGCCGGGGCGCGGAGCCGCATCGGC
>VXBL01001988.1:434578-556985 GCA_013400195.1 Aramus guarauna | reverse complement strand
GAACCTCTCCCCCCCCCCCCCCCCCTTTTTTTTTTCCCTTGCCCCAGTTGTAGGTCCCTGATAACAAGTGAATGTTGCAAACACCTGTCTTGACATGGGCAGGGATGGGCTGATGACGAGGGAGTGTGGACCAAGAACAGAGCCTGCAGAGACAGGATAACGTCTTGTGAGACCACCCCTCTATTCCTGAAACATGCAAACAAAGACCATCTGTGCCCTGTGCGCCGTGTGCCTGTGAAAGATCACCTCTCCCTTGGTCAGCCCTGAAGAGGGAGGGAGGGGGGAAGTGAGACCCCCCAAGACCCCCACAACCCACCGATTCATTTCTAGAACATTTCTGAACATTCCTGAGCACATTCTGTGCCTGCTCAGTGATGACAGACCCCCGCCTATGGGGCGGGCATGTCAGGTTATAAAAAGGGGAAACGTAAGTTTTCAGTGCACGCCCACCACCTAAAGACTACAACTAGGAGCAGAGAACATCCAAGGGCGGTGATATCGTTCTCTCTTTTTTCTTTCTCTCTTTCTTTTCCTCTATATCGCTCTCTTTGTCTTGAACTTAATTTTTGGCACATTAGGGTAATATTGTCACACGTTTTGCTAAACCTTTACTTTTCATAGTTCTGCTAAGTTTTGAGCATTGTTATGACTTCTGCCAAGGCTCTTCTGTAGTTCCACTTAGTTTTAAGTAAATTTATGATTGGTTTGAACCTCTAAAGTAATTGTCATTACTCCTGATTACCGTGCAGAGAATTAAAAAGTTAACCTCACCCTAACCCCCTGAGTGGGACGGGACACCAGTTAAGAGATTTCTAATGTTTTCTTGTGTACTCTGTCTTGACCAAATGTCAGCTGTGGTGATGCTATTTCGTCCGCTGCAATGTTTGGAGTGTCTATACGATGTTCTGTTTGTGCTGTCAGCCCTGCAGTGCCGTATGTCCCAGAGCAGGGCGATGAAGTATCTACTGCTATAGGTAGTATTCAGAAGTACCACAAGAAGTGCCCAAAAAGCACTCAAACATGCAATGACAGGATGATGCTGAATCCAAGGCTCGCTGATGCCTGCCTTGCTCAGTGAAAGTTGATAGGACTTAGGCTTACTGGCAAACGGGATGAAGACTCTCAAGTTACTCGGCTATGTTTGAATATTTTTACTTTTGACTGTCAGGAGAGACTTGATTCTGGTTCCCAAGGTACTTTTATATAGTGAAGGAAGTACAGTTATAAAGGAAGTTAAGGAAATGGTGTCTACATGACATGGTTATCTCTTGTAACTGAACTTCAGGTCTAGATCACCACTGAAGTCAGTAGGGATTCCTGTGAATAATTGCCAGTCTGTACAGAAATTATCATTTATATGGTGCCATAAGCTTGCAGAGAGACATTCCTTGGTCTGAAGGATTTTCAGTCCAAGAACATGTATAGTGAGATTTATCCCACCTATGCAGATTAGGAATTTTGATTAGCGGAGTGGGTCTTCCCTCAGTTAGTACAATTCTTAATGTGAAGAAATAGCTGGGCTGTGACAGGCTGCCTGAATATTCACTGGAAGAATGATCCTAATACTCGTGCTAAGGGTTTGGTTGGTGCCGGTCCTTCTTGCTACTGGTACCTGGAGGATACCAGCTTACTACCTGTAAAGTGCTTAATGCTTATGTGTAAATTTTTGTTTTCTTTCCGTGGCTACCACTGAAGCATGAATCTATGTAAAAGGGAATAGAATAGGTCTTTATTCCATATATAGTATTCACTTGAGAAATTAATCCCTGTCCCTGGATAGTAACTTACAGTTTTAATTCATTTTCCTTAATGTGTTGCAATGTTGGCAATGCTTGCAAGGTCTTCTTTTTTTCTACATGTCAAGAAACTTTTAATTACCAATGGGTAAATATTTTCATTACATTTCACAGTCTTACATTTGTCACAAGTCCTCACGAGTATTTAAATAATGGTATGTCGCCACTTGTAATAGGTTGTATGATCTGTCTGGCTCGGTATTTAAAAGGGTGCGTGTGGAATCAGACACGTGCCCTTGTGGGGGAAAAACACAGGAAAGGACCCTAAAGTTAATAAAGAAGCCAGAGAATGAATCTTCAGCTACTGATGAAATTCAGATTCTCTACTTTTGACCACACTTTTTATTCTTCTTGCTTGCTTGTCTTTCTCCTTTAGCTGTTGTTTTCTGTTCCCTGTTCTTTCCATTTGCCTTATCTTCTATCAAAGTCCCATCTGGTGAGAAAAAACATAGCCATCACAGAGCTTGTGTGCTCTTTGCTGCCATTTTCCTGCTCAGCTGTCTGGTACGTGCATTTTCCTCCTCCCTGGGTCTGTCTTGAGTGTTCAGTCTCTGTTGTCTCTCCCTTACTGAGCATTGCTGCACCTCCATGTTATCCTCAGGTGCTCCTCAAGACTTCTGCTGCAGTCATAGGAGTTGAAGGGTGAAATGGTATTTGACGAGTAGCAACTTGGAGCACAGTGACAGCTGCTTGTATGGAATAGGAGGAAATTAGGACCCGAAGAAAGGCAAGGAGGCAAAGAAGACAAAGGAGGTATAAGACTATTTGAGCAGTTGAGCCATGAGTATTTGTTACTCTTCTTGAAGCATCTTTTCAGTTGGTCTTCATGTTCTCTCATGATGAACCTGACCCGTAGGAGTCATCGACTTAGTGCTTTCAGTCTCCGGGTCATGTGAAAGCTTGGTGGGAGCAAGAAAGCTGGCAGCCCCAAGAAAGGTGGGAGCTGAAAGATCTGTGGGATCTGTCACTAGACTGCAGCAGTGAGTCCTGTAGTAGACATCCCTAAGTAGTCAGAAGTGTAATGTTTAGGTTGTAATCTTTAGATTACCCGTGCTTGTTTGTGGGTGATTTTACTAACCATCCACTGAGGCAACGTCAGGTTCTTACTTGCCTGAGCAGAGTTCAGACTCTTTGCAGTCTCCTGCATTGTGCCATTTACTATTTAATGGCAATGTAAAAAGTATGAGCATAAATTCTCTTTTTTCGTGGCCACAATAGGGCGTATCCACATACGGGATATGGGATAGAAAGGAAATGCAATATTAATGAGGCGATAGCAGAGGAGTGGTGTTGGATCAGTTGAGAATGGGAATAATGGGGAGAAGTCTAACTACAGATTGCTCGCAGATGGATTGTAGCAGTGCTTGCACAACCATGTGCAGGGCTCCTTGCCTCCTCTGGCCTCCCTCGGATTGCTGCTCCAGGAGGGCACGTAGTGACAGAGCAACTTGTGCAGTTGTTAACCCTGAAAACAAGTGAACAGGGAGCAGACACAAAGAGCTGTGAAGTGTCGGCTTGTTTCTTCCCACAGCCTTTAAGCACAGGAATGGGTAAGAGCAGTGCAGTGAGGTCAACGAGGTGGTGCACTTCTGAAGCACAGAGGATGCTTCTGCAGTGTATTATGTAGGACTCTTTGCGATGCGTGCTACTGCCTGACATGGGTTAAGACTTTACAAATTTTTTTCCAGATGTTTGCTGCAAGTTAGGTTAGTATATGTACATGTGTGTAATGGGTATAATGAGGATAGCCGTTTCTGGAGTATGTGAGTGCCCTATCAAGATGCCTGGAGTTCATGCTAATGCTTGAATAACCCTGTGGGCAAACATAGAGCTAAAGAGCTCGCGTCAGTGGAAAGCTATATGTTTCTGTGTGATCCAGATGTTTCTGCAGAGTAACAAGCTTTCCAGAAAAATCAGAACAAAGAAAGTTTTAAAAGGGAGGTGAACAAATAGGGAGAATCTTAAATAAAAGTATATCATGTCTTGGACAGGAAAAATAAGGGAAAAATGGTTTTTTAGCAAGGAGGGAAAAAAGACTCTGCAGAAGGATCTGTGAAGTGCACAGAAACTTCATGGGCAATGCTGGAGCAGTTGATTGCAACCAACGTTGAGTGAAAATTACCTTTGAAAGAAATACCTGCTGGATTTAATTTTTATTTGCTTTTTACTAGACCTCTGTAATTTTTATGATTTTAATTAAGAAATACTGATGGGATGAGAAACCTAAGTCTGTCCACGTATGACTGTCTTGCACTTCTGAAGTGTTGTCTGTAAACTACATAGCTCACCTGTAAGTTCTCAGAAAGTTTATACTTCAGCCACAGCTATTCCTTGGTTAGGTGGAAAGGAGCTTAAAATGTATCACTGGTGAGGCTCTTAATTCAGGAGTACTGGGAGACCTTTTGCCAAGGGCCATGACCTGGACTGTTTTCAGGCTCTGGAGCTCTGAGGCTCAGCAGTCCAGAGGATGTCCAACTGTGAAATTTCACCTGGCTTGGTGATGGTTACTCCTCTCCCAGAGCAAAGTAGGAACAGATGCTGAACTATGTATGTTTGTGGTTGTGTTGTTGTTTGCTCCTTGTTACTCCTCGAGGAGCATAGGGCTGCAACAACACTATGCCACCGAACCCAGTGGGATAGTGTTGTTGCAATTTCTGTAACAGATTTTGTTTTTTACATGATTGGGTTGTTAGCCCAAAACAAAACCCCCAACCTGGAGGGCCAGGGTGCAACATTTTAGTCTGGCCCGACAAGGCACGCAAGCCACCACACCACGACAAGGTAAGTTGCACCAACTAGTGGTGGATGTTTGTGGTTAGGGGCAGTTAATACAACTTGGGGAATGCTGCTATTGCTCACCCTTGTAAGGCTGAGAGAGTTGGGGTTGTTCAGCCTGGAGAAGAGAAGGCTCCAGGGAGACCTTATAGCAGCCTTCTAGTACCTGAAGGGGCCTACAGGAAAGCTGGAGAGGGACTGTTTATCAGGGAGTGTAGTGATAGGATAAGGGATAATGGGTTTAAGCTAAAGGAAGGTAGATTTAGATTAGATGTTAGGAAGAAATTCTTTACTGTGAGGGTGGTGAGGCACTGGAACAGGTTGCCCAGAGAAGCTGTGGATGCCCCCTCCCTGGAAGTGTTCAAGGCCAGGTTGGATGGGGCTTTGGGCAACCTGGTCTAGTGGAGGGTGTCCCTGCCCATGGCAGAGGGGTCGGAACTAGATGGTCTTTGAGGTCCCTTCCAACCCAAACCATCCTGTGATTCTATGAATAGTTGTTCTATGAATGTGTGATAGTCTTGATTTCATGGAATAAATATGAAGAAGGAATTTTCTAGTCCTCATAGCTTAAGTAAAGGGCTTTAAAACATGAATGGCGGCCTATGCCCAAAAAAGGCAAATAAAATCCATTGTGGGTTGTTGTTTTTCAGATGCTTAGTTTCTGTGCCTTAATCATAATTTTGGGGGTCTGACTCATGATTTTTAAATGCTAGGGATTGCTACAGTGAGAATTACATATCAACCTATAATTAGATGCATTTTTTTTAACTAAGGAAACTGCAACAGTGAAGGGAATAGGAGAAACAAAACCAATCAGGGCATTCCTTTATGGGTCATATTATTAATTTAACATTTTGTCTTGGCACCCAGCAAGCATCTAGCACAAACACACTTGCTGAGCCTTATGGACAAATGCTGAACATCTCCAGGGTTTAGTATTCCCAGTTGAATGCAGCAGTAAAATGCACATGAGATATTTATTCTTTTTATTCCACTCCAGTCATTGCCTTTAAATGTTTAAGCATATCCAGAAGGGAGGGGCAGACTGTGGAACTTGAGCTAGCTGGTCAAAAAATAGTAACAACAACAACAAAAAAGTAAACCTATCATTAGAGAAATCATGTGTTTTGATAGTTCTGTTTAGACAACAGAACAAGTGAAAACACTCATCTAGTGTTGTTCAGTAAATGCTAACGGGTCCAGCATGTGATAACATGTTTATTTTTGCCTTGGGTCTTTAATGAGTGAATATAGTGCTTTCTCTCGTTTTAAAAAAAGTCGGTTTTGTGCTTCACTTGTCAAACAGGCCATTGCTAGTGAAAGTCTTGTACTAAGAGGGTTGAGTTTGTTGTTCTTCCCCACCTAATCTGTGGAAAAATGTATTGGCTGATCTGAGTAGTTACACGGTAACAAGTTTAATACAAATTCTGCTTTCTCTTCTGCTGTGCAACAGCAGACCTGCATCATGGAGAAAAGGAAAGTTACCTCTGCTGGCGTGGGGCACATGGGCTGGTGGGGAAGGGTAATAGTGCTACAAAACCAGAAGTATCTGAGTGCCAGCTACTCCAGTTTTTCCATTTGTTCATTTCTACATAGGTGGGACCCACAGGTATCCTTTGAAGGCTGGAGCAGTCCCAGAAACAGAATGGGAATTCTCTGCAGAGATTTAGCATCCCACTGCAAAACAGGCTATGTAGCTCCCTATTTGTTTTCTCTAAATTATAATAGCTAACAAGAAGAGTACCTTGTTTCTGCGTTCTGATACCTACTGTGCCAACTGTGTTAATTCACAAGAAATCCCACTCTGACTTGTTGCTGGGCTCTTTCACCATGCGGTATTAGAAGTGACACTGGTGAGAGGTGTGCTGGTGTAAAGCTGATGGAGAAGACACGTGGATCATTATGTTACAGCTCAGGAATTAAGTCCATTCTCCTTATGTGTCTCACCTGTTAATGCCTAGTTAATGCCCAAGGTGCGATTACATCACAGAGTAAACAAGCAATGCACAGGCAGTATTTTTTCCTAACCCTTTGCTATTATAGCAGACTTTGAGATTCTGTACAAGAGAGCTGGTGAATACAGTTCAACCTCATTGTCTTTTCAGAAATTGTAAGCCAAGTGGGTTGCAGGGCATATAAGCAAACACTTAGCAAGCCATGAAGCTTCAGGCAGGTAAACAAAATCACATCTGCTAAGAGCAAGCCCAGCTTGGCTCCCGAAGAAAAAGACTGGGACTTCCACAGAATGGGTGCAGGCTCTCTTCTCTGTAGCATAACCGGGAGCGTGTGTGTAGTGTGCTTTCATTTGAAATCAGGGGTCAGCCTAGATGAATATGAGCTTGGTCAGGACTGTAGAGCTTAGTAAGTTCTTTCCCAAATTCGACTTAGTCATTTGGTTTCAGATGGTGTCTCGTGTAGCTATGCAGTCTGTCCTGTGGGACTCTTACTCCTTTCCATTTAAGATTGATAACTTATTTTGCCTTACAGAAATTAAAAAGAAATCCTAAAAGCCCCGAGAAGTAAGTTGTTTCCACTCATGAAATGCCCATAGTCTACAAATATTTCTTAAACAGTTTGGTAACTGCTAAGAACAGATGAGCTTTCAACAAATTTAATGAATAAATAGCTAGGCTTTGTCATTTAACTATCACCTTTTTGGGTCTAAAGTAAATGAGTTGAATATATCAGGGAGGAAAATCTCCCAAAAGACACTGGCTCTGGACTAAGCATCGAGCACATGAACATGATTTAAAAGTATTTTTAAATGAACTTTCAGGCAATATTCCTGTCTTAAGATGCCTAGTTAAAGGACTAAGTAGGTTGAATGATTTATTTAATCAGTTTTTACTTTTATCTTCATACTTAGCAGATTTCTTGCATTAATTGCTTGAAGGTTTGTTTAGATTTTTGCTTGCTCTTTATAGCAGCATCTTTTAAATACGGATACTGTAAAAGCCCATAAAACTTAAGAAAGTTGATTCACAATGAAAAGTACTTTGGGTACTCTGGGCTTGTCCTTCCCTTGAGGAAGCTGGTATGTCCCCTCTCAAAAGACTACTAATATTTCTTTCTTCCTTTATCGAAGTCTTTATAACATGAGTGTCTCGATAGCAGCCCTGCCCACACATCCATTTATTTTGAACTGAAGCAGTTCATGAAGATACTACTCAAAGTTATTCTCTAGAGCCAGCATTGCTGCAATGTCCTTTCTGCTTACCAGAGCCCCCTCTGAGCAGGGGTGTCTGTTGCTGTTTTACCAGCTCTCTGCTGGAGGGATCCATTGCTGTCTTATGCCATAATACCTGGACCCTCCCAGTACTGGAAAGGGAAATAAATTACCGATGTGCAGGTGGGGAGGTACCCTCAGGGGTTCTTCCCTGCTCTCCCTCCTCAGGCCCTGGCATCCCTCCCTGCCTGGAGGCCCGGTGGGGGCTGTGGACGCCGTCTGTCCCTTGGGAGCTTTACTCACAGGTGACATGGCAGGCGCGCCGGCTCCACAGTAACTTGTGCCCCCCCGTGATTTTGAACCGGATTACCTTAATGCTTTGGATCAACTCCAAAACTACCTCAGTTGTCACCAGCATCTCTTCCTGCCTCAAAGGGTAAGTTGTTCTATAAATAGCAGTGCTAATTAGGCTCTGTTTGTATCCCAGTTCCCTCAACTCCTTTTGTCCCCTGTGAGGTGACTGTGGAGAGGCAGCGGGCGCTGACTGAGCAGCCGGCTGCCCTCAGGCAGGGTGCACAGCTCTGCCGGCATGGGGCTCGTAAATTTGGGTCTCACTTCTACCCAAGTTTTCACAAAACTTGTAGGATCTTAATCTTATTTGATACTTTCCCTCTTCCTTGTTCAAATATTGCTGAAGTTAACCAACAAATTCAGAAGTTTGTGAGGTGGACAGGATGGGTATGTCAGCCAGTGCCCTCACTTAAGCTTTGTTTGCCATGCCTATTTAAAATATATCCTTTTCTCCCGTGTGCCCTCAGAACTGCTTGCTGGCTGCTGGAGCCTTGCCTCTCAGGCTTCTGCTGCCTTTCTGGGCCGGGCTGGGCCAGCCCCTGCTCGAGGGGAACAGCCTCCCCTTTGTGACTAAGGGCAGGCAGCTTCCCGTGGCTGCCAGGCCTCTGTCCCCTGCTGGGAGCCCAGCTTGGAACAAAACATAAGCCATAGCGAGCTGTCAAGCCGGGAGCAGACAAATTCACATATTCTCAAGGACAGGAGTGTGCTCTTTCCTGCCTGCAACAAACCACGTACAATATTCCTTGTCCCCTCCCCGCATTAGTCTTGTCCTAGTTGCTGGCTGTTCTCAGGGACAGGATGTCTTCCATCATATATTCTTATTCCTACTTAAGCCCCGAGTTTTTTATTGGGAAAAGTGTGAGAACCCTCTTGTCAGATGAGAGGAAGGGATTGTGGAGTGGAGTACTCCAGAAGGAAGGAAAAAATGTGTGCTTGGAGGGCAAAGTGGGAGGGGGTTGATAGTAAAGTAAGTGGTGAGATGGAGGGGCCTTGGAAGGTTGTAAGGTAGGTGGAAGATTGGTAGAGTTCAACACAATAGTGGCAAGTAGTTTGTAATAGCAGGGGCGCTGAAGAAGAAGAAACATTAAAAGCACAGAATAAAGTAAAGAAACATTTATGTGAAGCAGTGTAGCAGAGAAAGAAAGACTGTATAGGAAATTTGAGAACAAATATGTGGATAAATCAGAAGGGCAATCAATTAAGAATGAAACATTCAGTGTAAGTGGACAATTTAAGAACTGCTCAGTTAGGCACGATAACCCAAGGAGGTAACAATTGATTCAAACAATACAGGTTAAATTATAATCTCAGTTAAGATCAAGTATCAGATGGAAGTAGATCACTTGAGTAAATTGAGGGTCCAGTTTCAGTGGCCTATGTGAGGTATAAGAGAGGCTATGAAACTGTAATAGGAGAGGGCATTTTCATGCCACAAGATAGGAGGAATGGGAATAATTTTGCTCTAGAGATGACTGTTAAAGTGGTGAGATTTGGAAGTAGAGTGATGAAATATGTGGAGTACAGCCCACTCACTGCAGCTATCTCTGGTACCTGTCCTACTTAAGAGCTGTGGTAGGGAAAATGTCCATATGGTTAGCAATAAGACAGGAAGACAACATTTGTTGCTCTGTTTTTTTTTTTTTAATTCTGTGATTGCATGTTGCCAACTAGACAATCCACAGACTTGGCATCTAGTGAACTTTATGTTTGCTGAGGTTTAGACTGTCCTCTGGGACACCCACAGCTCATGCTTAGGGATGATGAATTACAATGGGCATTTCTTTGACTTCTCATATCTAAAATGGAGGTTGGTTACTGTGGTTTTGGGGAGAGACTTTAGAACAAAGGCACTCTTTGTTCTCTCTGGATGCCACCCATAGCATTTCTGCTGAGATGACTTCTCACTTGGTGTTCTAGAAGGGTTGTACACATGGTTGGCATTAAATTGATGCATAGATAATGTGTGTTTAGAAACAGGGACTCAAAACTACACTGTGCTGAGGATATTCAGCTGCTCCAGAATTCCTTGGCCACTCACACTTGACTAATTTTGGTTCCAAACTGTGGAACAGCTCTGGGAAGGTGAGGGATATGTGGCGGAAGACATGGAGCTTCTAGGCTTCTCGTTGTCAAATGCCAGCACCTTCTCCAGACCGATGTTACCGGGCAGGAGGCAGAGTCGAAAGCGGTGAAATTCTTTCTCAGGTGTTCTCACTCTTGTTTTGCAATATTTTCATCATTTAGCTCCTGCCCCAAATATACCTGCTTTCTAGTGGCTGTGAAAATACACCCTTTGGGGATCTGCATGGCAGATTTGTGAGAAGTGTGCAGCATAAATCAATTGATAATGGACTTTCATCACAGTGCATAAGAACACAGAAATGTCTTCAATAGGACAGATTACTAGATCAGGTCCATTTAGTTTACTTTCCTATCTTTGTCAAGGGCTGGCACCAAACGTTGCACAGAAAGTCATGCAGTAGATAGGGATATGAAGTATAATCTCCAAAATAAATCAGTGTATCAGATTTTTATGGTTATGAGGCTTACCTTTCAGTAACTTAGTTTAATACCTGATTCAAAATTATTCTTGTTAATTATAACAACCTTTCATATTCTTGGTGCATACATAAACAATCAGTCCCTTCTTAACCTTCATTATGCTTAATTTAGGAAATGCAGGTGTTCTCAGAATGGTTAGTTCTTAAATATATATGTCTCATTCTTAGATTGCTGCTTAATTGCTTAAAAAATATATATTTCCTGTTTGGCTGGTATATGCTTTTTGTACTAATTTGCTTATTTATCTATCTGGTTTATTTTTAGATTGTAACATTGTACCAGAAAACAAAATGTCATCATGCTGTTGAAAACTAAATAGCTCTTCTTCAGCCCTGTAGTAAACGTTTTAATTACTGTGGAAACTGAATTATTGCTCTTTAAGATTGTTCAGTTATTACTTCTGAAATATGATTCTTCTTTCTAAATAATTAACTGCTTGAATTTCTTGAGATGAGTAGCATGGACAACTGAAGGACATTCCCATGATAAATATAGCTCTATAACTTGTCAGGCATTCTTGAGCTGCAAGGTGAATTTTCAAGACGAGTTTGAGACCTAAAAAGCTGGCAATTGGATTACCCAGTTGCTGGATACTCTCAAACGCTGTGTGAATTTTCACCAGCTAGTTTCAGGTCTGGGAGCTCTGAATGTAATGGAAGGCTCAGTCAAAAGCGTTCTTAGAAGGCAATGTTGGGTTAACTTTTGTGCAGTACACGTCCTGTGGGTGTGAATGTAAAAGTCCTCTCACGGTGACTACAGAGACTGACATTTATTCACTTGACAGGATACATTTCTCCTGTTTACTCAGTAGCAGGAAGAAAAATGACAAACCCAGCAACTGCATTGGAGTCTGTTGTTGGTTCATCATGAAATCCATTATCACATCCCCAACCAGTGCTTCCTTGTTGGTGAGTAAATGGTAGATCCAGCTGTAAGTTGACCCATCAACATCTGTATCAAAAATTATCCCTGATGCACTCCAGAAATCTTCTGAGATGCTTGCATCACTCTGTGTTGCCCTTCTTATAGATGTCAGGGAGCTGCAAGTCTCCTGATGGACCCAGAGTTTGAGATCCAGAGACTTCCTCAAGTTGTTTAAAGGAGGTTTCTGTCTTGCTTTTTTGGTACTGACAACATGGATGCCTGGGTAATAGTAAACTCGAGTTACCAATCTGTTTGCAGGAGAGATGGGGAGTTGTCCAAGACCACCTGCAGCTGGAGGTGAAACAAAAGAGCATGAGAGGCAGAAGGTGGATGGGAAACAAGACAGTTCCTCCCTTGGGCAGAAGAGTGCTACTTGACAGTGGTTAAAGGATGTCTCTGCTGTCTTGAAATAGTTTGTTCCCCATGGTGATTACTTAGCATGAAATGAAGGTAGAAGGTCTGAGCAGATGCACTACACTTCAGCTTGCTGTCTGTTCACTATGGAGAAGGGCTGTGGTTGTTGGAGCTCCAGCTGTGCAGAGTTTGCCTAATTCTTTAGGAGCGGGACAGCTCCTCTTTATCTTTGTTGTTCAATGGGATCGCTTGGACATGCTAGACTGAGAGACTGCACATGGCTGTAAGTTTTATGTCTTTTTCATAACTGCTGGTTTATAAATTTCCCTTTCAGCTCTTTTCAGAGCCTAGTTCCAGTATTTTTTATTATTTAGATTTCTTTGGATTATGGGTAGTCTGTGAAAACTAGAGCATGGCAGCTAATTAAATGTAGGATTTCAACAGTCCTTCAAGCAAAAAATAGTTTCTTCTGTTATGTGTGGCTGTATATGTCAAACGCTTCAGGTTTTGCTTTTATTTAGAGTTTCATAATGTTGCACTATATATAATCCTTGCAGGCATTACAAGGTAGCATGTTTTGCATTGCTGTAGTACACCAGACAGCTATTTAAAGTTCACCAGTTCACCTACTTACTTACTACCTTAACTCTAGTGAATCCTGTAGCTGGGTTTTTGAGAATAAAGAAGTCTACGAAGGATGGAAAACTCTCAAGCAGTGGAGCAGAAGGAGAAGGAAAAGTGAAAGCCCATACTTGAATCCTGACAGGAATATTTCCCATAGCTGTTGGGAAGCTGTTTTACAGCACTGGAACCCTAGGGTTTCCCAAAACCGCCTGCTCAGCGTGTGTGCCTGTGCAGAGGAGGTGTGATTGTATAGCTGGGGGCAGGTCCGGCAGATGGCACAGGCAGGAGAAGTAGATGGAAAATAAACATCTTGGCAAGTTAGGTAGGAGTCATAGCATGTAGTAATCTCTGCAGTTTTGTGTTTGACAGGCTTTTAGGAATTCTTCTCTTGCGTTTCGTGTTAGCTTGTTGAAGTTAGGCCACCAGATTAGACAAAGGGGTGAAATTGCTGTTCACCAGTTCACCTACTTTTTTTTTCTTTTTTCTTTTTTTTTTTTCCAGGACTTCAGGCCTAAAAGAGCTTAGTACATAAATCATGTTTATCCCCAGGGAAGCTGTTTGATTGCTTCAGGTAATGGGGTTTGTGCATTTCTAACTTATTCCCAGCAGCACAGAGCATAGCACAGCAAACTAGTTAGATTAGGATAGACTCAAACATGGTTCCTGTCTCCTCCTTACCTCCTCTTTTTTTCACTGCCAAGCAACTGCCTGGTTTCTACTTCTGCTGCTTCTTCTATGCCCGTTTAGGCAACTTCCCCACTCCAAAGCCTCCAAAACCAAACCCAAACTGCTAAACATTGTGGCGTGTTGTGAAAATCTGTGTTTGCAGTGAGTGCTGCCAAACATCGATTGTTTATTGGTAATGGCAAAATAGCGTGCAATGAGTTGGAAGCGGGCGTTGTAAATATGCGATGACCTTGATGGCCAAAGCTGTTTGGATTATGTCAAGGACTGTTTCAGAGCCCTGACAGGATGCAGCGATGTGTCTGTGAACTTCTGGGAGCTTTGGAAATGTGACTTTCGAAACTGTGCTTTCAGCGCCATGTGAATATTTGTCCTGAAAGGCCAAGTTTATGTTCCCAGACTACACGGGCAAATTCTTTCTAGCTGGTTGCAGGAAGTGGGTTGGGGAATCCTGCCAGCTCCTCTTACAGTCTGGAACAGTTCAGAAGGTAAGCATCTGCATGTCCTTTGAAAGCAGCAGTTGACTAATAGTTGATGTATTTAGAGGAAACATGGAGGGCTTAGGTCCCAGCTACCTAAATCTGACCCAGGAAATTCCTGATGTTTTATACACCCTGGAGTCAAAGTGTATAGTTGTGGTGGTGAACAGTGAGTTGGTTCTGTGACTCTAGGCAAAGGGACTTGGCTCAGGTTAGGTTGCCAGTGAAGGAGTGACATGACTCAGAAGTGAGGTGATGTGGGCAGAAAGTGGGAAAATATGTATTGTGCTCTTCTATACCTCCTGTTAGTTACTAGCTAGGTTACTTTGCAGTAGTCAGCATTGGTGAAAGTGGAGGTCTGAGCACATTTTAAATAATCGCAAGAGACATTGCACATAGAGTTGTCAGTAAGTTGGCAGCACTGTTGAGAGCAAATGGCAAAAGTTTACTTCTGCATCAGCATTTTATCCTTTCTAATGAGGTGCTAGAGGGAGTAGAGGCAGTTTTTGTTACTAGGATATCTTCTGAAATAAAATAAAAAAAATCACTTTCCTATGATTGTGTTCCTGTTGTCTAGGCCAGAGGATAAGCAATGGATTTTAATGATGTATAGCCATCTAGGGATGCAGCAGATTGAGGTTCACCACACTTACTTTAACTATCTAAAAGTTAAATTTCTCTGTTAGTACTCCTACTATAGTTTCTCCTGCTATGAGTAATGAAAAGGCATAGGTAATTGCAGATACTGCCAGCTCTCTTCTGTCTTAGATACCTGTGTTAGGGTAAGTGTCCTTCTGTTGACTGGGAAGTCTAGATGACCAACATAAAATAGATACCTAAGTGTGGTGGCTGGGCTTTGGTGGCTTGAGTGTCTTAGGAAGAACACTGAGACTTGAAGTATGCCAGTAGATTGCTACATGAGTGCAGAACGGGGCTTCAACCACTAAGTGCTACTGCATTGCGAATCAATTAATACAACACGTAGCTGTCACTCAGCCACTGGGAATGGAAGAGAATTGCAAAAAGAAATCCTGTGGTCCAGCAGCAGGCTTAGCATTTGCTTCTGCTTTATCATAGCAGACTCCTAGTTCTGCATGTTAAAGCAAATAATCATCATCAATAAACTTGATTTTTAAATTTTTTTTTTTTTTCTTTTTTTTTTTTTTTCCTGGGCCTACAGGAGAGCAAGCTGTGAAGGCAGAGAGGGTATGTTGCCTCTTATTCCTGGGACAGGTGTTTGGGGATGACTAGTGAAAGCATCTCAGCTGACCTTCCCTGTGAGAATAGACTCATTCCAAGTCAGAGATCCTTTCTGATTTGAGTAAGTCTGTAAAACAGGCAATAGCCAGAATTCAAATATGATGGAATTAAAGATGAGTGCAAGATGATTGCCATTGAACTTTCTTCTGTGGCTTCACCAGAGGAAAAGCTACTTAAAAAGAATTGGAATCACAGCTGCTGATGAAAAGAACTTCCAAGTTGGATGTGCCTTTCTTTTTTTTGTAATCCACTTACTGCATTTAGCAAAGTATTTGCATCAGTGAAACTTGTTTTATAGCACCTAGTACTCAGGCAAGATTTAAAACATGTTACCAAAACTGCTTTGAAAATGAACCTTGTAACCGCAAACAGCAGAAATGCAAGTTCAAGATATGCTTCAGGTAAATGGCTCTGTTTTAATCTGTGATAATTTTACCATTCCTTTTCATCTGTTAGAAGCCATCTGTCAGCACACAGAAGGATCACTGAACTCAGTTTAGAAATATCTCTGGCTGCTTGGCCAAACTGATCATCGTCTGTTTTCAAAAGTGATGTTGATGGTTGCGGCAACTCAGGCTGTAAGTGAAGTCCAGTGTCAGTGTTTGACAGTGCATTAAATCATGGCTTTCATCCAAAATTGGACTATTACAGCTTAACTGGTGTGTAATTCTGGGTAAACAGGGGCAACAAAGGACGCACAGTTTTGTCAATATCCCTTTCAAGAAAGCTAAAACAAGGCATTATTTGGCATTTATTGGATCTCCCCCACCCCCCCTTTTTTTTTTCCCTCCCAGCCAGTAGGAAATGTGGTATGTATGACTGGAATCTCAATCATAATCCACCTACTTCCTGAAATTTGTCTCACTGGCTAATTTCACCCAAATTAGACAGAATGGTAGAAGTCTTAAAGGTAGTTAGTTTGTACAAGTTTCAGGAAAAACGGTGGCTGGATAGAAGTTAGAGATCAAAACTGAGGTTTCCTATTTTGTTTGGCCTCCTGATTTTTTCGGCCTCCTGATGCATCCCAACCAGGCAAAACTCACTTTATCTCCTGAACAACTGATAGTAAAGAGATGTGGGAAGCAGTTTCTGAAAAGTGAGAGCAACATGTTGCCCTTCAAAACAGGGCTTCCTTCAGTTGTAGATCTATTCCTATGTCTTTGGGCTAAAGCTTGCCCCCAAGCATGTAGCTTTGTATACCTTTGAAAATAGCCTGTTTATATGATATTTTTACAATTTTCTCCTCTCTATCACAGGCATAGGCAACAGCTGGCTGGTTACCTACAGTTTTTGTATCAAAAAGCGCTCTGACTCTCCCCTTCATTTGTGTGGTCTCAGGTTTTGGACACTTCAAGATCTTTAAATCTGTGTAATGGTGGAAAAATAGCGGTTTTTCTTCTGGCCAGTTCACTTTCTGTGGAGAGGCATGACTTTAACTAATCAAATTAGTAAAAAGCTTCCTATGGACTTCCTTCGATTGGAGCATGGGGGCACTTTGGTGAGGAGTATTATATAATACTTACAGGGCTTTTATCTGCGTCGCAGAAGCAGGTGGAGTGTGATAATTGACTGCTTAGATCTAGGTGGTATGTATCATCACTCTAGATATTACAAGCTCAAATGTAAGATTAGAACTGCTCGATTTATTTTTAGTGAATCTCCTTCTCCTGGAAGAATACAGCCATCCTGTGCCCTTGTTGAAGCTGAATATTTTTTTGTGCTTGTAGCAGCGGTGCAAAGCAAGCAGCAATTTTGCTGAAAGGAACAAGGGAAGTGGTAAGAACTCATTTTCCCTCCCTGCAGCAGCAGCATCACGTATTGTAACTTTCTGTCTCAGTTGATGGTTCCGCTATTTTGCAAGACAGCGATTCATTAATTTCACCTCATTTCTGTGAAAGCTGCTCTCCTCCTGCCAGGTTTGTAAGATGAAAAAAAAAAAAAGAAGAATAGCGTGTGAAGCAATTAATCTATTTCCCCCTGCTCCACTCCCCTTTGCCTCTGAATTCTCTCTGAAGAAACTACCAGTTCATGCAGTTGTGCCATCTCATCTTTCTGACAGCCCACTGTGAGGGCTGCATGAATAGAGCTGGAAGACCGTCAGATGAGGCTGCTGGCAAATAGCATCCTTCTGTGAGATGCTGTAGACAGGCAGAAGACCTACAGTCACTCCCTCGCAGCTCGTGTTAACTGCAGAAGCCTTGAATAGGCTTTCTAGGGTCTGGAGCAGCAGGTCTGGCTTCGTGGACTGGAATTAAACTACCAAACATAGATGTAAGGTAGTCAATTTCTCTATGGTCATTGAAGAAGAAATAGGTACGAAGAAGCCTCAGTGTGTCTTGGATAGAGGTGTTTACATTTCAAATACTGTAAGTGAAATGTGAATCCTGTGTCTTCCCTGGGATGGGCCTTCACAGTTGTCATATTTATGGGCTGGAGGTGGCGGCTTCAGCAAAGCAAACGAGCAGTCTGGTGTAGTGCCAGTGAATTCCAGCATCATGTGAGGTCATTTCTCTTGAGCTGCTGGCCGCTGCCCAGAAACCATCAGCTTATGCTCAAATTCATCACTTCTCAAGGGAATGCGGCTGTTTATCGCAGTTCCTAGTAGACATGACGAGTCGCTGCTGCTGTCTCTCCTGGATGTGGTTGGGGTTTCATTGGGAACAATACAGAGAACTTGGAGACATCATGCAGTCCAGTAGATTTTACTGCATGAGTAATAAAGAAGCGCAACGGTGGTGTTTTTGCTATTGCAAGTCACAACTTGTGGTTACCTTATCTATAGCTCTTTATACATCTGGTATGAGAGTCTTAGAAAATTTCATCTGACCGAATACTAGAATTCATGCTCTATAATTTATACATTATAATTTGTGTTTCAAAACTTATAAGCAGGCTTATAAGCCTTACAGCAAGTTTGCATGAATCAAAACTTATTTTTTCTGAAAAGAGCCTAACAGTTCTGTTTCAAGAGCTTTCCAGATCAAATCTGTTCAGTTTGTAAGTAAAAGAATTGGCAGGAGGAAAGGTAAACTTCTATTCACTGAGAAATACCCTGGTTTCTTCTAGTTTGTGAATATTGTTCAATGACAAAGATAGTCCCTGGCAAATTTTGGCATCATCTCTGCTTCTACAATCTAAATGTTGCACAGTTCAGTCCTCCTTTGCACTTGCAATATTAATGAAGGTATGGAATAAATTGATGTGATGCTATTAGAAGAATCATGTCTGTTTTTCAGTGGTAGAAAAATATATCCTTTCAATTACTTTTTTTAAAATGCGGGGTTTTGATCAAAGACAGAATACATAATCAACTAAAGTAACTGTGTATCTTTATCATGCTATCTGAAATTTTGAGTTTAAATTCAAAGGAGAATCTGATAGAGATTAAATAACCCAAAATCATCTGAAGATTCAGAGACTGAGCTGAGCCACAGTTCAATTTTGAGAGAAGAGAATTGAGGCAAGTTTGGGGAATTACAAGGTGTGCCGTGTAATACTGTTGCTACTGCTTTCTTCTGAAAATAGATAAAAGACTTGTGATCCTTTAAATTTTAAGCACTAAGTCTATCTTTGCTTGGAAGGAGGGTAGAGGAAAATAAACCCATTTTTCATGATACTCTGAACATTTCTGGAAAACAGATATCACTTGTACATTTCAAAAAAAAAAACCAAAAAGAGTTGGGCAAAATCAGTCACAGATTAGGATGATATGCTGCAATGGTTGACCGCTCAGATTTTGCCTACTGCATGGCAGCAGGGTTTGTTTGTACAGGGCCAGGGTAGCAAGGATAGGGTAGCTCAAGACACAGGAGAAAAAAAAACAGTTTTATATGTCTTTTGCAGTCTGGAAAACAGAACTGCTAACTATACTGTGTGGGTGGCACCAAATGTTTTGTTCAGTAATTTTAAAATAAATGGTGAAAACCCAAAGATACAGTATTCTCAGGTTAAATAAAATATTTTGTTTCCCTTTGGGGCACCTCAAAAAGACCTGGAATAAAGTCCTAATGGAAAAGATACTGATGATGCAGGAAAGATCGAAGTGCTTGATTTCATAATTCACCCCCCTCTCATAAACTATTAATTTGGCAATTTGTAGCAAATTATCCAATAGTTTATAGTTAAAATTTCTTACTTACTTTGAAAAGTCACATACAGCTCTACTGCTAAGCTAACGAAGGTGATTTTCATGAACTGTCCTTATTCCAAGAAGTATCTGTAGTCTCTGCAACCTCCTTCCGTTCATGCAGCTTGCAGTGCCAGGCAGGTCAGTACATGATTTGCTTCTGCCTGTGATCTTTTTATTGTCCTGATATCTTTCCTCTCTTGAGGAGGATGGGGGAAATATTACATGATCCTTGTAAAGTCCAGACACCGGGCATTGCTGCAGGGGGCATTGAAATAGGCTGAAAGTCTCATAACAAGAAAAAAATATGAGAGTTTTTCTCCTCACATTATTATGAATAGAGTCTTCATAAAATCTTATAGTATTGCAGAAAGCTTGGCTGGGAAATAGATCAGATTATCTCTTTATTGTGTTTTATGGTGTCCACTCTTTTTTCATACTTATTTTTCATTGCGTTTAGACCTATTCTTCAAGCTTAGGTAACTGGAAGATTTTCAGAAATGAACCTGTGCAGAGCAATGTATTCTTGAACTAGATGTTGGTTTTGGCAAAGTTCTTGATTTTAGTTAGACATTAAACTAGTACTGTTTACCCCCCAAAAAACCCCATTTGGTATGCTTCTGTGAATATCAAGAGCATTTACATTGGCTCTTCTCTTATTCTTTTCTTACTTGTCCATGATGTTCTTAGGAGGGAAATTTTAAGATCATATTCCTGAATAGTTGTGCTGAGGGTAGTTTTAAATTTCATCTCAGGTGGGGTGGAGTCTGCTATAGAGAGGAGTGGTGCCAAAGTACTTGAGGAGGCTGAAGCCAGTTTTGGTTTTGATGTGAGGGAGAGAGACCACGTGGCTCTGTGTTGTATGACTTGGAGTTCATTCAGTGCATCCCTTAGCATCTGGTGGGAGCAGAAAGGCGACAACCTCTTCACGCCGCCTCCCTAGTAAATTCATAGCGGTTACTTGTGTTCTACCCACAGCTTTGGTACAGGGGCAGTTAGGTGTTTGAACCAAGAGTTGGGTGTGTGTGATATCTGCCCTGGTAAGAGAAGAACATTACATTCCACTTTCAGTTTCCTTATACTTGCTGTCTTCTACCCTGCCTAAGGTGTGGACTAGCATGCCTTGAACCCCTTGAATAGTAAGGTACTTTAAATACCATGAAAACCTCAAAGCCTCAGTGACTTCTTCAAGCTAACCCCCAGTTACAAGTATTATATTGAGCTCTTTGGGAAAGAGAAATTCAATGTGTGTGACCAAACCGAACTAACGATATTTTCACAGAATATTCAGAAGCCAAATGCTAACTGCAGCTGCAAGCTTATGCGACCACACTGATTGTAATTGCATTGGTGATTTTACTGTTATTGAATGGCTTCTGTTGCCTTCTGTAGAGCCATAAAATTCTCAGGCTGCCAGCTTGGAGCAAAAAATGGCCATAAGTAGAGCCATTAAGTGGCTATATGAAAGGACTCTCTTATAGCTGTAAGCATTAGCTACTGCCTACTGTTGGAGATGGGATATGGGTCTAGATTTTTATTTTTTTTTAATGTGCTTGGATGGTGATGGTCATTGGATGGATGAATTCAGGATGTGTCCAGGTGTGAACTTGCCCAGATTAATTCTTGATCCTCTGCATTTCTTTTAATCAGTGGTCTGCAAGACAACATTAAAATATTGTTGATAAATTCTTCAGATGAGAAAAGGAGCAAGGCAGCAACTGATCCAGGGGACAGGCTCAGGAGATGGAGCAGCCTGGGTTTCCTGCTAAGCTTCCTAATTTTCAATAGAGCCATATGTGAAATCTCACATTTAGCAAACCAGAGCGCAGGTTGCAGTTACAGATGGATGTCCCCATCCTGGGAAGCATTGGCAGTGAAAAGAGTGCTAAATAGTTAATCAGCTACACTTGCTTTGGCCTTGGATGTGGGACTCATGGGTAATAACAGAGAGGTCATTTTGTCCCCTGTAGAAATATTATTTACAGGCTTGGAATATTTAGAGGTGGATTTTGAAAGAGAGAATAGCCACAGGAATGATAGAAGGAGTAAAAAAACTTTGTTCAAAGTGAGAAATTCAGGCAACTCCAGCTTTTCCACTAATCGGAGGTGTGGTTGAAATTTGAGGAGCCAGAGATCTCTTAAGGTAGGGAGAGAAAAATAATTTAAAAAAAAATCAGCCAAAACCTGAAATGCCAAAACCTCAAATTCTAAACTGGGTGCAAATTTGTTAACGGCAAGATTTACACCATTAAACAACAATTGTGGGTTTTCCCCTACCACCAAAACTTCTTGCAAGAACAAGTGGATGTATTCTTCTTATGGAAACATTACACTGAAGACCTAATTTAGAGAATTTCAGGATTAGATTTTGAGACTCAGTGTTGGAGGTGGCCAGACCAGTTGTGTTTCAGAGCCACTATTGATATTAATCTGTATGGTATTTCTGATAGGGACATTATAGCCCAGGGTCAGATTCATTTGATACCAAAGTAAAACATGGGAAGTTGAGGTGAATGTGAACTGCAACATGAAGAAAAGGAGGTTTGTGTCAGACCAAATGCTACTGTCTTGTGCTGTCAGCTCCTGGCTCCATTTTGTAGTCACCAGACGTAGGCTAGCATGATACCAGCGAAATCCAGGCAGCTGAGCAGTCTGACTAAAGCAATTGGTTTGACCAATTATTTTTATCTCCAACCTGAACCTGAACCTCAGTCATTATTTAATGCTGCCATTAAAGCCAAATTGTAATGAAACAGTAGTAATAAGTTTCGTGTTACCATTTTTTTGAGCAATGGTTGAATCAATGCCCTTGTTCAACATGAGGACGGCTGGCGCTTGCTGGGACCTGCAGAGCAGCGTCAAGCTGTAGCCTCTCCTGTCCTCTCCTCTTCTCATGCGTGCAGCATCATCTTTCATGGGGCACTGCTCTGCAGACCTGGATGGGATCCTGTTCAGTGCAAGGTTCAGCAAGCACATGTGTGATTTGCGTGTGTGTAAAACTGCTATCCCCTTGGGGCAGAAAAAGGGGTGTTGGTAGTGTTACCAGTGCCAAGGCACCAGTAGGCCTTAACAGCCCTGACCAGCCTCACCTGGGACCCTTGCCCCTGCACCCTGTATGCCGTGCCGTGCCATGCATCCTCTGTCCATTGCTCCGTTTAAGATCAGGCTTAAGCCTTCAGTCCTCCTTCATGCTGCTGCCTAACAAGTGGCTCCCCATCAACCTGATTTTTTCCTTGTTGATGTACTATATCCCCCTTGCATGGGTTTAAAAGGAAAAATTTGAGAGGAAGAATTTTGCTCCCCCCTTCCTTGCACAGCGCTGGCAGCACTTAGGTGCTTCGTGTAGTGCAGCATCACAAGGCAGGCATGGCAAGGAGAGCTGGAGAAGTGGCGGTGTGCTGGGGAGGCAGGACCTGCTCCACCTGTGGAGAAGAGATAGCTAAAGGGCTGTAACCTCCTGGCTGACAACCCATGCTGTGGAATAGCCCATTTTTGCTTTTAGATGTTATATTTGCTGGTTTGAAGCCATTTGGAATGTTTGAACTAGCTACTGAGTCGTTATTAGCTGGGAATTGAGTCAAAGCAGGGTGAGATTAAGCGTTAACTGGCTGCAAACTGAAATCAAACCGAAAAGTTCATTAATTCAAGATGAAGAATAAGTAGTTTGGGATTTTTATACAAGCTCTTTCACTGACTTTATGTATGAATTTAGATTTAGACTTTGCGAGGAGGTCTGGCTTCCTCTCTGCTTTTAGATGGAGGAGGGTGCACCTGTAATAGCCCTTTGGTCAGAAGTGGGCTTTTGAGGCAAATCTCCTGATTGTCTCCAGTTCCTACACTTCTGTAATATGCTCTGTGTGCTACAGCCACTCACAGGCTCTTTGCGGAATCAGACCAGAGTTAGTCTTCAGTAAATCCCATGAAAATAAGGTAATGTGGCTGTAGGATCCTTGGCACCAACTATTTCACTCTGCTTCTTTCAGTGTGCAATGTCTGCTGGTATAACCTCAGCAAAGTGTACCATGGGGATACAGCTAACGTCTCAAAACTGCTGCTCAGCTCCTGCCTTGTGCACAGGTCGCTACTTGACTTGATGTGCAGAGCCACTTCAGTGCTAATGCTGCCTTGCAGTTAATCACCTGTCTGGTGCCCAATTCCGGCTGAAATCTTAAAGGCCTGAAGTGAGATTCTCAAAGTAACTTTTCTCCTGCTTCTCTCACAAGTGGGATTTGTCTCTCAAGTGCTCTCAGATCTGAGGGCCCCCAGTGCCTTTTCAATACCAATATTCAAGTTGTTTAATTCCTCTCACACGTCTCCTCTGAACTGGAGATAACTTTGAGTCAAAGGTATGTTATTTATGTCCTGTGAGTGAGTGAATGCTCGCAGTGAGTTGAAATCCTTGGCTAAAAGCTGCTGCAGTTTTGCAAATTCTATCATAACATTTTAGCTGTGCATTTTAATCAAGCTCAGCAAATCAGTTCAGACTCCCTGATCCTGCAAAGTACCCAGCTTTAGGTTCTCCTTTGAATCTGGTTCTGCTTTTTAATGCACATTTTCTTGTGGAGCTTTTCTCACTTTATAATTTTGGGATTTGGATCAGAAGGAGAGACTGAATAATGTGAGGCTTTTAATAATTATACTTTTCTGACAGAAAGCAGGTGTGAGTGCACAAGATTTTTGTGCTAATGCATACAGATGCGTACTTGAACTAGTGACCTACCTATCTGTGGACCTTCCAGAAGGCACCTACTGCTTTTCATAATAGGTTTATTAATGAAGAATTCAACAGGAACCGGAAGAATGCATTTTTAGGGAGCGGAAAGAGTAGGTGTATATATCTAGTCTAATAGAGGAGGGTGGTGAGGGGGGAATCATACAAAGAGCTGTTCCTTAGCTCATCCGTTTACCCTGGCTAAGGAAAGATTCATTAATATAAAACATTCCCTAGATACTTTTCCACTGAGTTATCTGTTGTTTTTGTGCTCCTTGCTCAGACTGGACTTCCAGAGAAGTTATGAGTTGCAGGATTTCACTTGGAAATTTTAATTTTGTTATACAGTTGTATAACAAACAACTGTATGTAGAGTTCAGGCTCTAGCTGATCTTGGATTACCTTACGCTTTCTTGAAAAAGTTGCAGTGGGGATAGAAAATACAAAGAAAAGTAGGGGAAAGATAGGGAAAATTATTTTCTTTCCACTTGACAGAGAAAGAATTTTCCAAAGGCTGCAAACTGGAGTTTGTGGACGGCCAGAAATCTCTCTCAGATCTTTTATCTGGAACAATATGCTATTCCATGCCTGTCTTAAACTGTTTTGCAAAGGTTATTTGGTGAGGGATTTCAAATTTCCTCTAGCTGGATTTTCACAGTTCTGTGGTGAAGACTTTATTTCAGCATCAGCAGGAGGATGATGTGAAGCCTTTCTGTTGCTTTGGTGTTTCTAGGAATGGAAATTGCCACTCTGGCTAACACATTGTTCTGCTCAGAGGGAGGCAAACCAGCTCTATAGTGAGCAGTATAAGGGAAAACAGTTTCAGAATCACAGAACCACTGAGATGGGAAGGGACCTCGAACTATCACCTGGTCTAACTTGTTGTGGGAAATGGAGCCTAGATGAGATTGTCTGGCACCTTGTCCAATTGCATCTTGAAAACCTCCAGTGATGTGGACTCCTGCACATCCCTGGGAAGGTTGTTCCAGGGAATGACTGTTCTCACTGTAAAAAAATTCCTTTCTTACATCAAGATGAAACCTCTCCCAGTGCAACCTGTACCCATTGCCCCATGTCTTAGCCATATGGCTCCTTGTGAAGAGAGAGCCTCCATCCTCTTTGTAACTGCTCTTCAAGTACTGGAAAACTGCGATGAGGTCCCCCCTGAATCTTGTCTTCTCCAGTGCAGCACTGTGGGGTCAAATGGACAAAAATATTGAAATTTTGAGCCATGAAGCACCCTGTCATAAGCTTCTGATTAAGTCTTTGTAACAAAGTCACTCACCTCTTTGGCTGCCTGTGGGGACGTGGGGACACAGGGGCTGCTCAGCCTGTTGGAAGGGGAGAGCTTACCTTGCATCTCTTTGTAGAAGCTGACTGTTGACTTACAACAAAATGTGATATCCAGTTACCTTGTGTAATTTACTTCTTTTTAACAGTTTCATCTGCCTGCATGTCATGTGCAAAGGCTACTCTCAGGTACTATTTTAGGAGAGGAGTGGACCTCCTGCCCTCAATCCAGCTTCCTCGCACTTACATCCTTGCTGTCACTTGAGAGCCTTCCTCCACATGAAGAAGTGTCTCAGGGGCATGGGTGAGGGCAGTGCTGACCTGGAGCTGAACCACAGCAAATCACTGAACTTCCCCAGAAAGGAAAGCTAACAAACAGCACTCACACCCCTAGATTTTCTGCTTGCCATGCAACATTTTCAAGCTGTTTCTTCTTCTGCTAAGATTACAACAAATCCACCCTGCAGTTTTCAGCAAATTTTCACTTGAAGTATGTATGGAAAATAGTATTCACACAGTTGCAAAAAACTATTAAATTATGGTGAAATCAGTTTTTGAGAGGGGAAAATATTGATTTTTTGAATATAAATTTTTAGAGAAGAAAACTTTGGAAAATGCCAAAAAAAAAGTAAACAATTCTGTGAATGACTTCCTGGTTTTGAATAAAATCTCCTCTTTCACAGAGGAGAACAGCTCTATCAAACATTTAAGTAGTCACTAAAAACTGACATTTTTCTGCCTGCCACTTTCAGCTCTTGTGCAGCTACTGCATGTGTCATTAGTCTCTTTAGGATTCCCTTTAACATAAATAAGAAACATATATGATAATATCAATGTGTTAATATACTGCAATGACATAATTCTGCAATGTATATTTTACATACATCTATTACATATAAAAAACTAATATGAGCATCGCCTTCCTATAGAGAGCTACTCCCATGCAGGCTTTGGAAAGACAGGATATTCCCACCCTGCAGATGTCTAGAGCTTTTCATCATTCTGTATTTTAGGATATTAATTTCTGATTTTGCTGTGATATAGAATTTTTGCTCAAAAAACCCTTCAACCACTCACCAGCTCTCACATCTCTACTCAAGCTGAGTAATAACTATTTTGGGGAAATGAATGTGTAAAAGGATATGCAGTTTCGGCAAAGAAACAAGAAGTATAATATCCTATATATATATATTTTTATATATATATCTCAATCATACGGGGATGACTCAGGTTGGATTCAGTTAGAAGGCAGGCTCTAATACTGCTGTGAATGTAACACAAGGATATTTAGTAAGCGGAGTGACATGCCAAATTTTTCCATACTTAAGTTATGTAACTGTGGGATTTTTAGGAGGCCTCCTCTTCATGAGTAAGGTTTCATACTGATTTTTCATATACCTTGGATTTAATTTTCAAAGGAGCTTCTCTGATTTCTGTATGTGTTGAAGACCAGTTTTTTATTTATTAGAATGTGTAATAAAGGATAGAGATTCTTTTGCTGAATTTAATTCTATTTTTATGCCACTGAAAAGTCAATGGAGATGTAAATTTTTTACTGTCTATTTCTAAGACTTTCTGAAATAAAATCAGGTTTTCTGGCCCTTCTGTAAGTAGTAAAGTCACCCATGGTTTATCTACTGGCTGAGAAGATGAATGGCTTGCTTGGGAGTATCTGAGAGCGACAGAGTCTCAGGTGTGAGGGGTGTCGTTAGAGAAGGCATGCCAAGACTCTAATTAATATGGATCTTTCTCTTTTGGTTGCCTTCACTAGGAAACTGCTGGAGGAATGCTGTGATCCTGGGCAACTCTTTGCTATGACAAAGCTGAATTCTCCGATGGGAAAGAACCTCTGGTTTGACGGGGAATTTTTATATTCTTTCACTATTGACAATGCAACTTACTCTCTGTTCCCACAGGTCAGTAACCTTTTTTCTTTTCACTTTAAGTATTAATAAACTAAATGGTAACATGCTACAAATGAGTATAATTAGGCTAAATTCTTGTCCAGAAATTCCATCTTTGTTTTGTATTGAGAAATGGTCTCCTCTGCTTTTTTTACTTCTGTGTTCTGAAAATTGTAAATGTTTGTCTGCATGTTAGTATTTTCCTGGCCACTTTTCAGGTGTGTGGATGAGATTGGGCCACCCATCTTGATTTTTAAACTGCTAAGTTCTGGCTGTTTTAAGAAGGTGATTTCTGCATTTCGGTCAGTGATCATGCTCACTGAGAGCACGATCCCTCATCTAGGATTGCTTCAGTTCAGACCTGTTTAGCTAAGATGTGACAGTGCTTTGTGTGAAGGTGTCCAAGTTACTTCCAAATTAACAAAGTTTATTGATGGCAAGCAAATGTGAGCCCAATAACAGAAGCTGACAACTTGACTGT
Organism: Aramus guarauna; assembly: GCA_013400195.1. NCBI lineage: Eukaryota > Metazoa > Chordata > Aves > Gruiformes > Aramidae > Aramus > Aramus guarauna. Next base: position 529,498 of record VXBL01001988.1, on the reverse strand, counting down.
GTCAATTCTTGCCATGTTTTGAATATTATAAGTGGTTTGTTGTTGTTCAGCAAAGGTGATTTGAGTTAAGTGCAGTGTTTCGAGCACTAGGAATTTGTAATACTGATCTAGGTTTCTTGTATTTTAATTAATAGATGAGCCGATGTTAATTAATGAGTTTATTGTATTGAATTTTGTGTGTGGAAGGAAAGGTGTTTTATGTGGCTACACATTTAAAGAAAGCCAAACATCTAGATGCATTAATTGATTTACGTGTTACTTTAATTTCTCAAAGGCATAGGTATTCATTAAGCCTCCCAGTCCGTGTCGAGTCATTCACGCTGGGCTTTTCATTTGTTCCTGTTTCAGTCAAACATGTAGCAGAGTTCTTACTTGTTAAACTCATCCTCCAAAGAAAACATCAAAAAGTTGCTGGTTTGTTTTTTTTTTTTAAAGTAGTTTCCAGGTCTCAACAACAGTTACGACTTTGAGTTTATTTTAGTGGAGAAGGAGTGAGGGGCAACTGCAGTGTAGAGAAGAGGAGATGAGAACAGGCACTTTCTGTGTTAAGACATCATCTGGAGGAGCAGTGTTACAGCTGTGTCTTGTTTAGGCTGCCAGTCTGCTGTCTTGTCACTTGGCTGTGCCTGTTGCAATGAACCGGTTAATGGACCTCTGCCTCCCTCAGGCTGCTCCCCAGCTGCTGTGTCCCTGCACGCTCAACAAACAAGTAGATGCTGAAATATGCACAACGAGTGTTTTTTTTTCTAGCAGTACAGCTGGAAAGGGGCTTGTCATGCTTTAACCTGTCTGGCAGCTAAAACAGCTGTGCAGCCATTCACTCATTTTTCCCCCCAACAATGAGATGGGGGAGAGAATCAAAAAGAAAAAGTTAAAACTCATGGGTTGAGACAAAGACAGTTTAATATGATAGAAAAGGAAGAGACTAATAATAATCATAATCATGATAACAGAATATACAAAACAAGTGATGCACAGCACAATTGTTTACCACCCGGAAATGATGCTCAGCTAGTTCCTGAGCCGGCCCCCCTCCCAGCCAACTCCCCCAGTCATATATGGAGCATGACATCATATGGATGGAATATCCCTTTGGCCAGTTTGGGTCAGCTGTCCTGGCTGTGTCTTCTCCCAGCTTCTTGGGTGCCCCCTACCTTCTCCTTGGCAGGCCAATCTGAGAAGCTGAAAAGTCCTTGACTGCTTGGCAACAACTAAAATATCAGTTTTACCGACATTATTCTCATCCTAATCCCAAAACAAAGCACTATACCAGCTGCTAGTAAGAAAATTTGACTCTATCCCAACTGAAACCAGGACAAGGCTACCTGGCTGGAGTGAATTTCTCTCCCTGTCTTTGAGAGAGGTAGAAAGTTTATGGTGTGCTGCAGAATAGTAGCTGTAAATCTTTTTTAAGATTATTAGTATGATTTGTTGCTTCAATATTGCACTGTTTATTGGAGAAAACTGAAATTCTTGTCAGAGCTGTGAACTTCGTACCACACAAAGATATTGGCAGGAACTGCTCAAAATGTGAACATCCTTTCAAACGTTTCAGAAAAGCCCCACCTGGGCTGGCACAGGGAGGTCACTATGTTGTGATAGATTTGGGATTTCAGATTTGGATTAAAACCTAGCACTCTGCCTGTCCACAGTGGTGTCCTACCTCCTCTCACAGAAAAGAGCAGAGTACTGGATGGGCTCCTTCATGGAGGTAAATACTATTTAGAGAGGAATCACGGTCTTGGGAACTCCAGTGGCTCCCAGGCTCCCAAACCCTATCCTCGAAGTTTATCAGTTGACTGGATTGAGAGTGAGGATCTGGGAAGCCCTGAAGAGACAAATTGCTGAAGGACAATGTGAGCTAAGGACTTGGGACTTCAGTGTCCCTTAGGCTTGCCAAGCAGACTGCAAAGAGGATGGCTAGGTGCTGTTGTAGGGGTGGTGGTAGAAAAGGTGAATTTTTATGATGTTCCAACCCTAGAACAATGCTAGAAAGCAGCTCTAGGACCAGTGCCAGAAATGCTATTCCTTTAATGCATTTATGGGCAGTTCCTTTCTGACAAGTGCTACCCGCTACCACTGCCTCTACCTGGATGTGTTTTTCCTATGTATTTTGCCCAGAGGAATTTTGTAAACCTTTATCAGATGAACTCCTGCTAGTCTTAAAAGCTGAGGAAGATTTATTTGCAGTAAATTCTTAAACAAAGTATTTTTCTACCTCTCCGTTTCCAGAAAAATTCTTGCCTAAATTTTTCAGGCTTCTACTTTGAAGAATGATGTCTATTAGCTTGCCAGCAACTGGCAAGTGATTTTTGTGAAGATGAATATTCCTTTCAAAAGTATCCAGAAGCTTAAAACCACTCATAAAATATGGGTAATACTCTGAAATGCTCAGGGGATGTAACAGGAATGTAAAGGACCGCAGCTATGTTGATATAATCGAAAAAATATTTCCTCCGGAATAAATAGAAAAGGCTCCATCCACATCAATCTGTTGGGCTTAAGCCATTTGTGCTTGCAGAAGATTTCTCAGGCCTGAACTAGTTATTCACTTATAGGATAAAGTAACTCTAAATAGGAAACTTGCAATGTTTTATGGCATAGAATAAGGTGGCTATGCATCAATGGAGACTTACGCAGAAATAATGTATGTCAGAACTTAACATGTAAAATGTCACTTATTTTTGAATGTGAACAATACAAAATAGAATATTTTTTTCTTCTGAGTAATCTGTAGATAAAGTTCTTACAGCTGGCTCAACATTTTTGATGAAGTGCTTTTCCGATAAAAATGCTATTTTACCAAAATATAAATTTAGTATCAATTCATTGGTTTTTCAATTTTTCTGTGAAGTGAAAAGGTTAAAAGGTTTTAGTGGTGTTATAACATTTCACTTTACCATTTTTTTAATGTAATATTTCAACTGTTGTTTTTTTATCAGCCTGATTGCTAGCTTTTTTTCCCACTCAGACTTTGCTTGATTATATTCCTCCTCCTTTTATTTTTTTAAGTTTTTGATTGGCCAAAATTTGCAGGGAGAAATTTGCAGAAGAGAAAAGCTTTTATGTGGAATAGTCATTCAGTGTTTCATTTCAGTTTGAGAACAAAACTTGAAGTTGCAGAGTTTTGCATGAACCAACAATTGCAGCTGCTGGAAGTGGCTCCTCTTACTCCGTCTCTCTCAGTGTCATTTTTCCTCCTGATTTCTAGAATTAATATTTTTTGAAACAGAACTGAAATATTACACAGACTGCACCATCTCAGCCTGGAGAAAAACTGCTAGTGGTTCATTGTCAATACCTAATGGCCAGGAGAAGATGTGGGGCAGAACGTGGCTCATCACAGAAGATGACCTTGCATGCAGTGAGGGTGCGCATCTCACCAACATCTCATTTCCCAACACATACTACAGTAGCGTTGCCTGGAGTTATTGGATAATGGAGTGTCATTTCAATTAAAATCAGACATTTCTTGACAGCAGCTTTGTTGTATTACTTGCTGTGATCTACAGCATTATTTCCCCAGTCTTAGGAGACAAAAAGCGTAGAGTCTGCATATAACTGTAGGTGTAGTTTAATATTAACAACAAAAGGTTATTCCTACTGCATACTTACCACTTTTCTAAAGCTTTTCTTGTAGATTTGAAGTTTCAATATTAGCCAGTAATTTTGATACATATCCAGGGCCACTGGAGTTCAGAGATGCAGGTGACCCTACTACAGTTGAAACCAGTGGCATGGTTGGATAAAGCCCTGAATAGCTGGGCTGCCATGTCTCAGTTTGGCCACTAAAGGCCACGGGTAACTTGTAAAGTTATTTCCTCTCTGTTGTTGTCCAACTATTATACAGAAAATGGAACTGTGTGTTGGTGTTCAAGAGTTCTGTCCCTGACAGGACAGAGACGTACACCCTCCTTGTTCTTCAGCCTGGAAGTTTAGCCATGCAACTCCAGGCCAGTTGCATTATATTGAGGCACAGCAGAAGGCATGACTAGTATTTTCCACCCTTTACTATCTGACTAGAATGGAAGAAACCAGGCTTCCATATATTCCTGCAGTAATTTTTAGATGCTATGAGTAAATGTGATATAACCACAGCAGTAGCTGGGATATAACTCAAAACCGTATAAGAAAAATGTGAACTAACACTCATTTGCTTTTGAGTTAGAGAATAAAACAAGCCCCAGTTTAAAATATTTTTTGAAATGATTTTGCACTCCTTCTGGTCTTTTTGTTCCTCAGTTTCCAAAGCAAATTTCAGGCTATCATTAGGGGGAAAAAACCCCTCACCCCAGTATTTAGCTGTTTATGCAAATAATGGAGTTTTGTTGCTTGTTAGCAAAAGCTTATAGCAAGGAAGAACTGAGGTGAATTTCTGAGGTCTCCTTTACCCTTCACCCAAAACACTAAAGAAACAGTTAAATCAAGTGGAACTTTTCACTCTGCCACATAAAGGATTATTTTGGAGGGTAGAGGAGTGAATACCTTTCAAGAGAAATTTCAAGTGTTAAACTTCAACTTTTTAATTTGACAAAATAAAATAACTCATTGAAAAATTTTCTGGGTTTATTGTATTTCACCTGAAGCAGTTAGACACCTTTGGTACCAGTAAGTTATTTCAAATTACTAAAATATGATTCCCCAGCTGCTCAAATCCCTTCTAAAGTTTCACCTGCAAAATGCTGTGAGCTAGAAGAATGGCTACTTGCAATGAGCTTCTCATGAATAGTCATCATAAATGGTGTCTGAGAAATCCAAAGGAAATAGCTTCAACCCACAAATACATTTGGGAAAGCTGGCAGCTGTTTCTGGATACCTTGTGATTAGGAGAAAGGCAATATTTTTCAAATTATTAATTAGAGTTTAAACTCTTGTCCTTAATATAAAGGCAGGGAAAATTTAATTGCTCTATGACATTTTCTGGGTTATTGGGGTGAATGTTATATTGGGTAACAGTGAATGATTTTATGATTGTGCTATGTGATTTGTGGTTTTTATTCAGGGTTCCTGTTAGATTCTGGGAGCTTTATTAATTTTTCTTGGTTGCTCACAACATTCCTCATTTGGCCACAATTTTTATTGTGTCCTTCTGTGGTCTTAAGGTTATAGCTCACAGCTAGTAGAATAATTTGTAATTATTTCAGGGCAATAATTCAGATTTGGAAAGGGAGTTTGGTGTGGTCTGCAGGCTTTTCCCCTTTTTGCATGACGAGGATTACAGGAAAAACACACTCATCCTGAGGAAGAAAATGGTAGGCTTTGATTCAAGTAAAAGGTGAGGTCTAGGAGCAGCAAGTACTGGGAAGGGTTAGGTGGGAGGGTGGTTGCTGCGCGGACACAGGGTGGAATGTGAAGCTATGTGTTAAGAGGACAATGTTAACTTGCTTAGGGCAAATGCTATGTGTTGTTTGGACTGATTTTAGACCCAGGTGATCCAAAAATTGTGTATAAAATGGGAAACCACCTGCAGTGAATAGGTTTAGAATTTGATGCACTGCAGTGTTGCCAGGAGGAATGAATCACTTTTGTGTTAGCTTTGGAAGCACTTGGTTAATTTTTGCTACCAATCTAACTTACTGAAGTACTCTGTTCTCAGTAGAGCTCTGTAATTAATAGCTGCTTGGAGAAATACGAATATTGGCTGTCATATGTGTCCTGATTTTTTTTTTCTTTATGTGATGGGTAGGGGCGTGAAGTACCTGCAGACCTAATATTTATTGAGCATCTCTTATATTTACTTCCATTAATTCTGCTGTCTAAATAGCGCCTCCCTGACTTCTTTTGAGTTGTATTTAATTAGGATTTTGGGAAATTTCTTGGTGCTGTCCCTTTTCTTCCTTGTTGTCTTTTTTTTTTTTTTTTTATTGTTTTTCCCCCAGCATACTGTAATGCAAACTATGTTCTTGATTTGGGCTACATTCAAAATAAGAATGTAATAAATATTAATTATTGCAAACATGGAAAATGTATACTAAAGGGCAAAGAGGTAGTTATATCTTGTGAAGTCACATCTGCATGCTAGGAATGCAATTAAAAAGCTATTGTCTGAATTATTCAAGCAATTGTATCATGTAGTGCCTTTCATAAACTGGGATATGAAATACTATCTATAGAGACCTGATGAATTGTGCTCTTTTGGAGCATGAGTCTTCCCTTCAGTCTTGGATAATCTCTAGCCATTGGCATCAAGGTGATTGAGATAAAGAATCTGGCTTAATATTTAGTTAAGTGAAACCCCTACCCTTGCTTTGATTCCATACTGACTAATTAAGAACTGTGTAATTGGACCGTTTTGTGCAGACTGTTAGCAAAGCTGGAATAGGGCATCATCTGTTCTATCTGGTCGGTTAAGCAAAAGCCATAGTCCATCTGAAACAGCTCCATATAGACAAGATGCAAACAAGCCTGATGGTGAAAATTAAATTTACGCTAAAAAGACTGAGATGCAATGTGTATAGTTTGAAGTAATTAGCTAGAGGATGGGCAATGTACTCTTGTTGAAGTGAGTTAAAACAGACCAAGGAGTGGCTTTCTGTCCCTGTTGATCATCGGATGTGCTTTGATCTCTCTGGGCTTGCTAAAATGTCTTCAGCCAGGCTTAGCCAGGCTGTCTTTGGTGAGCCTGATTTTTCTGGAGGTTATCTGCAATAATGCACAAGCCAAATTGGCGTTATCTCAGTCAGTGCAAATACATAAATAGATGCTGACCTTTCCAAATGTAACAGAGAGGAAGGGAAGGACTAGATCTGGCTGTGAAGTGTCATTTTGGCCCGCAGGCAGAGAAGAAGGAATGGCTGCCCTAACTCAACATTTCTATTTCAAATCTAAAGTGACTGAGCGTCAATCACTCTCTTTCCTAGATAACACAAGAGCTGATCCAAGCACATACTAGTACCTTTGCCAGACATACTCTCATGGCCTTGGGCATTAAAAAACCCCACAGATCAATCCCACCTCTATTTGGGATTTTGGGGATATAAGGATGACGTGGTTTAGGCCCAGCCGAGCACCACGCAGCTGCTCGCTCACCCCTCCCCCGGCGGGGTGGGGAGGAGAATGGACAAACAAAGGCAAAAGCCTCGTGGGTTGCGGTAAGGACAGTTTACTGGGACAGCAAGGGAGAGGGAAACAAACAACAACAGTACTGATAACAGATATACACAATGAGTGATAACAGAAAACAATTTACCGATCCCACGGCCGACTGGACCCTCAGCCCATCCCGGAGCCACGCCGAACCCACCCCTCCCCGACCAGCCCCCTTTTATGGTGAGCATGGCGGCACATGGTATGGAATAGCCCCTGGCCAGCCTGGCTCACCTGGCCTGGCTCCTTGTGACATTAACTCTATCCCAGCCAGAGCCAGGACAAAGGATGTGGGAGAGCTAATGTGGTCCAGCTTCTGCATTGTTATGGATACTGTGCAGTACTAAAAAAAGTGTAAAACCCTGTGGGATTATTGTGGAGTCACCTAAGACAGAGGGACATGGGATATTTTCAAAAGGATAATTCAGCCGTGAGGGTGTTGTGACTTTGAGTTATTTTGTATTTGGAAAACGCTTCAAAGAGCATATTTATTCATTTCTGTCGGTACCCAGGGCTGTACAGTTACTGACTGGTAAACTGCAGGCCTGCACATGGAGCAGCCACTGAGCATGAAGAGGCCATGGCAGAACTGGAAACATGGGCCAGGCTGAGGGATGTGGCAGTGGTGTGCTGTCCCGGGCAGGCAGGGGACACTGTGGAAGGGCATCTGCTGGCAGAGGCAGGAACGATCTTGCGGCACTGCATGCTCATGCACGTTTCTACTCATTAGCTGCAGAACCAAAATTTTCTACCTCAAGTAACGCTTTTGACGGTACCAAAAAGTCACAGCTATGGATAAAGGCATGTTATGCTATGGGATTGTAAAGCAGAGAGCAAAAAGGCTGAATCCAAAGAGGAAGTGAGCAGAGCAGGCAAAGACGGCCAGAGAGGCCTTGGGAGTTTTAGGGGCTTTACAGGGACATAACTTGCTGCTTTATAAGCAAGAAATGTAAGCAGAATAATAATTAAAGGAAGTGGTCACAGATGAGAGGCTGTAGGAACAGCAAACTTCTGATGGCTACAAGTAACTACAGGGCATAGGAGCTGCCTGTATTAGGGTGTAAAAATGGAAATAAGAGTTGTTTTTGCTCTGCCCAAAGGCAACACGGATTTGTTTTATTGTAGCTTTATGTAACTGATAAGATGCTATAACGAGATTCTTTCTCCATGCAGAGTTTTTCCTGGCAGTGAACTTGTTTATACACCAAGACTTCCACCTACAGGTGCAATGAGACCTTTGCTGCTTTGAAAGTCAATGTCGAAATCTTAGAATCACAGAATCATTCAGGTTGGAAAGGACCTCTAAGATCATTAAGTCCAACCGTTAACGCTAACACTGCCAAGTCTACCACTAAGCCATGTCCCTAGGTGCCACATCCACACGTCTTTTAAATACCTCCAGGGATGGTGACTCCTCTACTTCCTTGGGCAGCCTGTTCCAGTGCTTGACAACCCTTGCAGTGGAGAAATATTTTCTAATATCCAATCTAAACCTCCCCTGGCGCAACTTGAGGTAATTTCCTCTTGTCCTATCACTTGTTACTTGGGAGAAGAGACTGACACCCACCTGGCTACAATCTCCTTTCCTCCACATTAAACAACCCCAGTTCCCTCAGCCGCTCCTCGTAAGACTTGTGCTCTAGACCCTTCACCAGCTTTGTTGCCCTTCTCTGGGCACCAGCACCTCAATGCCCTTCTTGTACTGAGGGGCCCAAACTGAACACAGTATTCAAGGTGCAGCCTCACCAGTGCTGAGTACAGAGGGACAATCACTTCTCTGCTCCTGCTGGCCACACTAGTTCTGATACAAGCCAGGATGCTGTTGGCCTTCTTGGCCACCTGGGCACACTGCTGGCTTGTATTAGCTGGCTGTTGACCAGCACCCCCAGATCCTTTTCTGCCGGGCAGCTTTCCAGCCACTCTTCCCCAAGCTTGTAGTGTTGCATGGGGTTGTTGTGACCCAAGTGCAGGACCTGGCACTGAGACTTGTTGAACCTCATAGAACTGGCCTCAGTCCATCGATCCAGCCTGTCCCGATCCCTCTGTAGAGCCTTCCTACCCTCAAGCAGATCAACACTGCTGCACAACTTGGTGTCATCTGCAGACTTACTGAGGGTGCACTCAATTCTCTTGTCCAGATCATTGATAAAGATATTAAAGAGAACTGGCCCCAGTACTGAGCCCTGGGAGACACCACTTGTGACTGGCTGGCAACTGGATTTAACTCTTTGGGCCCAGCCATCCGGCCAGTTTTTTACCCAGTGAAGCGTATGCCCGTCCAAGTCATGAGCAGCCAGTTTCTCCAGAGAGTTCTGTGGGAAACAGTGTCAAAGGCTTTACTAAAGTCCATGTAGACAACATCACAGCCTCTCCCTCATCCACTAAGCGGGTCACCTTGTCATCAAAGGAGATCAGGTTATTCAAGCAGAACCTGCCTTTCATAAACCCGTGCTGACTGGGCCTGATTGCCTGTTTGTCCTGTATGTGCTGCATGATGGCACTCCAGATGATCTGCTCTATACCCTTCCCTGGCACCGAGATCAGACTGACAGGCCTGCAGTTCCCTGGCTCCTTTTTCTGGCCCTTCCTGTAGATGGGCGTTACACTTGCTAACCTCAAAGTCAGGGAAGGTTACACCACTGTAGAAGCTGCTAAGGAGGAGTAGCACAGTTACAAGTCTTGTAGGAGGATTAGATACTGACTTTCAGAAGATCTTGAGTAATGTTTATGTCCTGGCCACCTGTTAGCCTTTCTTACTCTTTATGAATTTTGTTTTTAAAAGTCATCGTGTTCAGTTTATAGACTTTTTATTGTATATATGACTATATATTTGAATTATTCAGTGATCAGATTGCAATTAACTTGCTGTATTCGATAGTTAGCTCTTTTGGTGAAATACTTCTAAAATAGGTTTAATACAGGTAGTGGCTTATTTGAGGCTTAGGTTTGGTTGCATTTCATGCCTGGCACTTACCACCTGGCAGAAAAATGAGTAGCAATTGATGAAATACTACATAGTTCTATTTTTCATACACTTGTTTGGTTTCTTCGAAATGGCTCATGTAAATTTTACTGGAGTGTGGCAGGATATCAGATTATGTTCAGAAAGTGTTTCACTTGCAGAAAAGACATAGCCCCTCTCTTCTCCCAGGTATTCCTAAATACGGGTGGAAGTGTGGCTTAGCAGAGTCTGCAAGCTTGAGTAAAGTCAGGGAAGGTTACACCACTGCAGAAGCTATTAAGAAGGGGTAGCACGGTTACAAATCTTGTAGGAGGATTATATACTGACTTTCAAAAGATCCTTTATGTCTTCTTGCTTAGGGGGGAGTGTAAGCCCAGCTTTACATTTAATAAGAAATCTGCTGCATTACAGTTCAGGAATTGACTTATGTAGCCAGGCATGGTTGATTTACAGTCCTTATAACCTGAGATGGCGTGGAGGGGAAGGGAAGGGCTGTGGTTCTCTTCTGGAGCAACTTTTATCATCTGAATAGCTCCCATGAGGCAGGCATTGGCTTCCAAATGACATTTTGGACATTGGGCAAATAACACAGTAGTGGTTTTCTTACATCAGCATGCACCGGATAAATTTTGTGAACAAGGACATGCGGGTGAAGTACCGTTTAACTTGTTCTTGCTGAGATCAAGAACCCAGGCTGATTTTACCTTCTTGATCAACAGAGCTTATGCTTTTTCAGAGTCTTTAAGGAGAAATTTGATGACGAGATCTGTGCTGCAGATTGTCTACTGGCCAATAACTACAAATCTGAGGTGACTGTTTTGCGTGTGGTGGCTAAAGGGGTGGTCTGTAGTGACAGGCAAAAGCAAGATAACGGAAAGCACTGGTGTGTTTCCAGCTGAAATGAGTCAGGATGTGACATTTAACAGCCTTGTGAATTTGGACTTGTGTAATATAACTCTGAATTCCAAATGCAGAAAGAATTAGTTCTTTCCAGAGCAGAGATGGTAGTTTTCTTTTTTCCTTTTTTAATTTATTTTTTAAAGACTGTCTTAGACACTTCTGCAAACCATGGGCATTTGGGGCTGGTGACAGTTGGGAGTACTAGTTGTCGTGGTTTGACCTGGCCAGCAGCTCCAACCACACAGCCGTTCACTCATACCCCCCCTTCCCAAGTGGGACGTGGGAGAGAATCAGCGAATGGTTTGGGTTGGAAGGTAACTTAAAGATCATCCAAAAAAAAGCCCAAAAAACCAAACAAAACAAAAAAAGGGGCTTCAGCTGTAGCCCCTGAATGACACCAAACTCAAATCAATAAGACCAAGCCTCTTTTTATACAGTTCCCTTCCCACTCAGAAGGCTGCACAAAGAAACACATTCAATCATGGCACATAATCCAGAGATACAGCACTATTTATGATTTTACTTTTACAAAGCCAAGCTTTTAAGGGTACAAGCCTTGCATCCTCATACAGGGATTCATTAGGCAGTGCTACACCAAAATACAGGAACACTGTCAGTTAATTCTGATGGTATCATATTCAAACCTGTGCAAAGTCATTGTCTGGCGGGGAAACTCAGTGGTCACTGCCCTCTTGCCTCTGCCCCATAGCAGACAGCCCTACCTGGGCTGTACCTGACAGGTATTTATCTAGTAGATTTTTTTAAAGCTTCCAGTAATGGAAATTCCACAGCCCACTAGGTAGTCCATTCCAGTACTTTGCTGTCCTTATGTGTAGGATGTTTTTCCTGACATCTAACTTAAAATCCCCCCTTGGCTATAATTTGAGAACATTTTTTTCTTACCTTTTCCATATATGACTGCTATCAAGTCTCCCCACAGTCTTGTTTTCTAGGCTAAACAGCTGCAACTCTTTTAATCAGATCATTTTTCCTACCTCTCTGAACATTTTTGCTTTTCTGTTAGTCTATAAGGAAGAGACGTGACAATTAACCGTGTAGTGCCCTCAGAACATATCCTCAGACTTTCCTTTTGGAGATGGTACAAAACATCAATGACACATCCTCTGAATGGCAGAGCTTAAAGGAACCTTTCTGCTTGAAGAAGCTTGTATTCAGTGTTGCTGGTTATTCCTGTAGCCAGGAGATCACTGGATGTTGCTACTAATGAAGCGAACTCAGTGTCCTAACGTACCTGCTCATCTTTTTTCCCCGATAACGTGTACGGACAGAATAGGGAATGGAACTTAGGTATCTTTTGCTTTCCAGGTTAAGATTTCTCTGTGCTGTAATCACAGCTCTGACAGTCTGCATTGACTAAGCTCGTCCATCTCTCTGTCTCAGTAAACTGAATGTACTTTATGTAGCTGGAGACAGACAGACAGTTGCCAGGCATGAGCCCCCTGTCCGGGCTGGGGGGTGACGTGATGTGAATCTTCACTTCATCTCCAGTGAAGATTGCATGGAGCTACTATTGTACATCTTTATTTCTCAGTGTATAGAGCCAAGCTGAATTAGACCTACCTGCAGGGCATGAAATAATGCCAAGCAACGCTTTCTCTCTATTGATGATTTTTAACGAGGTTGTGCATATGACAAGAATGTAGAATGGGAATGTGTAATGTGTTCTGTTTTTTAGGCTGGCTAACCTATTTGTAGGCTAATTTGCCCAGAGAGGTTGTGGAGGCCCCATCCCTGGAAGTGTTTAAGGTCGGGTTGGATGGGGCTTTGGGCAACATGTTCTAGTGGAGGGCGTCCTGGCCTGTAGCAGGGGGGTTGGAACTAGATGATGTCCCTTCCAACCAAAACCATTCTATGGTTCTATGATTCATTAAAAGACATTCCTCCATCCAGACCATCTCCAGCCTTTTCCTCAATCTAAAACCTACTGGCTTGTCTCACTTCCCTTTCCTTGCAGCAGCATTTGACATATGCACAGTGTAGCTTGTTATTCAGGAGCAATGCTGAATTTAAGTGATGGGACTAGGTTCAATAGGAGACAGTTTAGGTGAAAGGAGACAATAAATGCAAAGGCTACATAAGTCTGTTCTGTGATCCACTATTGTGCCAGAAGAAGAAATGAGAAAGCCAAAGATAAATAATCCTTGGTATGAGTATGATGCTCTTTATAGCAATTCCCTCAAGCACTTTACAGTCATTCAAATTCTATGTATGGTGCTACTGCACAGTTAAATCTATGCCTAGAAATGTCTGGAGACAATTAAAATGAGGGTTTCTGCATGGGGAATATGTGGGGAAGAAATACTGCAAACCCCCTTTTCCCTGTACAGTCAAAAGATGTACATGATGAACCACTATTCCTTTTGCTTCATAGACAAAAATATAGGAGAGAGCTGTAGACTCCCTGTGATATTCTGGGCAGTATATGAATATAGCAGACAGGACTTCTTCTCCACCCTATGGCATTAAGCAAGGCCTTTGAAAAGCAGGACTATCTCAGTTTAAGCTCGCTGGCACTGCTTTCCTGGCTCTGCTCTTGGCAAACTTCTTGCAGTTCCAATTCCCTAGTTAAGGAAGGGTCTGTCCTCCAAGTGGTGCCCAGGGCCAGCACCCCCTCATCCTGGCACAGCTGTGACCGTGGTTGGCACGGTGCTTGAATTTGTCGGTTCAAGGCACTCTCTGAGCAAAATAATGTGGGTGCTGGATTGTTAAGCACCGAAAGAAGCATGGTGGGGAAATGAGTAGCAAACTATGTTGCGAAATAGGTCAAGTGAAGCATGGTTACAGCAAATAGCAATGTTCCAGTTGACTTCAGCATGGCCAGGATTTAGCCAGCAGTTCCCTCTGGCTGAGTATAGTTCTGCTAGGGACACATAAATTTGAGTTTGTGGCTACTTCCTGGCTAACAAAGAATGATCCCTCCCCCCGCCCCCCCAGTTCTTGGCCTTTATGAGCTGCTGTTTTCATGTAGTGAGTGATTTATTTTCTTCATCTAGTCTGACTGAAGAATACTTGTTCATACCCCTTAAGACGTACCCTGAGTGTAAAGGCAAGGCAAATCTGAAACAGCTACTCAGATGAGACAAAATGGAGCTTTTTGTCACTGTTCTTCCTTGCCCCCATCCCAACTGACAACATCGTTTTTGTTGCTCATGTCAATAAGCAGGGAATCACTCCTGGCTTGTTGCTTCTCTGAGTCCTTGCAAGCAGGCTGTGAGTCTTGCAGAATCTTCGCACACTTTACTACTACTCCATTTCTCTCAATGGGCTGATCTTGCTCTTAAGACTGTTACTCTGCAGAGCAAAGGCAGCCTTTTTTGTATGCTTGTCTGAATCTGTGTGTGAGGATGGTGCATGCAATGATATACCACGATGGTCAACATCATTGTATTAAAGTGAGGTCATCCATACTTTTGTTGATTTCTATTTATCATTTTGGTTTTAAGTGGTACAGAGATCCTTGGCAATGAAAGAAGTGAAATCACTGGTGTCCTGGTTTCCTGATGCGGTAGTGGGGATGTTATTTTCTGCAGCTTTTTCGTGAGAAAAGATCAGGTATTATCCTCTTCAGATATGAATTTACCCCAAATTGTCATCAGAGTGCCTGGATAGTCCCTGTGTTTTGGGATTTTCAAATAGAATATCTGGTTACTCAAGAATAGACCATCTAAGAGATGAGGAAGTTGTTGAGAAAACCTATGTAGTGATAATTAGCAATGGTGATTTCTCTTTAAAGTTTGATATCTGGTTCCAGTGGGCATTTGTAAGCCTGAATACTTTTTGGAAACCTGCTGTTGCATGTAGCCTATAAAATAAATAACTTTTCCAATGAACATCAGAAACTTGCTTTTTGTGCTTTCAAAGGGTCTTCTTTCATCAGAGATGAAAAGCGTGGAGGCAAAGTTAGAAAGTTTTTGGGATGGTTCTGCTCCAATGTGAATTGGATTCTTCCTGCTAGCATTTTGATCTTGCAAGGAGCATAGCTGTAGAACTCCTCATTCACGGTAATTAGGTATGCAAGAGATAATCTCTGTTTTTACACTTTTTAAATATAAGCTTTCAGCCCTTCTTTCTGTTTTTCCACGCACTCTGAATTTTGATATGCCAATTACCTCCATCCAATATTACTCTTGTTAACCATGTAAACTTGATTTTCATACTGATTTGGTTTGTACAATGCATTTTAATAACTATGTCCCTGTTATCTTTCCTCTTTTCTCTCCCCTACTACTGAGTACCATTGGGTTTGCACTTTATGTCACTTTGCACTTTATTCTCTTTGCCAGCTTTAGTTGAGGGTATTATTTGTCTAGGGTAAGGTAACCTGAAAGGCCAGCTTGACCTGGCAGGGCCATAATGGCTGATAGTGACTCAGGTTTGGTGGTTCCAGCAAAGTGCTGAGGGGAGCTGGAGCAAAGGGAATTTAGTGTAACACACTTTCTGTGAGTTTAGCTCTATCAAGTCATTTAACTTGCACATATTTACAGAAATGTGAGTTTGTAAAAATGGCACCTTTTTACTCAACAGAACCACTTCTTTCATATCGCCAAGGTTTATCTTCCTAATGACAAAAACACATTTTTATTCCTGTCATTCCTTCAGAATGTCCATTCAACTACAGAAAAGCAAATCGGATTGTATGATGTCTTGCTCCTAACTAGTATTACCAGCTTGATAGGGTTTTTATCATACGTTTGTCAAGTGCTGAAGTTTTACGTGACTCTGCTACCCTTGCTTCTATATGGAGCTGACAATTTGCAAGGCAGATGAAAATCAAATCTGATTTACTAAGAGACCTATCAGAGGTCTTGATTTCAGAAATTACGTGTTCTCATAATAGGCACTTTAAGTCTGTAAGAGCAAAACTCTGGCTTGTCAGTTGAGACAGGATCTTTCCATGGTTAAGCTGAAATTCAAGCTGGTGTCTGACTGAGAGGGGAGGAAAAAACGTAAAACCACAGTAAATATACCTTTTGTCTGATAGCAGCAGAAATTTTGGTAATATAGAAGTAGGGTGAATTGATATGTACACTATACTATAGATATATTTGTGGTTAATCCTATTACAGGTAAGAGAGTGAGACTAAACCAGTATTTTTCAAAACTCACTCATTCCAGCGTACTTTTGTGTTGGCTGTTGTCACAAACGTCTGCTACCTGCAGCGTCCCTTTGGATCAGTGTCCCTTTCTCTGGTAGAGAAGACCTTTGTCTTCTTTCGTGCTACACAGCGCAAATAAATTTACCCCCTGACACCAAACCTGAGCCTTAGGTTTGACACTGTTCAGAGGGAGCATAGTTTGTGACTTCTAAATATCCAAGTAACTCAGCCTGTCTTTCTCCTGGGTTCTAGCCCAAGCACCTTGTACTGAGCTGCTGCTGACAGCTCCCTGTCTGCTGCTTCAGTTCTTTATCCTGCTTTCCTCACTACATTTTTCTCTGTGGCTCAGAGATCTCTCCTAGTTAGTTTCCAGCCCTCCCCATTTGCTACTCTTCAGTCTTTACCAGCATCTCTTTCTAGTTGGCCTTTTAATCACAGTGAGAGGGTCAATTGACTCCCTCATTAGTACTTTCCAGGCTGCTGTCATGTTGCTGGAGTTCATGCAGCTTATCGTAGACCTTAGAGACAGAGAGCCATTGCAGCGATAAAGACGAAGAGCACGAATCGCGTTTTGCACCTGTTTCACAGCAGTGTAACTCTTCGGGCTTCTCTGCTTTATCCTGCTGTGGGGATTTGAATCCTGCATAAAGATGAGACAACCCCCTTCCACATAAGTGCTACTCCATTAGTCTGATACGGGGTAATTTGCACACCTGGAGTGAAATTCAAAGTGTTCTAGAAATGAATTACAGGTTTTCATGGTCAATTTTTCAACTGTATAATGATTTGCTCATGATTGGTGTCAGACAGGGGTTGCAGTTGCTTTGCTGTTGCCTATTCCTTTGTTGTCTAGGTGTCTTTTTTTCCCCATAGTAATACTGTGTAATAATGTTCTCCTGTTATTCTGATAGCATTGCTGAGGCTTTGAAGGTATAAGAATACAGATAAAACAAACTTTGTACGGAGAGGTAATTTTTTTTTTTAATTATTATTATTTTATTTTTTTTTAATTAAAGTGAGATAAGCTTAGCTCTCATAGGGCTCTTTCTCTGCAGACCCCACGGTACAGATTTTAGTGGTGTTCCCTGTTTTATGGATGGGGAAATAAGCACTTACCCAAGGTGATTAGATGGTGAGCAGAACCTAGAGCAGAACTCCAGTTTAATGAACATATATGATATAGGTTGTATGTTTGGCTTGCCATGTGCAAAGGAAACTGCACAATTCTTAGAGGTTTTTAATCCTCATATGAAGTTTTGGTACATTCTGTATTTGCCTGATGCAAGCCAATGAGCATCCGGTCTTGTCCAGTGTGAGTCAGTGGTGAAAGAATGCTTCAGAAGGTTCACTAGCCTGTAAAGATTTTTTTTTTTTTTTCTTTTCAGATTGGTGGACTTTAAACTCATATCCTATGCTTGATGCATTAATATCTAAAATTTAACTGGCTAGTTGCTAAATTTCGTCAAGCAATGTAAAATCAAAATAGGCAGGGTACTAATCACAGGCAATATAAGGCAAAATGATGATTCTGCAGAAGGACTACACATGCCATCAGAAGTTTTGATGAGTTGGGGTTTACCTAACTTCAGCTGAATTATGTTTTTCTTTTCTTTAACCCTCCATAATTAGAATCATGGTGCTCATACTTATTTTCTGAATTTTCCTGCAGTGGGAAGTTCTCCATTCTGGCATTGCACTTTTATTTGTAATGATGTTTTTCTTGCATGTCTGAATATGCAGTATCCCCTCTTGTTAGCCCTCTCCCCAACCCATTATTTAAAAGTATACGCACATTATCAATTTCTTTCTCTCTCTCCATTTGTATCTATGTGGGTTTTTTCATCTTTTTAGATCACAAAACTACCCCAATTCCATTCTCAGTTAACATGTTGTGATGACATTTGTCTATGGCATTTTGAAGTGAATTTTATATTATTTTAATGCTCTACAGATCAGATTTTTGGAAACCATATAAAATTTTGTTAAAAGTCTCATTAGCAGTCAAGTTAGGGCTCATTTTTGAAATCTCCTTAAAACTTGAGTAAATAGAGAAAATCTCAGATGTGCAGCATTCCATATTTGACAGCAATCCAAATCAATCACTCAACAGCCCTTTGTCAATGTAAGAAATTTCTTCCTTCTGGCAAACAGGTCAACATCTCATTTATTGTTATACTTTCAAGGAAGTAAATACAGTATAACTTGGAAAAATGTGATGGGTATGTGTGTGGCTTTGATGAGTAGCCTTTCCGCCAGAATTCATAGAAGTTCTCTTTCAAAAAGCATTTTCTCTGAAATTACGCTTTCAGGGTCTTTTTCATTTCGCTAACATATGCCTAACTACCATTTACTGGCAGTGCACTCCAAATTTCTGTCAGAAGGAGTAAATTTAAAAAACACGGTTTTGTACTTTAAAAATTGTCTTTTGATTGCCATATCTTTATGTTTTGCCTTCAACAGATGTCTAGCTACTTAGCTGAGAGAGAAAAAAAAGCTGTCTCTGCAAAAATGATGAGCTGAGTAAAAATGATTTTTTACTTTGGCGGTGTGTTAAGAGCAATTTACACTATGCATTGATATTCTTCCCACTCCTTTGGGACTTGTCTGGGATCATTTGTAATAGTTTCATTTGAATGGGGAATAGGAACTTTAATTTGAGGGAAGGAGCGGAAAATAAATCAGTTACGACAGAGGCTATATTGCAGCCTATAGGTTCTCTGGGGTTTGGAATCCTCATTGCCTCTGCTTGGAAGGCTGCTTGCAAATCAGATCCCAAGCATATGTATGATGATGAAGATTATTCTATCGGCCACACTTACTTAACATCTTTCTTCAGGTATTCTGACACCTGCAGGTGCAGAATGCTCTTTGTCATTATCTCCAGTGCAGTAGGCTTAGAGGCAGCAGGAACGCTTATGACACGACCTGACCTCCCGAGTAACTCAAGCTGTGGGGTTGCATCTGGCGATTTCTCAGTCTAGTACAGCAGCAGTACCGCAGCTGCAGCATGTTAGTACTACAAGGCTGCAGTTACTGTGCTACAAGGCTCCTTGTAACGGAGCATTTACCATACCCCAGTAATGAGCTCCAGTAACTCATTTCCCCCTCCAAAAGCCTATATCTTATTTCCACCATCCCCCAAAGTGTAAATGTGGGAATAGAACTGCTGACTTTGCCTGTCAAACTGTGCAGTACCAAAATACATCACAATAGCTTATAACATTGATTTTTAGAAAGTTTGCTGCCTACATCTACCATAAAGTATGTTACCTTACCAAATCAGTGAAACTCACAAACAATCAAAACAGAAATGAAATATAACATACATCCTGATTGCCATCAGAGTACTGAGAAATGCTAGCCATTATCCTAAATTTAAAATTAACTGGAGAAAAATATAGATTTTTATGAGAAAATATTTTAATTTCTATCCCTGTAGCCGCTTGGGCTGTTAACTGAATGATGGAGCTTCTTTACTTTTGTGTTTTAGGCTCTTTAAAGCACCACTATGGCTGTGCAAATGGATATGAATTACATCAGTGTTTAGAGACGATGGAAGTTGGGGTCCCTTGGATGTCCAATCAGCTGTGTAGGATATTACCTCATCTGCTGGGTCAACAATGAGAACTTGCTCTTCTGTTGTGTTTATTGCAAAATCATTGCAGTATTTTTTTTCATTCATTTGTGAAGTTTGTTGTTTTAGCTTGATTCATTGTAATTTTCCCTATTTAATGCTTGTTCCCAGCCATTAGAGTCTATAACTGCATTTTGTTGTTATACTCTCGCTTTATAGGTATATGAGCGTGATATATATGAATATAAAATTAGGTCATTCAGCACTTGGGCAGTAACTGACAATACTGTATCTACCAAAGAAATCTCTGTTGAAACCTCTCCATGTTATGGCTTGATATTGCTCCATATGTACACGTGCTTCTGGTTAGAAATTGCAGATATTTTTGTCTGACTAAGGTGTAAGCTTTCGCATTTGAGGTCTGTCCTTCATTTTAACCAGATCGACAGGCCTCAGTCAAAACCTAAGCCTGATTTTCTTTTTTCAGTCTGTCTTCATTTTGGAATACTTTCTTGTGCATGTCAGCAGAGAGAAAGAGAGAAATACCAAGTGCTGTCTGCCTGAATTCTTGCATCCTGCTGCATGATGCTTTTGGAGAGGGTGTCTCTTCACCTTTTACTGACCCAATATGCAACTCTGTGGAGCTATTCCCTGGGCCACTCAGTGGGAAGAGGCAGAGAGGTGCTTGTGGAGAAGTTCACTGTATCATGAGACAGTGGGTGTGACTGTGTGCAAAATTAGTGAGAGGTTTCTGGGAGGCAAGGCTGCAGCCCTGCGTGGAATGGCGTGTCATGGGGTTTCTCTGGGCATGAGACTGTGGTGGGTGGGATTCATGCTGCAGCTTCTCTCTCTAACAACCTGTGTGCTTATCAAGAAAGTGCACTTGGGATTAAAAACTCCTAAAGCAGAAGAGAATGGCTAACTGTATATTGGTGGCACTGTAGTGGGGCAATATGACCTTGGGGATGAGTCTTATTCTAATATCTGAGGTTTGAGAGGTCTGAGGAAGTGTTTCTTCTCAATCCCTGGATGACCTGACAGACTACGGCTCCTACGCTGAAGCCCATGGGTTTTGTTCTTGTTCCGTTGCAGGACAGGATCTCTGGGTATGCAATGAGCTCGTAGCAATGTGTAGAGTCCCGTTATGTATCAATTACTGCAAGTTCAATGGAGCTGAGGCATTTCTTTGATGTAGTGAATTTGAATGTCTGAATTTTAAGTAGGAGTGGGAGAAGTGATTTAAACAAAATACTGTAGCCTGTGACCCGTAGCTTTACCAAACTTGATGTGAAAGACTTGCCCACTTTGAATTCTAATGTAGAATCATTGCTAATTTATCTTTAGCGTGGTGTTGTAAAACAGCCTCCTCTTCACTTCACTGAAATATTTGGAGTGCAGTATCTGCCAGTCAGTTGTATCTACAAGTATCCTCTTCAGACTTAATGAAACCTTCGTGAAAATTTTCACTGCTTAAATGAAAGCTTTGCAACTAGACTTTGTTGTGAACAAAAAATTCAGGTCACTAATTCATTAATATCCATAAACTTTTCAACTGAATCCTGATTTAATTATGACAGATTGTGAAATTCACAGACTTCCAAGATTTTAATGCAAAAACTCAATGAAACTTAGTAGTTCTGGTAAGGTTTCACTATGGGATATAACTCTGAAATGAACCAATGTGATTTTACAAGGGAAGAAAAGATATTATAAGTGTGAACTTCTATACAGCAAAACTGATCAGACTCTTGAGACAGTTTTATGTAGTGCTGTTGCTCTGCTAGACATCCAGGGAACTGAGGGACTTCTAATCTTGCGCTGGACTGTTATCTTTATTTCCAGGTTGCCTTATCTGTCATCAAAGCCTGCAGGTGTTTCACTCCAGCTCAAGAAGGACCACTACCTTGCCTAGGTTTTTACCATCCTCCCCACAAGAGGCCTGTGATTTAGTAAACTTCTTATGGGCACCAAGGTTATCTCTACTCCAGCCTTTAACAAAGATGACAGCCCAACTGATCCTATTTCATACCAAACAAGTATTGTTAATCCGAGGGACAAGTGTGGTTGGTAACAGAGGTAAAGTTTGGTGATATCAGCAATATTTTTGACAGGAGATAGCACAAGAGCTCTTCTTTTCACCTCTTCTTTTGCCTGCTCTTAGCCTCTTGCCCTCAAACCAAGTGCAATTTGGTAAAGCTGCTTCTCAGAAAGTAGTCTTCTCATCTGACAGCATGAGGCGAGTCAAAAATGTGGCTTCCAGCTCTGGCCCACAGGCTGCATTATAACCATTACGACTATCATTCCTTATGTGGTCACAGGATGTTAGTGCCACCACGTATGCCATGGCCTCTATGCCCAGGTGCTCTTCTGCATTGGCCTGTTACGTTGTGGCAAATAGCTTCCTTCTGTGGGTGGGCATGCAAGTGATTCCTTGTATGGTTAAACCAGCCATAACTTTCAACTATATACCTTGGAGATGTACCAGATGGATAAGCTTTATTATCATAGAATGGTTTGGGTTGGTGGAAGGGACCTTAAAGATCATCTCGTTCCAACTCCCCTGCCATGAGCAGGGACACTCTCCACTGGACCAGTCATCTGCCATGTTTGAATGTTAGTGTTATATGCTAGCAACTACTGAGAGTGGGTTCAGCATGAGGCTAATTAATGAACTATCATCCCTATTAGGGACCCAGCTGTTCTCCACTGATAAACTTCAAGTCCTTTCCTTTTTTACTGCTATCCTTGTCCAAGTTACAAGGCTCAAATATTTACTGTTAGGAAACTTCTCTCCCCAGCCTAGCATTTGGAAGGGGCTGCAGCAGGCCCAAAAACTAAGTGGAGGGAAAGACCTACAGACCTTGAGAAGCTTGCTGGTCTGTAGTGCTTAGCACTCAGGGAATAATCAATCCAGTGCATTCTTGTTATGTTAATAACTTCCTGCTGAGTGAGTCATCTTGACGTTCATTAGTTTACCCTGGAATTGCTTTTGGTTTTAGAATAGCTTTCAGTGCAAAACAAAGTTAGGTTTAGACTAAAGAAAGATGAAAAACTATTCATTGAGTCTGACAATAAAAAAGAAAAGAATATGTTGTCTTCCTGGCTACTCTGATGTTGGTGTTTTGTTCAGCTGGCAGAAGAGAGTTGCAGCTTATTAAAACTTGACATTGTCTTTTCCATATTGCAACCTTGAACAGGGAACAGCACATCATTTTTTGAACCTCTTCACTCAGTGAATGTAATTATACCTCTAAGAGAATTTTTTTTTTCTGACCAAACGGAACGGAGTAGCACATGAGTGACATGAACAAAATGTGCCGAAAATGAGCCATTAAGAATGCGAGGGTAATATTTGCTGAGAGCAACAGGATAATCAAGGTATGAAAAAGTATGAAGTACTGTCTCATAGAGGCAGAGACTTCGTTATTAGTGTAATTTTTCAAGTGAAAACCGGACCCAAAGGCTAGCACTTCCCCTCAGGCACAGCGAAACCATCTCGGCGCGGACCGGCACCGTTGCCGAGGGCTGACAGCCACCGCCGGCGGGGCTGGAGCAGCGCGGGGCGCCCGGAGCTGACCAGGGTGCTGACCCGCGGGCCTGCCCGGTCGCGCCCCGACCCGCTACGCTGCAGGTGCTGTCGGCGAAACAATCCAGCAAGTTACAGTCCAAGACTGCCTGACTGATGCAGAGACACTGAAGCACGTAAGAAACAGCATATACTGACCAATTTTCACGGGTGACCCTGCCTGGAGCAGGAAGTTGGACTAAATTACCTGAATTATCTGATGCTAAAACCAAGGGAAGCACCGAGTCAGCACAAAAAGGCATCCCTTTATGTGACATGAATTTTATTCTGTATTGCCTTTCACTAGGCTTGCAGTTGCCTCTGTATGCGCAATTTAACTTCTAATTTTCGGATTCTGATGTGTATGCTGCACTACTGAGACTTCAGTCTTAGGTTGCATTTGGTCCCTGAAGCCTAGCCTCCTTGTTTTGCTGTGATCTCAGTAGAGGAGCTAGCCCCAAATGAGCTTTTGTGTAGGCTTGCAACAAATGACACTTTCTGTTTGCCTTTTGGGAAACCTACACCTTTATATAATGCAATGATGCTTTTCCACATTTTAATCTTATATTACTAAGTGGTAAATTATTGATGTAGAAATAAATGATCGTTGTTTATTCAAATCAGTTTATGATAAGTTATTCAAACAAGTTCATGAATTAGTCTTATGCCTCTATGTGAAACACTATTCATTTTAAGGAGTTTTGTTTTCATTACTGGAAAAAATAAATAGCTTATGGAAACTTCATTGATTCTGGAATTGTAACAGGTTTTGCTGCCCCCTGGACTTCTAAAGTTCTGTTTTTATAACCTTTAGAGATGACATTACATAGCACTGCACTTTGCTCTATTTGCTTCCTTGTTTGGTAAACATTAATTTTTAAACAATTTGGTAGTCATTTATTATATGTAAATCCTATTATGCTGCTAACCGCCATTTTTACTTTTCAGCAAGGGCTTTTAACCTTGGCTCTACATTTCTGCAGAAAGACTGCCCTAAAGGAAGGTAGTACTTTAAATGAAGACCTGTACCCTTGCTTTACATACAGTCCTTAAAATTCTTTGCATTTTTTTTCTTTGCATACTATTATTTACTTTTCAACTCTTATGGGTCAACTTTTCTTGTGTTGTTAGTTACATGTGCCAACTCACATGCCCATCTAGGTTTGTGGATGAAGGACAGGCTAAAGATGTAAGATAGAGATTGATACAGGCTCCTCACCTGGCCCAAATATAATGGCTCTTTGGACCTGGCTACATTTATTGATTCCTCAAACTGTTTCTTATTTCTTAGTGTATTCTATGTATTTGGTTTGACTATGTGCTATGGGAGGGGGGAAAAAAGTGATTACTTTATCTCTGGGTTCATGCCATTGTTTCGTCCAATTCAGTAGTGCATTTAAATGCACCCACTGTATCTGTGAGATGATGTTACATGTTGGATTTTAAAAAAAAAAAAAAAAAGCTTCTGGGCAGCCCAATATCATAAGGCTTCTTTCATCCAACCACTACCCATAAACTATCTTAAACACTTAGAAATACCAGAGCCCCCAAATGTTTCCTAGCTAACCTTTCTCTGTTGTGGTTCCCTTTGCTCTTTAACTACATTTACCTAATTGGAATCAGAGGAAAATGTTTGGTTTTTACTGAAAGAAAGATTGGTAAATAAATCTGCATCTGTATTGTAAAACTTGGAATTTTCAAAGTCTAAAATTTGTTTTAAAATAGTTAGATATTCCTTTTTTACCTATCAGTGAAGCTTTTCTTAATAGACTTAATTTTTCTCATTAATAGAGAAGAAAAAAAATTATCTGCAAGTATTAAAGAAAGTCAACAGTGCTTCCATGCTGCCAGAAACCAATCTCAGTGTTTAAACTCTGCTCAAACTCTAATTAGAAATTTCCCAGAGAGATCAATCCTTGCTAGTTGTCTTTGATGTCTTTGTAACTAGTGATTGTCAATAGACGTCACTGATTCATCTGAATTATTTAGAGGTAAAGCAAAGGCAAGAAACATTTTTTGAGTAGTGGATCTTTTCCTTGTAGAAGTTCATTGTTTAATATACTAGCTAAATGGAAGCATATTACTTTTAAGACATCCCAAAAAATAAAAGTCGAAGCTTTAAACTTTGGTAGCTAACATATGATGAATAAAGCCATATTTTGGTGCCTTTATAAGTTGACTGATTTCCTTTGCTGCAGCTCATTATTCATATCAGTGGGATCAGAGGACCCTCAGGAGTTCAGGGAGCCATTCCTTTGTTTAAGTGTTATTGTCTTTTATACAAGTAGAATCGGAAGCCCTTTATAATTTTTATGAGCTGAAACTAACCTTATTTATTATATATACTGTGTGCTACTAATAAGATTTTAGAGAACTTTGTGTTTCTATAGCTGGATGAGCTTTTTAGTAAATCAACCACACACATGCCAATGGGTGTCTTGACACCTTCTTCGGAGTCCTATTGCGTGCTGTCTTTCCTACCCCCACCCACGTTCAATACAGGCTATTGTTGCATTTCACAATTATTTGTATTCTACTGAGGCTATTGTAGAAACATTCATCCTGCATCAGTTGTGCAGGGTTAGGATTGATCTTAAAATGCTTAGGAACTGCCTGTTTGATTGTGGATTGATCCTGGCAATAACCTTGCACATATATGAAACTGTGTTGAGAAATCCTCTGTTATGCTGGGAAAATAAGCGAGTAGTATCCCATACTGAACAACGGTTAGTCTTGCAAAATTTCCAAATATTTTCCTATCTTTGCTGACTGTGTGTTGTCCCATGCTCTCTCACAAGAGAGTAATTCAACATGAGAGTACATTGTCTACGTATTCCTACACCAGGCATAAGTAAGCAGATACCCTGCAATTTTCTCTCTTCTGTTTTGGTTGCGGCTTGTTACTGTTCTTTCATCCTGAAATCGCTGAGGGAGAAAGTACAGTCAGAGTTGGATGACATTGTCACTGGACAATCATATTATTTGTTTTCTGTCTACATTTCTCTAACTGGAATATAATAGTTATTTACCTTAACAAAAAGCTTTGTGCATGAAAGTTAAAATGTGGGCCTCTATACAGTAACTTCCTCAGCTAGGAAATTGTATACTGCAACACAGGAGATATAATTAAAAAATTTATACTACATTTTCCCAGGCCTGCAGAATAACTCATTAAACTCTCATAAAACAGTAACTACTCTTGTTGTTTAATAGACATGCATAACATTAGAAACCTAGGTTTTTTACCCGGAAGTGATGATTGTGCTTACCCTTGTTTCCATGAAACATCTAGTCTAAACTCAAAAATGTTTCAATGCACTTTTTTGACTTAAGCTTAGAACATTGTATCAATGTAACCCTGGCATATACAGTTTGATATACTTAGCTTTTTCTCTTCTCCTCAGACTTGGAGCAGCTTAAGAAAGGAACAGCGAAAAAGTGGAGGATGGGCAAACTCTTCAAAAGCAGCATCTGAAAGTTAGATCTTGAAGTCTTTCTGCCATAGAGTGCCACTGAACCAGGAGGTGAATTGCTGCCTGGTGTGTAAATGCTGTACAGTGTGAGCTTTTAAGTCTGAAATCTAAGGAGGGTGTTGTGTACCTACCTCTAGAGGTGCTGGCAAAGCAGAGCAGGGCTAAGAATCCCACGCAATGGATGGGGTTTTCCTCTAAGCTCGTTGTGGCATCTGGTGATGTCAAGTGGTCAGGTAAAAGGAAGGATTTGCTGAGTGTTTCTGTGGCTGTTGGCAGACTTTAGTGATTTGACCTATGAATAAAAGTTTATCCTTCTTATCACACAGGATTAAAAAAGAAACAAAAATATCAAGTGAGTTATTCAAGTGTATGAGAAGGTGGTTAGGGAAGCCAACAGAGGCAGTTATTTACAAATATTGGTCAAGATGTTTCTCAAGGAATTTGTACATTATCTTTTGTACAGTTTACATGGGGCTGGGTTGCTCCATGAAACATGTAACTATTTGGAAGGAAGCTTAAGTCCTTCCTGAGGCCTCCCAGTTGTGGAAATGTTGGAAGCTATAATGTCTTCCAGAATAAGAGACGCCTTCCCCACCCCCAGTAGGCTGAGTTCCTTTTTTAATTAATCATGAAACAGTTTTTCCTTTTGATCATTTTATCATAAAGTTTGGGGTCCTAGTGCATTGCAGGTCATGAAGTTTGGATCCAGAAATCTTCCAGGACTTTTTCCACCCATTAATGTATCTTTGTCTTATAAAGGAGAATTCCCTTCACATTCCCAGAGGATTTATTGTTTAAAATACTGTTTATGATATACCATGAATAGTCTGTTTTCTAAAATTAACCATTACAATCTCCGAGCGTGTTGGTTTTTTTGTTTTGGGTTGTTTTTTTTTTCTTTCATAATCCCCACACTGTGCTATCATGGCTGTATGAAAGCCGATTCCATTGAATTAAATGCCACAGTAGCAATTTGAAATGCTATTTTAATTCACGGCAAGTACTCACTTGCAGTGACTTCACGCTGGGTGGAAAGCTATTAGGGAGCACACCGTTTTGAAGTTCGTACTTAAAGTACAACTTGAATGAAAAATGACTGCCATCTAGTTACTGGCACTCTGTGGTTTTTTTGAATATGCAGGTATGTTGCAAAGTGTTCTCTCTTTTGTGTGTGGTTGCTCTGCAGTTAATATGCCATGTATCCTTTTGCATATAAGAGGGCTTCCTGCAGCAGCAGAGCAATGCTTTCAGTCTCTTAAGTGGTCTTCTGCAGTCCTGTGTCCCCATATAAATATTTCATGAGATATTAATCTCATGATAAACAATACTGCCTGAAGTACATATTTGTGAAGCGCACAAAGTTTACCTGAACTTGAACGTTTAATTCCACTTCAGTCCTTGATAAAGGTACTGAGACATGCTTCAAAATTTGTTAGTTGGCAGTGCCTGTATGGAGCAAGGAAACGATTTAAAAAAAAAAAAAAAAAAAAAAGGTAGCTGAAGGCTCATTGTAGGATCACTTTCTTGTCTCCAAGAGGGATTTCATAGTTAGTCACTGTCACATTTCTTATGTAGTAATTGCTTTGTAATCAAATATTGGGGTTTGGTAGTATCTGAGTCCAGAACTTGAAAAAAAACATGCTTAGTATCTTTATTAATACTCATAATTAGCTCACACCAAAAGAGCAGTGTGTAATGTACCTGGGATCAGTCTGGCAGGAGCCTCATGCTGTCTCTTGCACAGGTTGAATGTAAGATGTGCATACCTCTCCCTCTGTTTTGTGACAGCATTACCATACAGACAAGACTTTTGACTTGCTTCTTGCTTAACGTTTCACACACTATTTCACATATTAGTGGAATATAGAGAATTGTGTATGAGTTGTAGCTAACACACACGTTTAGCAAGTCTCAGTGGAACATACATTGTGATTCTGACAGATTTTGCACATGCAAAATATATCTTTCAACAGTTTCACTAATGTGCTTTTGTAATAGAGCTTTGCGTGAACACAAAACAATTTAGGAATTATATGGCCTTCTGTAAATCTGCCAGTATAGTATCAATATGGTTTCTTAATATGTTAAAATGCATGCTTCTTCCAGCCTACAACACTGGCTCAAAATTTATGATGTGGAAAAGATTTTCTCTTTTCAGCACTCACATGCAGACACTTTCATTCTAATCCATGTTTCTTCTGTTTCTCTATACAAAAGTGAGTTCAAAATTACTGTTAAAATTTTCGATGCATTTCAAACGTTGTGCAGTTATTTCAATCAGTAACTACAAACAGAAAGGCCAGGCTGAGAAAAGGCCTGTGATAGAAAATGTCTGAAGTTATGAATTACTACATGCAAGGCTTTTTAAGATAACAGATAATAAATTTAAAGGAAATCTTCTTGGAGAAAAAAGTCCATCTTTAATTTTTGAAACTTTGTTTTCACTAAAAAAAACAACCCCAAACCCTAACCCTAAGCATTTTTTGGGGTGAAAACAGTTATTTTCCCACAAAAATAACCGTTACTTCTAAAGGATAGAAAGAACGTCAGTTGTCTCCCTGTGGTGGCATAGTGCAGGAGGTGGGCTGCAAATTCCTCTCTCTTAGGAGGAGCAGCTCCTCCTGGCCACTGGGATTTTCATTACTTTGCTGTCGGTGGTTTCTCCTTAGTCTGGGCTCCTGTGCCCAGCTCAGGGCAGGACTGGAACAGTTTTGGGGAGAGGAGTGAGTGAAATGCCGGGAACCACAGCCACCCTCCACATTCCCCCATAGATATTATGCCATCCCTGACACTGATGTTTTGTGAAGCCAGTTGCTGTCAAGCTGTCATGTCTTGACAGCTCTGTAGGAGGAACAAAAGGCCCATCAGACCAAAGATGATTTGTTAACAATGGAGAAGGAGCATTTGCCACCCTATGTCTGACAGTGTAAAAAACCACTGCCACCTTTCCTGTGGCTAACACAAAGAGAGAGTTATCCTTTAAAGTGTCAGCTACTTCCTTATGCAAAGGTGCAAGACAATGTTTTACGAAGAGCTGAATTTGGCTTCTTGTTAACTTTCAGGGTTTTGCTGGCTCCTTAGGAAAATCAGTAGAACCACGCCCTTCTCATCAGGATGCTGTCTTCTCAAAAGGGACAGTAAAATCACAGCATCTCTTGCAACTTCAAAAATGCTTATTTAAACCCCCATTTTATTGTAAGTTTTGTTCCTAGTGTTTTCAATGTTTGACATCTTCAACACTAAATCAGAGGCTGAATACTGTAATTTTTCCTGTTTTCCCGGTAAGAACTTGGTTGCTGATTAAAGTCTTTGGCAGGGAGTGGGCAAAAATTAGTGCATTAACAACCTAACAATGAAATCAAAGTGAATTAGAGTAGCATTATCTACAATAAATTATATTTTGTTAGTACTGTGTGATGTTCTTTTAACTGATGACAATGATTTATTTCTACTTAGATGAATGATGAAATTAATCAGTGAATTGCTGGATAGATGCTTTGTTAAATTAGTCCCATATTCAGTTGGGAGTCTTTAATCTATTGCTTTGTGTGCTTATTTGTCATTGAATTCACAGGGGGATGTGCAGGTTCTTCTTTCATTTACACGAATATGAACTAGAATATCTTCATTGATTATCAGTGGAGTTTCATTGTATTAAACCAGGGAAAATGAGACAATGGGGCCTTTCTGTCTTTGGTTTTGTTTGGAGATGCCTTTCAAAAACCACCTTACAAAATCATTTTTGAAATTATTTGAAACAGTATTAAAGGGAATTCATCCCACTTATTTCCAATGTGCAAGGTGTTTTTAACGATATTTGCAAATCCTATGGTAATGATTGCTTAAAATTGAGAGTGAGTTGGTCATTTATTTTTACATTTTCTCTATTACAGTAGATGAACTGATGCTGCGCTATTTTTCTAGTCCATCCACAAGACTCCGGCTGTTCATTAAAATTTTATGAATGAAGAAAATAACCAATATGTTTACAATGAAAATATTAAGAGTTTCAGGAAGCTAATATTAATGGCAATGCTTTTGTTACGACTTTACAGTCCAAAGCCTGCATTTGTTAGGCCAGCTTACCATTCTAAGGAGAAAAACAACTGAGGTTTTTGTGAGCATTTAGCATAAATGACAGCTGAGTCCCCACACTGTGGGAACTTACACGCTGTTAAGAATGAACTGACAGTTTGCCTAGCAAAGAGTTACGCTGTGGGAGGTAAAGGAGGAAAGCATGGGAAGGTTTTTATAGGTCCTGTGAAACATACTTTGCCGGTAATAGAAACCTAGAAGCAAATGAGTTTACTATATGGTATTCTCTTCAAGTAGCACCATCACCTTAAAAGTATAACGCTCTTGGTTGAAAATTGCCTCTTACTGAAATTACAAGTATTGTCCAAGACTACTTTACAAAAAATAAAACCAGTTTAACTCTGGAGCAAGGTGTAGCATTCTTCTAACACTTCAATGCCAATATAATCTTCAAAAAATCTGACGGCAGATCATCCACACCATGAAGATAGTGTGAGATCACTTGGCATGAGGAAACTAATCATTATTGGAGTCTGTCTTTGATGTTTTTTACTCTTAGAGGAAAAAATAGCTCCAGGTTTTGCTAATTGATGAAATATTAAATTCAACCTTAAATCCACAGTACCTACCCTGACAAGCCAGCAGTAGGAACAGCTAGAGGACGCAGGGAAACATCTCGAAAGCCCAGTAGTGGCGTGGAAAGCTAGTAAAAAGCTGAGTAAATCTATTGCATGCTAGGGCTGGAGCTTCCTTTTGCTTAATTATGTTGCAATTTTGCTTAAGCTGTCTGTACCTCCTATTTTGGGCAGCCCAAAGGAAGAAATGAGCTGAATCCTTTGGGAAGTAACAGAATGAAGCCCACAGCATTTTAGCTTTGAAGTGCCTCGAAGTGCCTTTATCTGTGCTGTCTGTCCTGTGACCATCCTTTGGCTGTGGAGGGGAGGGAAGCGTGCCATCCGCACTAACGTTCCCTGCAGTGGGTTGGGCGTGCTGCTGCTAACTAGATTACAGGATGGTGATTTCCTAACAATTTCAAAGCCCAAGACCCTCTTCCTTTGAAAGAGAAATGCCTTTTGTAGACAGAAAAAGGAGCCCTGTGTTTTGTAGTCACTTATGGTCAACACTTGAGTTTGACTTGTATGATTTGTGTATGACCAGGCAGTTTGTTTGGACAAAGAGGCTCAGGACAGAGTTCCTGAAGTGCCCTTGCAGTCTCAGCAATAATACAGATCTGTGATTTAAATGTTTGAAGAAAAGTCACGTGCAAGATAACAAATGTAGGTTTTTCCCAGGCCATCCTAAGCAATTGCTCTTCATTAAGCTCAAAGCAGCTGAAATCCCACCAAGCAGCAGGGACGATTAATCCTTAGGCCTTTATGAACCCCGCCACTGTTACGGTACTGGAACTAGGTCTTTTGCATAACATCTGTAGAAAGTTTGTAAGTATGGTCTTCTAGCAGCTGCGTCCATTAAACATTTTAACACCACTGAACAGTGGCATGTAGACTCTGTGCCATGTCCTGAATTGTCCTTACTTTTCTTGGGGAGGCAAAAGCTTCTGTGGGCTCTTGTGGGCATGGTGGCTTTTCAGAGAACTGTGTTCAGCCTGATTTTCCTCTGATGTCTATAGAGCGTGTGGATTTCTTCACATGTTAGACAGAGACACAATCACCATGGTGATTTTTATCTGCCCCTTCTGCTTTCCTTTGGCTCCCTCAAATCACCCTGGCAGCCCTGATCTTGTTCTTTTGTTTCTTGGACTCTCTGAAGGACAAGAGTTTCAAGGCTTTGCATGCTTTTGGAAACAAGGATGTATGCAAAGGACAACTAATACTATCCTCTTTGACCATAACAGGATATAAGCTTTCCTTGAAGGACAGCAAGTCATCTCGAGCAATATCAAAGACTGTTTGCAACTCACAGAATTTAGAAGCATTTAGTAACTCCTAAATGTTTATTTTGGAGGTCTAAAGCCACTCCACATGTACTAAAGCCACAGAATTTATGTGACAAAGTGTCCACAACTCTTAAAAGCAAGAGTTAATGGCTGTTGCCTTTGTCTGTGATTTGTCACAGCCTTGCCTTTGTATAACTAGCTGTCTTGGAAGGAGCTTTGATGTGTCTTGACTAAGAAGCGTACTATTATTTATAAAACATATCTCTTTTACGTTTCCTCTGATTCCTGCCCTCCCACCCCCGCTTTTTACTGAGTATGTGAGCTCTCATTTGGTCAGGGTCACCTCAGAGATGAGATGTCCTTTGAATTTCATATGCCCCTAGTTCAATAACTGTGTAAATTAAAAAATGTTCTTGAGAAGGCAGATGCAGGACAAGAAAGCAGTTGCATACTTAGTATTGCTCTGCTGTGCTATCACTGGGTTCTTAACAGTGGCTGGGCCTCAGGAAACTAAAATTTATTTTTCTGCTTTAGCATATCTTAATCCAGAGTTAGGATAAGCAAAATGCTTTAATGTTTTTCATCAAAAAGCAGCTTTGTGGCTTTATGCTAGCTGAATGGAATCTAGTTTGCTGAGAAAAAAAGATACAGCAAATAAATCTAAGGAAGAGAAGAAATAAGACAGTAGAAGTCTTAAGAAATAAGACAGTAGAAGTCTTAAGAAATACAGAGTTTGTGCTATAATGCTGGCTCTGTTTTCTGGACCATGTATACCATCGCAATGCTTGGTGAATACGTGATGCAATGTTGGACGTTACTGTACATATAAGTGAGGATAAGTGCTGCCACCATTCTGCCTTGTCCTCCCGGAGAAGAGAATTATTTTACAATGCTGCATCCTGTCACTGTGGTATTTGCATTCTTGGAGGCCTGTGCAGCAACTTCTGTCTCTGCTGCAAAGTCAGGTTTTGACAGGTTTGATAAATAAAAAATCCTGCACAATTTTTTGCATGAGGAGAATATTAACTCTTGTATTGTAGACAAATTCAATTCTGTAACTAAATCACACTGCTTTAAATTCATGCCTTTTGACCACCAAGTTTGTTGGGTGGGTTTTTTTGTCTGTTTGTTTGAGTTTTTGCTTTATTTGGTTTTGTTTTGTTTTGTTTTTAACCAGAAAGTCCTTTATTTTAATTTTGTATAAAAGCAAAATCANTTTTTTAATATGCTGGGCTGCACTGATACACTGTGTGCTGTTTAAATGACTGTCTCAACCTCACAAAACGTGAATGACTTGGGGCTGGCAGGGGGATATGCCACCCGTAGTTTTGAGATCCTCTGGAATGAAGAAGACTATACAGATCTAATTTATTACTGTGTTTGATGCATAAGATAGCATAACAATTTGACCTTGCATTTTAATACCCTGCTAAGCTGCTACAAGAGCTCCTTAGTTAAAATGGTCCCTTTCTAATTTTAATTTATGCTGTATCTGGTCAGCTGAGTGTTTAAGGAGCTGCTGTCAAGCTCTAAATATCTTTGCCTAAGGCTTCAGAGTGACCTGTCCCAGCAACACAACCGTGGAGGGGGCCAGGGTGACTCCTGATTCTTAGCACTCTTCTTTCATCACCTCATTCCTTGTTCTTTCCTTTCTTCCCCAGAGCTGTCTTTTGTATATCAGCTCTGGAAGGTCACTTTAAAGGATTTTTTTTCTTCTTTTTTTTTGTGGTTGTCTTATTTTCCTGGTGTCTTTGCAGCTTGGCTAGAAGGCTCACTCTTAGCTGACTGCCTGGACTTCAGGCAGTTTTGGTTTTGCAGAGATGTTACTATCTTCTGTATCACATTTGTTGCATCCTGGTTTGGGGATAAGAACTGTCCTATATCTACTTAGCAGCTATTTTCTGTACTTTTTTCTTTTTTCCCTAGCTCCAAATCTCCCTTTTCTTTTGTCACTTAGAGCCCTGCCAGCTCCCTGGGTTCTCCAGGAGCGGCTGTTACAAAGATGTGTGTGTTCTCCTCTGTAAAACCGATCCTTCTTTTGTGTTGCTAGGCTACTCCCTTCCAGCTGCCACTGAAGAAATGCTCCGTGGTGGGAAATGGTGGGATCCTGAAAAAGAGCGGCTGCGGCAAACAAATAGATCAAGCAGATTTTGTCATGCGGTAAGACAGAAACCTCAATGGACACATTGTCTCCCCTTCCCTCTGCTAAGTCTTGGACTTTTCAAAGCTATTCAGTAGCAATTAATCAATTATAATTTGCCTTGTTGTTTCCCCCCCTCCCCCCTTTGCAGGATGCTTTATACAAGTGATTTAGGTAACAGTGTGAGGAGAGAAAAAAAAGAAGAGAGTTTCAATTGGCTTCTGCAAATGCATGTGTAGCGTGGGGGGAATCTGCAGATGCATGGGTTAAGGTTGTGACAGATTGTGCAGTGCCACAGAGAGGTACCGAAGAGCTGCTTTTCTCTTTAATTATGCAATGTTAGGCAGGGTCTCATTCTGCAGTGTGCTCTGTCCTCTCTAACTCTAAATGCCCCCATATGCAACCCATCGAACTCAAGATGAGTAGGTACTGATTTATGGGGCAAGGCTTAAGTAAGTTGGAACAAGGTAAAATGTTCCTATGTTGTTCTTCCCTCAAGGTTGATTTCTGGCTGACTGAGGAAAGGGTAAATGTCTTTCCTTGATGCAGGTTTTTTGGGATTCCTCACATTTCCTTTCCCTCCGGCCTTCCTGAAGTTGTAAGAGCCTGTCAGGAGGGATGTTGAACCAGCTACTGCTTTCATGATTGAATTTGGCACTTTCTAGGTCTGCATTCTTTGAGGAAGAAAGACAGAAATTACTTCCTCCCTGTTAAACATGAACAAGAAAAACATTGTGGGGGAGAAACTGGAGGAATGCTCCCAAAGACATGAGAAATGGAGTTTCTTTGGATTTTGAGATGGATGCATAATGAACACCCACTTTAGCAAGTCTCCTTATTAGATCCTGATGGCTTATTCTAAAGCCATACACATTTGCTGCAAACCAAACAGTATTACTGTAATTTCTGGTTTGCATCTCAAAGACCAAAAATGTCTTCAATGTGAAAGCAAGGAAATATACAACAAACTAAAGGCAAAAGGAAACGTATACTTAGAGCATTCATAGAAGAGAAGATATACGGCACAGGGGGAGAGGCAGTGTGCTGATTGCCATTACTGCAAAACTCCTTAGGTGTTCCACAGATTAAATATAAGAAACTGCAGGGTATATGCCATGGTAATATTATCTAGATGCAATGGGAAATTGAAATGCTGCAGGAGCAATCAGTTACAAAAACAATAGAAACTTTTTTAAAAAAAACAGCACTTGTTGTAGCTTGATCAGAAAAATCCTTTTCTCTCCAGGGAGGGTAAAGCAACCATTATCTGTACAGAACTTATTTTGAATTGGAAATAAGTGATAGGGAGAATCCTGCAAAAATCCCAGTAGCTGCCTGCAGGCTGTATTGTATTAGTGATGTGCAGTCGTATTTATGGAAAATGTTTCAGTTCTTTTGGGTTAGAAACATACACCACTGGGAGAAAATATTTTTATAGCAGGTGGAAGACAGGCTCCAGTTGATCTTCTCTAAATCTGATTTCTATAATCTGAGAGCTGAGAGAGAAAGAGCACAATAGTGACTTGCATAACATCTTTTTTTTTTTTTTAAAGAAATTTGTGTAATATCTTTAAAGTATTTCCACAGTGTAAAATGTCATGCCAAGTTTTGCCCTTGTTCTTTTCTTCTGTTCACATTGGTTTTGATTTCACTTAAATGTATTTCCATAAGTTCTGCCTTATGACTGCAGCCATCTTCTCTGATAAATTGTAATCACTAGGGTTAATTAATGAGTTTAAACTCATGTCGTTGCTGAGCATCTTTTACAAACACAGTTGTACCAACATAGAGATTAAAAGAGCAGCAGTTTTGAACCCCTAAGGCATAGCACACTGCATCTGCAATGAGAAAGGTGCATGGGATATGGTCTACATGTTTAGTTAGCATGGTTATTACAGGCTCTTCATCTGATACGTGGCTGGTTTTCAACTTTGTAATCCTTATTTCTAAGAAAAAAAAATCTTGATTTGCTCTCTTCCTTCCTGCCAACGTTTTTTTAAAGAGAGAAGTGCTGGGTACTAAACCCTAAGCAATGTTTTTATATGTATTTTGACAGAGGAGACACATTTTCTTGTCATTAGATTTTGAAGAAATATTTCTACATCTCACAATTCTCCCTTTCCCCCAACAACTTTCCATGGCTCTGCTGTGGTTTCCATGGCTCCCTGTGGAGACTATATCTCCCAGGAAGAGGGTTCTCTCTGTAAAATAGCAGGGGATTGCAGGAAGTTCTCCAAGCTGTTTGCTGATGAATTTATGCCAAAACTAGAAGTAACTTGTCACTGTTTCAAGTTGAGTAGTGCTGTCCTGGTTTGGGGAGGCCAAGCGGTTGTCTTTTAATCATGCTGTGCCATGTCATTGAGCCATACCAGCCCAGGTGGAGCTGGGGAGGTTAAATATGGCGGCACTTCAGGGTTTGCAGACAAGTCCAGAGAAACATGGCTTTCAGCTGCCTTATGCAATTATTGTCCTAACGCTAGCCAAGGTGCCACAAAGGAATAAAACTGAATGGTTGTAATTTCATATTGAATTCATATTAGTCCCTAGTGTTTAGTATATGTGTGTATATAACATTCTAAAATAGCTAGATAATCACATAGCGCCTACCAAACGCACATGCCATTGTTCAGCCACGTTGTCTGGATTCTCTGCACCTGTGGGACACCGACTTCTGCCTGGGCCCAAACCCAGAACAGCTGTTTCTACCTGGTGAGGGTTAAAGGATCCCTCTCGGTTCACCCTTGCAGCTGTTAATTAAAAAGATGTTTCTTTAGGATGTAACTTTTGTTTCCTGGTGTGTTCCTCTCCGTCACAACACTCAGCGCTCTGCTGACCTGGTCAACAAAATAATCTGAAAGGCCAAGAAGTTTCTTTTAACCAACTGATTTCTTGCTGAGTTTCCTCTGAATACTCAGGGCAGTTCTTAATATTTCATGCAGAACAAGCTGGGAATGAGACTTACTGATGAAAGGAATTAGATGTGTTTAAATAATGCATCTGGGACTGGCGTGTGAAAGAAATTTCATTATTGAGGTGTTATGATGATAAAAACTAGGGAGAGATCTTGGTCCTTCATAGTGCTTTTAAATAAACTTCAACTGAAAATGGCTTCTTAAAAGCTTGCCCTATGAGTTTCTGTTTATTAAAATCACAGACCATTAAAGTGTAAGCTTCCAGAGGTCATTTATGCCATCTCTCTGCTCTGAGGCAAATCACCTATATATCTTGATTCACAAATATTTGTTTGACCTGCCATTGAAAACTGCTACTGAGAGAGTTTTTGCAACTTCTCCAAATGTTATTAAACAGATTCACTACCCAGATGCACTACCCAGTGCAGGAAGCAACATATTGCAGTCTTACTTATTTAAAATGTAAACCTTTCTCAATTTTTAAGGTTTTATCATTCTTTATGTCTGGGAATTAAACTTCCCCTATGCTTCTAGTCTGGTGTTTGTTGTGGGATTTTTTGTTTGTTTGGTTGGTTTTTTTTGTTTGTTTGTTTGTTTTTTTTCCCCCATCTCAATGATTGCATTTTCTGAACCCTCTTATTTCGATTCCTGTTTTCTGGCTTCTTTTTAAATTGTCTAGCTTCTGTTAAATTGCGGCAGACCAAACTAGAAGCTGTTTCCTAACTCAGATCTCAATACATTGTGCACATCTTAGCAAATATAGTCACGAAAAAGAGAAATTCTCTGGAAAGTTTATTTTTCTTGGTGAATGTGGTTGAATCCATCGATGTTCCATATAGGTGGAACTTTGCTGTTGTTTTCCTTGGCATTTCCAGATGATATAAATTTAGGAATGTGGTTTTGAGAGCTGGTATTTGTATGCAAATACATGCAAATTAGCACTACTGTGTTTTTTCTTCAGGAAGGTGGGATGTTTTGCATTAACAGACATTGCAGGGAATATCCTGTGTGCGTGCTAGTGCCCTCTCTGGGCACTGGCATTGCACAAAACCATAACACGTGGAGGTGAGGCCAGGAATTTGTGCAGCCTTGTTTGCTGCACTCTGCTGTTGCAAGCGCTTGGATCCCTTCTCCAAACACTGCAGAGGTCAGTGAAAATGCTAACGAAGGCAGCAACTGCTGTGGAAGCAGGGGCTTTCCTTGTGACGAGACTGATTTTCCCAGCGTGGCAGAAGAGTATGGCAACCTCTAGTGCAAGAGCCCAATGGTTTCTGCAGTAGCCCCTGGAAACTGGTGTAAAAACTGAGCCATAGTTCCATTTCCCCAGCTCCCGCCTCTCAATAGTGTAGGAAACGGGCCTCTGAATTACTAAGATAAAAAAATCCAATGAGCAACTCATTATTGTTGGACTCAAGTGTTTGTTGTCTGCAGAGCTGCAAGTGACCCTCTTCTTTAGGGTCAGCCTTTGCTGAGCATTGGCCCTTGCTGGGAGCAGGAAGAGGAAGGAGCTGACGCCCAAGCGTGCCCCTCGCCTCTCCTCACCTCACGCACTCCTTCTCTGTGCTGCGCTTTTCCAGCATGCTGCAGAAAAACAGTGAGACCAGCACGTGCAAATGGGGATGCCTTGATTTGATGGTTGGACTTAAAAATTGGAGGGCAAATTTGGTTGTGGTAGAGCCCAACAAAACCACATAACCCAACAACATAAAAAACCTAAAGGTCCTTTTCAAAAAAAATCCCAAATT
Source organism: Aramus guarauna (assembly GCA_013400195.1). Classification (NCBI taxonomy): domain Eukaryota; kingdom Metazoa; phylum Chordata; class Aves; order Gruiformes; family Aramidae; genus Aramus; species Aramus guarauna. The sequence continues at coordinate 490,092 of VXBL01001988.1, read as the reverse complement.
CTATTGTCTCTGAGAATCCTGGTTTCATTTTTGCCTTTTAAACATTAAAAATATTGTTCATATCTTTGATTTAAAAAGTTGGACACATTTGAAATGAAAAATGTTTTGACACTGATTTTTGGTGTAATTGCTATGTATGGAGTAGATTTCTCCTGACTGCAATTTCTGGAGCAGTGCATAGGCTTGGATACTGTTTGAATGTATTTTCATCTTTATCTGCTGTGCCTTCCTTCTTCTCCTAGGTCTTTACCGTGAAGCATTTAGGACTATTCTTTGTCTGAAAGTTTCTCTCTAGTTCTGTTTTGTGGTGCCTTGGCTTTCTGCTTTCCAAAGTAAATTTGCTCAGTCACTTTCTTTTTATTACATTTTCACCCTGCCCACCAGGGCAAGGCTTTGAGCAGGAGAGAGATGCATGTATTAAAAAAGACACTTAAAATTTTTCTCTGTGTTTTCTTGGTAAATTTTTTCCCCTGCAGTGTAATATTAAAAATGCCAGTTGCCCGTTGTTTGCAAGATGTGTAATGCTTGCAATGCAACAGAGTGGTAACAGTCTGGAGCCTCATACTAGTGAACAAGAGAGAACAGAGTGAAAACCAGAACTTTAAGAGAGTTTGGAAAAAGTCTTTGCTATAGAATATAATCTTCCACAGACTTTCAGCTTGTTGGAAATGCCAAGTCTTTTTCTTTGTTTTTGCTTAGTAGTTACATAAGATCAGCTCTGCAAAAGGTTTGATTTCTACATTTCCCCATAATCTGGTACAAAAATTTCCTATTGTGCTTATAGGTGTGGTACAGCAGGGAAAACTTGTAGCTTGGTCTAGTATTTATACAGCACTTTCACATTTTCTGACAGCTTGTTTTTTTTTTCCTAAAAAACCCCAAACCCAATCAAAAAACACCACCAAAAAAAACTAAAACCCCACCACAAAAAAACTCAACCAAAAAACCCAACACCAAACCACACCTGCAAACTTGGAGACTAAAAAAGACTAAGGTTGAAGCCTGTCAATCCTGAATGTCATTTGAAAACTTGACTGTCTTTCTGTGCACAGGTGCAACCTTCCTCCTCTATCCAGTGAATACAGCAAGGACGTTGGATTGAAAACTCAGCTGGTGACTGCAAACCCCAGTATAATTCAGAAAAGGTAGGAAGCATATTGTTCTTTCTCTCATCAGGGGAAACAAAAAGAAAAATATTTCATCTGTGTTATAGATATTAGTGCATCAGAGTTATGTTCTTTACAATCTTCTGATTATAGAAAAGGATCTGGAAAAGATGAAATGGACAATGGTTTGGTGTTAGGTGAAATAATCGAAGACTAAATCCCTGATCCTTTCACTGTAAGCAAGGAAACAAAGGGAGGCTGGCTTCTTACAGAGCTATTTCTTCTACCATACTCCCTCTAGTGCTTCCAACTCTGTCCCCTTACCATGCGCTGGGCATGTGCCAGAGTTGCTTTGGCTGCTCCCAAGCCAGGCACGTACTGATGAGTGGTCCAAACTACTGTGGTGGCCAGGCCATCTGGCTGCTGCATCCCACAGTTAACAAAGATGTTAATTTGGGTTTCTCTTTGCTTCACCACTGATAACCTCTGGGTCCTTACTGTCTTCGTATTATTTGTTTGATATTGACTTACGGGTACAAAAGTTGTTAGGATGGAACTGATTGGCAGGTTGTGATCATACAAGCCTCACTTTCTTAGGAAACTGGGACAAATTTTTGTTGTTTATTAGAGTTGGTTGAAATTTTCCAAATGTCAGTAGCTGATGAGAGAGGAGAAGGGGGGTGGGAGGAAGTCAATGATATCTCTCTGATTTTGCCTTCCTGAATTTTAATTGCTATGTTATTTGTTTATCACCCGGAATGAGGTAGGCTGTTCTCAGGCATAACCTGATCTGGTAGTAAGTTGCCATGTTCACTGAAAAACACAGAGAAAAGGCATAAACCAAGGGGATGAACAGGAAATGATTAGACATAAAGAAATGTATAATGCGGGTACTGGGATGTGAAGGATTGTGAAAGGAAGCGAAGCAGGGAAATAAAATGAATGACAGAAAGCCAGGTGTTTTAGAAAGAAGAAAGGCACAGACTTGGAAATGGATGTTTGATGGTATTTAAATGTAATATTTTTCCTCTCTATCAGGAATTGAAGGGTTCTCTAGTTTTTTGTGTAGAAAAGATGACAGTCTTTGACAGAGTAGAAAAGAGAGGGAGAGCAAGAGGGAAATGGAGTAGTAATCAGCTTCAAGAGCTGATTCCAGGCACAGAGTGTCTGAATAGAAGGCAGCACAGAAGTGCTTGTGGAATAAGATCAAAGCAAACCAAGCAGAACTGGCAGAGGATGGCACCAGATGCCAGGCGAGAAGGGGGAGCAGCTCAGGGCAGTGGACCTGAAGATGAGGCATCTGAAAATCCTGTGGGACATAGGTGGCTAATGAGGTTGATTTACCAAGTGAGATGAAAAGGCCAGAACATCCCATCAAGGAAAGAAGATCAGTTTGGCCGTGGCATTTTGGATAAAATGGAGAGGGGCAGTGTGAAACACAGAGCTCACAAAGGATTTTACAGTTGTCAAGGCAGAGGATTATTAAACTCATGGATATTTATTTTGCGCCCTCCTCTCCATCAAGGCCTAGAGTGGAAAGGTCACTGTAATAAGTATTTTTGAACAGAAGAAGAGAAGGAAAAAGAACTTTAGTGATGCTACAGGGAGACTGTGGAGCTACACTAGAAAGACTGTGGAGTTATCCAGCAAGAAGGAAGGAGTGAGCAGATGGTTAAAGAAGCAGATGGAGAGAGTGAGATACTGCTTTGTGGGAAGGGGATATCACAAGGAGGAGTGGAGGGGGAGAGAAACAGGAAAAGAGAAAGGGAGGAAGGAATAGACGGGGAACAGGAAACAGGATTGTGTTCAATGTCAGTTTTCAAAGTGAGTGGACCATAACTGTGATGCAGGACCTTTGATGAGAAAGTAATGTGGGATGTATATGCAATGTGTATTGATTAGCAGGAAATATACAACCAGTAGCTGAGCATGACACAGAGAACAAATTCATAGTGCAGAAAATTGGCAGAAATCTCCTCTGAGGCTTGGAGCTCTTGACAGATCTGATACCTTGCTTCCTCTACCTGGTCAGGAAGAGATTTTTTAATAATTTTTAAATAATATTTTACTGATTTTTTTAAAATAATATTTTACTGATGTTTCCTGTGCGCTGTCCAAACTCATTATTTTACCTCCTGTGTGTTAAATTAGAGTTGGGAAAAAAGGTTAACTCTTGAAGTTAAAATAGAAAAGAAGACTGCTACTCTGTCAACATACAGTCAATTTCTGTGGGAAAAAAGCTTTTTAAGGAATTAAGGCTACTTATAAGTCTAGACTTTCACAAAAATAAAGGACATTCAGATTGGCCACTGATATGTATTGGTTTCTAAGCTATAAGTTAACTAGCTTCACGTAATGGTATTATTCATTATCATTCTTCCCCTTTCCTCTTGTCTTTACTATAAGTAGGTTGATATTGATGAGGCTTGACATCTCAATTATCTCTCAAGTGTGTTATGACACATTTAGTGAATTGGTCCTGCAACACCATTCATGGCTTCTCAAAGATTTATCCTTACCAGATAATTTATGATGAGGCATGTTAGATAGGACAAAGTTTTCATACCAGGCATGTGGAAGAAATTTTCTGTGGTGTTCTAAAACCAGAATTATTGCCTTTAGAAATCTAAATTGTTGGCAGTAATTATTGCAGTGTGATATCTGAGCTACCACCATTTCCTTCTAGACTTACAGCCTTAGGATGGGAGAGTCAAGATTTTAATCTGGGAGTACATTGACTTCAGAGATACATTCTAAACATTGCCTTTTGGAAAACTTACAGATCAAATTCCTACTCCGTTTTCAGCAGGAAATGTGACTGTGCAGGTAGTACAGTTTTCCCTTGTAAAATATTGTGCTCAGTTCTTGTTTCAATTTGAAAAACGAAGAGGAATTTTCTACCCTAACTTTTGCTTCATATAATACAGGAATGCTGACAACAGATGTATTATGATAGAAATTTCCCCAGCTGACTAAGAAGACTCATGATGACTGCCCCAGTTTCTTTCTTTTTTTTTTTTTTGTCTAAAATATTTCACAAGCATCTCCAATTAAATTGGAACTCTCAGTCCTTTGAGCCTGTGTAAAACTCCTTTTCCACTTTGTATTCAGAATTTATTCCTCTGTCAAACCCTGGTATGAGGTTGCAATTGGGATTGAAATGTTGCAATGTGAGGCCACTGCGACCTCTCCCACCTCCTACCCCCCAGTACTGTTGAGGGACTACAAAAAGGTTGATATCTTTGATGTTTCCAGTTCATCCCCCTACCACCCTAGTCAGCTTGGCCTTATCTGTAGGGAACCACTTTGCAGGCAGAAGATTATTCTCTCTTTGTCCTGTGTTTTATTTTATTTCGATGAGTAGCTGCTGTAAGTTGCTGCTAGGAAACAGGCAGTGCAGTAGTGAGACCTGTGATGTGCCTACAGCTGTTCTTAGACTCTGGGAAAAATTAACAAGGTTATGTCATTTACAGTGATTGTTTCTGTATTCCCAACACTTGTCTACAGCTTAGAGAGGAACTAGTCAGTGGATCACACAGGATCATGAAAATGCTTAAATAGGTAGTGATGATTTTCGACCAATGGCATAAGATTTTTGACTAAGAAATGCAAAGAGTTACTATTTTGGATGTGGATATTATGTATTTCTGAAGTCACTGGCTCTGGGCTGTTTAAGAGAAGCAAATTCTAGCAATTTCTTGCCATCTTCAACAATTCTTGCAAATTACATTTAATAATACTCTCACCTTTTGACTAAACTTTTAATTAAATCTCAAAAAAATGCTGTTTGCAGCAATCTTCCTTTCTAGTCGCCATGTCTGCTTACTCTAACCCATGCAGACATAGACCATCGTTAATGTGGATATAATAGCATCCAATAGATGGTTTCCCAGCATTCAGTAAGTTTCAGATCGACTGATATTTGATGGCAAGTATTTTATCCATGAGCTGTGTGAGTGTTTCTGACCTGTCTAGAAATAATCTCATTAGAAAATGGCATGATGACTATGGTAACATTCCTTATTTGCCATAATTCAGCATCGATATAACCGACAGAAGCCCCCGAGGTGTGTAACACACACCTCCCAACACTGCCTTTGAGATGTAATCCGATAATTGGTTGAATTGTGTGAAGCTTTTTGCCTTTCTCCTTTCAGGGTGTTGTATTTTCTCAGCGCTGATGGTGCTGGAAGGAAGACACGTTGCACTTGGGGGAGAGCAGGCAGCCGTGCCGCTGCTCTGGGGCTGCTGCTGCTCCAGCTTGAGGAGCAGATGGCGAAGGGGGACTCAGGGTGACTGCCCTCACAACTCCCACTGTATGATGAATAATTAGACTTGCTCCTTTCCCTGGAGAAACCCCTCCGTGCCTCCTCCTCCCCCCTGAAGGGAGAGCTCGGACTCTTCTGCTGCTTGAGCCCTCCGTGCTGGTCTGGCAGGAGAGGAGAGACCTTCTGCTGAAGGGCAGAGCCAAGGTGCCCTTCCCCACATCTGGCTCTCTTCTGCCGCTGCTTTGGCGCTGTGCGGGTCCCGGAGAGCAGGAGCTTTGTGCACGCAGAGGCTGCAGAGCTGGGCTCTGAGGCAGAGCTGTGCTGCCCCGGTTTGATATCCTCTTCCCTCATCATGTAAATCCACTTGGATGAGCACTGGGTCATTTCTGTATGTGTTGAGGGCTTTGGAGTTTACTGTAATTTAGATTCATTATGAACATTTCTGTGAAATACCTGCGTTGTCAGAGATGGGGTGAGGGTGTAGGTGATCCATGTTTCTGCTACTACAGCGTTTCTACTAGAGTGTGTCTTGTTGCTTTGAATACAGAAATAAGTGAAGGGTTAGTTGAGGTGGTACCAATCTTTAGTCTTTGAAATGGGGATATTCCACTTTATAGTGGAATCTCTCAAAAGTTGTATAGCACTGCTCATGGAAATAGTCTGACTGAAACTTGGATAACCAGATTTATGATCAGCCATTACATTTTGCAGCTCAGTATGAACTTCCATCACTGAATGTGAACATTTTTTTCAGTAAATTAATTCACTTTTTTGATCTCTGTGATGTTTGACAAGTTTTTGCTGCATCCAGTTTCCTGCACTAAAGCAAGATGAAGGAATGAGACTAAAGGCTAACAAATGCAATGATTCTGCCTCTGAGCTTTGAAATGTCAGTTAAATATCGCTGTTGTTTATTAGGTTCCCACGAAATTTGAGTGGGATTAAATTTGCTTTCCAGTTCTCCCTGCATCTTAGAGCCAACTAATAATCTTTCCTGGATTCTGTCCTGAAGATGTCTTTGAATCCCATTGACTTAAGCCATTAAGAATAAAAAGATGGAACTGGGGCAATTACTTTATTTGATAAAAGCTTCCTTCATCTTTGATTAAACAAATGTACAATATTAAGCCTGTTGCTAATATTCATGAAAATGGTACATGAGAATACCTGTTGACTATGTCTCCATGTAAAAACTGTATCTTCCATTCCTAAGTAGTTACCTTTTAATTTGGTAATTGCAAAAGATCAGAAAAAGAAAGAAAAAGTGCCACCCATGAAATAAGTTATTGAAGGAAAACCCCTTTTGCTCATCTTGTCCTCTCTTTAGGAGTCAGGTGATGAGAAGATCTTTCCTTGTAAAGTCATTTAATCACCAGATTTTAAATATTTCACTTTAGAGGTGGTTCTTTCATTCCTAGTATCTGAATATATCTCAGATTATTTCATTCGGAAGTACTCCAGAGTGACAAAAATAATTCTTTTCATTCACGTTGCAAAATTGTCCTTCTACATTCTTCTCTGAGAGTCTTTGAACATCTACACCAACAGCAAGGGGATAAAATTTCTGGGAAGCACTTCTTTAGAGGCAAGACTATAATAAACCCTTCTATATACAGAGGTTGCTTAGAGCTCCATTTGTTGGTAATCAGTCTTTTCTCTGCTCTACCACAAAAGTACTTTAAAAGCTTTGAGTTTATTAACAACTGAAGCCTTAGTTTCTCTCTGCGAGGAACACCTATTTTTGTCCTCATTTGAACAGAAAAGGAAGCAAAAGTGATGGAGAAGACTTGCCAGTGTTACCACTAGGCCAAAGGCAGAGCCAGGGGGAAAAATTCCAGAATTTCTGATTGGCTTTTGTGATCTCTTAGCTGATGAACAGAAATATATGGAGTTGTAACAAAGCCATGCTGTGATTAGGACAGTTTGATGCTATAGTAGCCATGCCTTGACCTCCTTTAAGTCAATGACTTTTACACTGTTATCCATCCTCTCTCCCCGTAATTTCCAGTGTGGACAGAATTTTAATTTATTTTAAAGTAAGAAAAGCATATAGGATACTTTTTAAAAAATGCTAATCTATTTTGTATTTTCCTCTGCTTTTTACGGATGAGATTTAGATGATTTTTCCTTTGAGGAGTTGCTGTTTGGCTGCGAAGTAATACTTTTCGGTGATCCAGAAATCCTAATCTACGTAGGGAGACTTACATGCAACAGTCCATTGCAGTTGAATCAAACATTCCCAAATAATTTAATTCATTTGAATTAAACCCCATATGTACAGCTTCAATTTTAAAATCAGCTTTTGAAATCATAGCAGTAGATCAGTCACACGGAAAAGAATATATCTTCCCACTGCAGATATGCAGCCAACATCAAAGTGGCACTGCAAGCGTTAGTGTTAGAATTCAAAGGTATAATTAAAATTTAAATTAAACAGAGTGCTACCCAGAAGGAGCAAATGTAGAGTCCTCCATGTGGGGAGGAATATGTGAAAAATTGGGGGAGTTATTGGCTAGGTGACATTTCTGCAGCAAAGAAGGATGCGGTCTTAGGTCAGTGACTGAGCATGAACAGGCAATGTCCTACTATGCAGATAACCCAACACAGCATTTGCTGTTATCTAAGTAAGCTTAATGCATGAAGAAATATATTTAAGCTCAGCTATGGCCTCAGCTGGGGTACTGTACTTGGTTTTTGCACCATGCGTTCAAAAAAGTCTCAAATCCCAAACATGGAGTGTCAACTGCAAAGTGCAGTGAAGAGCAGGAAGAGAGAGATGTATGAAGCCTAAGCCCCAAGGAAAGGACTGCTGGATCTAGAGGTGTCTCAAAACGTACCAGTGGCTTCAAAGGGAAACGTCGGTTGCTGTTGATGAGATGAGAAACAATGGACTGAAATTTTGGGTTAGGAAAATAAGAACTGAGAGGAAAAGTTGTTTAATCTGGTAGGGGAGAAGAAGGGAGAAAGAAAGACTGAGGAGAGCTGTAACAGTTTCCTGGGGGTACAGTTAGCTAAGGTGGGGGATGTGAGGATGACTCCTCATCAGCAAAAGCAGTTGCTAGATATTAGGCAAAACTTTCCAAAGAACTTCTATGAAAGTCTCCATGTTACAGTAGTTGAAAGGACTAATTGATAAGGGGATGAAATGGGACATTATAAATGAAATTACATGAGGTCATAGTCTGATGCTTTCTCTTAAATAAAAATAAATGTTTTATTAATAATTATCATAAAGCAGAAACAGAAGATACCAGGATTAAAAGAATCCATTTGGATTTCAGATTGAAATGTCCTCAAATTGCAATTTACTGTGTGTTTATTGTAGAATTGGAGACGAATAGGATGCATTATCTTACACGCACATTTGTATGTCTCGTACCTTAAACTGGGATTTTGATGATAATCATAGTTATCTCTACTGTGAATGGCATTTTAATTGCAAATCTTTGCCTTACCAAAATCACCAGTGCTTGCCCATATGTGCTGATATTCATTAACACATTGTCTCACACATTTTCTTTTTCCTGGCAAGCCATTGCAGGAAGACTGTTGCTTTTCTTTTTTTTTTTTCTTTTTCTTTTTTTTTTTCCCCCCACCTCCTGGTGTCTTCTTAAGACCACTGTATTGAACAGTCTGCCAGCAGTACCAAACAGGAAGACAACCAGCTGTCTGATTTTCCATTATTAGGTTTGTGAAATGGGAAAGCTATATATGTCCTTGAGCAAATAATGCTTTTAATTAAGGTGATTTTTTTTTTTTTCATCCTTTCTGCAGTAGGACTTGATATGAGAGCTTCTAAATCCTACTGCCAGTATGTGGAATAGCATACCCAAGTACCTCATGTTTAAGTATGTGAGTAATATCTTCAAAGTCAGTAGAATAACTTTATGTGAGTAGGATCTTCAAAGTCAGTGGAATATCTTATACACATTTTGCTGGATCGATCAATTTAGTGTCTTGTATGAACAACCCAAATTTTTTCAGGGTAACATCCCCAAAGATTTTTCAGTGCCTAATCCATGGTTAGGTAACTAATCTTTATTTGCAGTCTTTGGCTTTAACCTAGATTTTTCTACCACTATCCCATCTCTTGAATTTTTTTCAGATATTGATTGGAAAACAAATATATTTTTTTTTTTTTTTTTTTAATACAGATACAAGACATCCTGCAATCTGAAAGACTGCAAATAATGAGAACACAGAAAACAAGTACTTCTCTGCAGTCTGTCAGATTGTGACATTCCCACTTTTTCTTTTGTTGACATTCCCACTTTTTCTTTTGTTCCTACCTCTAAAAAATAAGTTTCACTTTTAGCAGCATCTGCAGCCATGTGATCCCATAAACTTTAAAGAAAGCCTCCCAATTCAGGAGACAGTCACAGGAGTGTAAGAATTATGCTTACGAGCTTAGCCACAGGCCAAAGCTTCAGGATTAAGCGCAGGTGTCAAAGAGGCAGAGAGGTTAATTAGTATCTGTTTTCTCATGAAACAGTGGAGGGGATTGCTGAGATTGGCATAATCTACCTGAGAAGACTGGTGGGTTTTATTCCTTGCTGATCTCCGGTGATTTGTCCAGATTTGTGTGATGCCAGCACTGCTGATCTCTGGCAGAAGCTGACGGGCTGTGCGGTAGGTTTTTCAGCAGTCTTCCATCTGAGCAGCAAGGTAAAATGGGAAACCAGTTGCTTGATCGGTCAGCAAGAGCTTGTGCCTTAGAAGCCACCGCCTCATTTTTATTTTTGCACTCTCAATTTGTTATAATGAATAAGAAAGTATTTGAAATGCTTTTTTGCTGACATTTTGGTTTTCATAGGCTATTAATATTTCCATTCATATAATGTCTGGAAATGTTTACTTTTTTGTTACTAAAAGCAATGTTTTTCTCAATAAACGTTGTAGAACATTATTTCAATGAGAAATAATGAGAATATAGGGAGAAGACTAAATAATGAGAAATAGTGAGAAGACTAAATCAGTAGGACTTAGGATAGATGCTGAAGGAAAGGACGAACGGAGAGAGAAACGCCAATGCAGAGTTCTTTAGGGGAACAGATTCTTTCCTGGTGTAGCTCCCACTGCAGAACTTAACACCCACCAAAAACCTGACTTGGATTTTTTTCTCATCAGGGAGGGCTGGCTTTTGCACTCACGTAGCCTTTGGCTGGACTTGTTTTCCAAGCCAAAAAATCCCAGACCATGTGGATGAGACAATCTCTTCTTCCCAGTCTGCTCTGGAGCCTGGGCAGCCTTCTCTGCCCACTGTCAGTGCTGGAATAAAGCCTGTCCTTTGAGAGAAACGTGGGCAAGTTGATTTGTTGGAAAGCATCAATACTAAGAGGCTGCTAGTAGAGGCAAGGCAGAAGCTGATGCTTCGTAGCTAAGGCATTTGGTGTAGTGTTCAACTGGAGAGTTTTCAGCTCTAGATACCAGTGCTAGTTCTGCTCTAGCCAGCTAGCATACTAAATGTTACCCAGTGTAGAAATCAGAACACCTTTTTGACCCCAAATTGGTCATTTCTCATAACTGGGCTAATACCAGCATGTGTAGGTGTCTCAGCACCATCATCTTACTGACGTTTACTGTGTAGACTTAGCAAGTGGCCAAAGTGCACTTCACTAGTCGTGAAGTCTCAGAGAACCCCTTAAATTACACCTGAACAGTCCACACCTAAAGAAAATCCTGTTATATCCCCGGGAAGTATAAAGATTTGTTGACATTTGTTGTTTTTCAAACTATTATGCTCCCCCTAAGCTGTATGTGCAGTTTAAAAATCTAGGAGTGTGAGATTGCGACTCATGAAATGGTTTTTATAAGCAAAAACTGAGCTGATTAAAAGGACAATTGGCTTGAGTCAGAATGTTAAACTGCTGTATCTTTCTTACAAGAGGATGCTGTTAAATTGCTAGACATGAGTCATTGTAATCATTAGAGAACATTTTTCATGATCGGCCTTTTATGTACGATAACAGAAATAGAATAATTTTCAGTGAAAACACACTTCCAAGTAGAAGCGGGTTTATTTTATTTTATAGTTAAACTGCTGTTTTCCCAAACAGAGCAAATCCAGTTGTAAAAATTGGCATTTGCATTTTATTGTTTTTAGTTTACTTCTGTAGAAAATTTGGGAAGTTGACAGCTGTCAAATTAGTGTTTTCCTTACATTTGTTTAGATAAATGTTTAGCTATAAAGATCCTTGGAGGGTGATACACTTGCTACAAGTGTGACTGAATTACTGTATCATTTTGTGCCTGGGAAGGTTGGTTAATACAGCGTCAGAAAGCAGAGGGTTATCAGCGAAGGTTAGCTGCTCTGGTTACATACGGGGCTTTTGGGTGGGTTGCTCTGCAGGACCACTTTCTGGTGCTGGTTTCTGCAAATATTTTGTGGTCTCTCTGAGCAGAGGGACAAAAAATCGGTTGCTGGAAAATTGAAGTCAGCTATAAAAGGATGCCTGTTGCTCTCTGCGTAACCGTTTTGGTGTCATTTTGGGTCAGATAAATACTAGCAGCTAACCTTGTCTTTCAGATTTTATGAAGATCTGATGCTGAGCACATCTCTAAAACCACAAGGAACTACATTATTGGTTCTAAGGGAGATTACAGTCAGGAAACCTTTCTGAAAAACAGTCCTTTGAAGAGGAACTACTTTAAAAAGTTGACTGTAAAGGGACGAAGAGAGGATTAGAAAGAGGAGATAGTGGGAAAATGCATCTTCCTCTTTAGGACCTCAGAGTTTTCTTCCTTCAAGACAGAAGACCAGTTTTAGATTTTTATGATACCATGTTTAATCCCTGTCTGTTTGCTCTGCACAGAGCAGATTGTGAAAGGAGGCTGTGAATTAAGGTAATGTGCTGGGGGAAGCGCAGTGGGGTGACTGTCCTCTTCTGCCATGCTGATGTCCATCTTTCTGACCAGCCTGTCTGCTGGCAAAGAACAACTGGAGGAAAGTTTGGTTGTTTCTGTTTTTTTTTACCAATAAATCTGTATGGATTGGGCAGTAAACTACTCAAGAGCATACGCCTTCCCAATAGCTTCATACCTGTTGCTGACAGAGGCTTATGAGGGAAGAAGGAGGCAAACTCAACTCTAGATGGACACGTCTGTTCTCCAGCAGTGCCTCTCATTATTAGATGTAGCAAAATTATCATGTGGGGTATTCAGCATGGTGGCTGCTTTGAGCTAGAGATACAGCAGTGTCCATTGTCAGTTCAGGCACTGCTGTTTTGGGCAACGTGGTCTAGGGAGGGTGTCCCTGCCCATGGCAGGGGGGTTGGAACTAGATGATCTTTAAGGTCCCTTCCAACCCAAACCATTCTGTGATTCTATGACTGACTCCAAGATCTGATATTTTTTCCAGCGAGGCACCTGTGATATTTTTTCCAGCGAGGCACCACTGACAAAGGAAGAGGGGACGGAATGTGATTTGCCTCTTTCCCATTTAGCATAGTAATAAACAAATTGTAGGTTTTGTCTTATTAACTCAGACACTGCTTGTCTTGCTTTATCTCTGCAGTTTCCTGTGAGGTACAGCTTGTTGCATGTGTTTTTTTGGTTGTTTTGTGTTTGGTTTTGTTTGGTGTTGGTTTTTCTTTTTTTATTTATTTTTTTCTGCAAGGCTGATGCTACTTAATACAGCTTCATCCCCTTTCTTTTTTAATGCTCCATATTAGGAGCTGGATGTTGACCCACTATGTTTTATTATTTGCTTACCGTTTGCCCTTTCTGTTCCTTGGATTTGCTACTCTAAATACAAGAACTGGTTTTGAAGGAAACTTATTTGATATGTTAAAAAATGATTTGGAGAGGTAGGAGGAACAGAGCATGAACAGTAAAGGTGAAGAAGCAACCTTTAAAAAGTACCTGCGTGCTAAATGGAATCTTTTATCTTTTATAGATTTTTTTTAATTTTCATTAGTTTCTCTGTGGGATGACCAAAGGGCAACAAATCTGGTCAGTAAATGAGAAGGTTAAAATTGTGATTCCTGAAATTCCAAACAAGAATTTTCAGTAAAAATCTGAGAAATTGCTAGAAATTTATTAGAAGTGGAATTTACTCTGATATCATTGAGGAAACTAGCATCTGAGAGACTGTAATACACTGAAAGAAAGAGGAGGACATAGGCTAGAGCAACTCTAGTGCATGATAGTGAAGGAGTCAGTACAGCACAGATAAACATTTAGTCTTAACAAAGGGTTCAGAACAGAAGTGAGAATGGAGAACAAACAGGTTAAGGAATTTTTAGGTAATACAGAAGTTAGAGAGATCTGGAGAAATTTTTTTTCAGGAGTTTATAAGTAAATAGCCAGAGCAGTATCAGAACTACTTAAGGAAGGATCTTTGGGACTATTTTTTCACATGTTCTCAACAAATGGTTAAAAAGGGGAGTAGTACCTGTATTAAAAGAGTGGGAAGAAATGAAGGACAGAAGGAATTAGTTTTTCTGACTTAGTTTAGTACATGGAAAGAGAGTGGAAATGTTTAAACACTGAAGGAAGTATCTAGATGTTCAGAAGGCCATTCACAGGAGGTAACAAAGAAGTTAAACGGCATCATCATTGAGGAAAAGGTATTATCACAGTTTAAAACCTGTTTTCAGAGCCAAGGTGTGCAAGGTATGAAAGTCAATTTTTCAAGTCTGTCTCAGAGACTAGTGAGCTTCTCTGATACTGGTTGATCTATGTTCCATAAGAAATCTTGAAAACTGTAAATAGCTTAATTCTGACAACTCTGGAATGTGTTTTTAAACTTGGAGGCAGGGAGGAGAGGAGAAGAAAGCGTCAAGCAGCTCTACCCACAGACTCATTACTGTTCATTAAGAGGTCTTTGGAAGAAATGTTCTGATTTTTATTGTAGAGATGTCTGTGTTTCACTTGTATGCAGGCTGACAGAATGAACAATTAGGTAACTATGTATATGCAAAATGGGTAGAATATTTATGGAAGCCAGCACTTAAAATGACATAGCAGGGATACAAAGACAAGGTGTTGGTTTGTTTTGTTGTTTTGTTTTGTTTTGTTTTTTGTTTTTTTTTTTAACAGAAGGCCCTGAGTTTGTATATCTATTATGAATTAGTGAAATTTGTGAAGAAACATAAACTCAAAACTGAAGGATTCAGTTAATATATGACCAAGTCTCATGGTCTATTCCTGGAAAACTCTTTGGAGACCTTCCAGGAGGAGTAATATGGACAACAAGGGGATACAACAGGTAGTTTCCTCTTTATTCATCCTTCCTAGAAAGAGTTTTGCTTCTTTTGTTGGTCCATGAGCATGTTCCGTATCTTCCAAAAAGCAACAGTAGTTTTCTTGTAGCTATATTAGTTTAGGGATACAAAAAGTAAGGTCTATAGGGAGAGAGAATATTCAATAAAAATACAGCCAAGCATTCAAGCACACAGAAGCACTGCCACAAAACATAAACAAGAAAAAGTGCCAAATTAAACACCAGCAGTTCTGAGAACTATTTCTGGTTTTTACGATGAATCAGCTGATCTAAGACACTACCTCCCCCTGCAGATCTTGCCTTGTTTATCTGCTGGGGAGGTAAAGGCATAGGTGGTCTTTCAGTTCTCTGCTCCATCTGAACCCTGGCAGGGGAGCACCAGGAATCCTCTCAAGTGTTAATCTCAGGCCCACAGAAGTCAATGAAGCCATACCTACGTTGCAGTGAAAGAGCTTCTTCCAAAGCAGATGAAAGCCAGGGTATTGCCTCTGTTCTTCTGGCAGCCTGGGGCTTTTCCTTCAGGAGTGTTTTTAGCAATGCAAGCCTGATTTGGTCCAGAGGACACATTTTGATGACACCTGAAGTTGGACTCTCAGATTCATACCAGAAAAGAAAGATAAGCCTGGTTTTGAAGGTGATACTGGAGCGGCCAACAAGAGACAGTGAGTTGTGGTTGCAGAGAGTTCCTTTGATGGTTTCCCTATGCCTTGGGGGAGGGATTCTGCAGTGCAGAGGGACTTAAACAAAGTGTAATGTGTGGCCTACAGTGGCATCAGTTCATCTGTATCTTCCACCAGAAAGCTTAGCAGCAGGAAGTCCTCTGCAACAGGGTAAAGGACCTCAAAAGGTGGATGGTAGTGACAGGGGAGTGACTAATGTTGAAAGAGGTCTTAAGTATCTGTGGAGCTCCTGATGTAGTTTTGATTGTCCGAATGTAAATGGAGAAAATGCACAGCAGGGGTGTCCGCATTTTGCGATGTGATGTGAGAGGCTATCATGATTATTTGTAAACATGGAAGACTTTTATCAGTTTATGGGTTTGTGTTCTGACTAAGCTAGAAATACCTTACAAGGAGAATGTCTACTGCTTCTCTGCTTGGGCTCAAAGTGAATGGGAGTTGCATTTATTTTGGACCAGCAGGAAAGATAGGGCTAGCCTAGGGCTAGGAGAGCGAGAAGGTGATTAGGACCAAAGGCTGCAGTATCACTTGGGAAATGCTCTGAACATGTGACATCAGCCCTCTGACTGGGCAGGGATCCCCCACATTCTCATCATCTGCCTTACTGTCCTTTCCCTATGTGGTGGTGAGCTGAGCTGGGGAATGTACCCTTGTGCTTGGACTAAACCACGAAGACATTTCCATGATTTCCTCATCTCCATCAGCATGCAGGACGTACCAAGGGATAGTGTGGCAATTTGAGCTCTACATCCTATCAGTTTCGTCATCCCTCTAAGACTGAAAGTTTTCACTGCATTTACTTGCCACAGTGCTAGATGTTGTCTGAATAAAAGAAAAAAAGATGGAGCATGACAGCTCCAAAGAACTTGTGGTGGAGGGGAAGGACAAATAATAACGGTACAGAGACATGGATGAGTTCAACAAAGCCATATGGTTTGGCATGACAAGGAGCAGCCTCTGCATTGCTTGAGTACCCTTTTTTTTTTTTTTTTTTTCTTTCATAAAGGCACTTGGCCAATGCATAGGCTGGATTCAGTTTCTTACCTTTCACTATGCTATTCTTACAAACAAAACCTGCTCCTCTTTGGACATAAGGCAAGAAATAAGAGTGGCCTCTTTGAGTTCGATGCCATTTCTAAAGCAAAAACCTAACATATATATTAACGGAAGCCTTATCTTGAGTGCTTCGGAGCAACTTCCACCAAAAGCCATAGATATTGTGGTTTCTTGCAATCTGGCTGGTCTGTACACAGCATTCACTTTTTCTTGTTTGAGATTGCATTTAAATAGCAAACACTCAGTTACACTGAGAGCATCAAAGAATAGTCTATGACATCATAGTAAAAAATTAGGGCTTGAATATCTGGGGAATAATCATAAAATAAGCTCTGGCTTGCATGAGTTTAAATTTGATCAATTAGAAGAGAAAGCTAGATCAGAGTGTGTAGACAGCTTGTAATGTTGAACTGTATTATTAACAGCTAATAAAAGATGAAGCTGTAAAGTGCAAATATAAAAGAACTCCAGTAGAATAATTTTAACACTCTCCCTTGAGTACGTGAATATACAATTGAAGATTTGGCATTGCTGATTTTGGCGTGCTCTTTATGCATTTGAATAACTTGTGTACTTCTCACTGAAGCAGGCAGGCTGCTAAAATCAGACCCTTAAGATTCTGACTCTTTGAGCCAAATTGCGCACTGAAATTAAGTGTTCATTTCACATGATTTTTGAAAAAATACACAAGAGATTTCTCAAGTGTCTTAGAATAAGAATTTTTAGCCACTTTATGAACTCTTTGTACATGAAATCTTATAATTCTTTTTAACTTCAGCTGTGCTGGCCCATCTAATAGGCTTATCTATAGGGGTAAGGATTCTTTGTGCTTTATAAAGAAAAGAAAACGCATTTTTCGGACTAGAATGTTCCACTGTGACTTTCCTGTCTTTCTGGTTTACTCTATCTAGAAGGATAGCAAACAACGTGCAAAATACTTGTATTCTTGAATTTCTAATTCATTTATTTCATTACATGCTGGGAGGGTGTTGATTCCTGCATGATAATTATTACTTCTGCTACTGTTGGCAGGATTTACTTACAAATAAGACAGTGTTTCTGCCTGGGTTTATGCCCAGAGCAATGTTTCAGATCAATAGGAGTGGTGAATATGGACTGTTCTCTTGGCTCAATTTTTCAGTGCCATGCCTGTTTGATGCAGTAGGTTGGCATTAGTGAGTAACGCTGATATAAAGCACAGTGTAGAACAGAGAGCTGAGTCCGTCACTGTTTCTATGGCAAGAGTTCATCCTGCAGCTTAAACGACTGTAGCTCATTTATAGCTTAAATCAAAATTTCCTTCCTGATTCTGGTCAAACTCTGTCAGCCTCATTCTCTACTATCTTGCATTGTCTAGTAATGAAGTACTGTTGTAATGTAGACTTATACCAGATGGTTGTATTTACTATACAACTGAGAGAGACACTAATCTGATATTACCTTTTCCAACCCTGCTTCAGGCATAGACTTGGCTAAATCCTGTGGGTAAATTTTTACGTTCCCAAGTCTAAGCATGTAATCTGTAAAATTCTGCTTACTCTCTGGAGAGACCAAATGGATACAGATTTTCAAAGCTAAGGTTACTTTGTCCAACTCTTTGCCATGCTGCAACTATACAATCAAACCAGCCACGATCTTGGCAGGATTCAGTTGAAATGTTTTTTATAGTATCATAGAATATGCTGAGTTGGAAGGGACCCATAAGGATCATCGAGTCCAACTCCTGGCTCCACACAGGACCAGCTGAATCAGAGCATATGACTGAGAGCTAGGCTTGATCAGGATTCACAGAACCACAGAATGGTTGAGGTTGCAAGGGACCCCTGGAGCTCATCTGCTTCAACTCTCTGCTCAAGCAGGGCCAGCTAGAGCTGGTGGCCCAGGACCATGTCCAGTTGAGTTTTGATTATCTCCAGGAATGGAGACACCAACACCCCTCCAGACCACCTGTTCCACTGCCTCTTCCTGAAAGAAGAAAAGCTTTTCCCTGTGTTTAAGCAGAATTTCCTGGTTTCACACGCCAGGTGCCTGTGTCACTTGAGATGTCTGGTTTGATAGGTCTGCATAGATGTGCATAGCTGAGAATGCTATCGGCAATTGCGCTGAATCTCTGTGATATAACCACATCTTCTGTATAATGAGATTTTAATCTTTTATTTTTTCTCTCCCTCTATTCCAATCTAGTAGCTCTTTCTTTGTACTTACTCTTCCATTTTGCATGCCAACACATATTAAGGTGGCATTCTCCGTGTCACGTGACCTTAGGACATGTACTTGCTTAGAGAATTTTTTAAAAAAATTGAAGTCTAATGCATGTAGAAATACTCATAGTGCTTCTTCCACTCACACCCAATGACAATATATTAAAGACTGAGCTGAGCTAACTGGCCCATGGAGCAGCGGATTGGGTGGCACTGCTCTCCTGTATCTTAACTGGACCTAAATCAAAACCAACTAGAAAGAATAACTGCCAAAATGAGTGAAAGACAAAATGTAATAAGCAGGATAAAAGAATGAAGCATGACTTAATTATTTTTTCTTTTTATAAAGGTCAGTTCAGTAATGGGAAGATCTACTTGCACTGTACAAGGTAAAAGGAGGTGTTTATTAGATTCATTAGACTAATTAAATGATTTGGCTTGCTCTCTATATGGTGACGAGTTGCTTTTCAGATATTTCTGACCAATCTACATCCCACCTTCCACTGTTTTTATGCCAGGCTAACCTCTGGGGGAAACAACACTCCAAGAAGCAGCCAGATTCATATCCTGACAGTAGGCTGCTTGAGCAATAGTCAGAACACGAAAACACTAAGTTAAGCCTCATTTTTTAAGAAAGTGAGTTATAAACCAAAAGAAAAAAACCCAATACAAACCCAAACACACTATTCTTTAACAGCAGCTACAGTGTTCAATTTTGTGAGACCTGCACCTTAAAACAGAAGATAGAAATTTAGTCAGATATACATCATATGTTGCCAACTAAAATACAGTGAACACCCTGCATCAGCGCCAGGTTTGTTGTAGGCTCCCATTATTTGTGGAAGGTAGGAAGAATGAATAGCCATGGGAATAGCCTTGTACATCTGAATCAGGTTAGGGGCTAAGGTGGAGTAATACTGAGCTTGTTTACCAATAAGAAAATGATCATGCTGCATGTATGGATCCAGGCCTTTTCATGAATGTAAAGCACAGCTGTGGGAGCCAGTAAAGCTCGTTACTCTCTAAATTATTCATTACAGGAGATGGGCAGCTCATCATCTGCTCATGCTCTTCCCATCAGCCCTAAAAGGGTCAGGTAAGTTCAGTTTACTCTGGGGTGACCCAGCTGGGGCTTTAGCAGAGGCGTGCCAAATGGATGGACATCCCAGGAGTCCTAGTCGTGCTCTATCATCAGATCGTGCTCTATCATCAGATCATGCTCCACGCTCTGTCCGGCTGTACGTCACTTGGTCATCTGGTTTTCACTGTGCTCTGGTCTAGGCCAGTAGAAGTTAATGTAAGTGCAGAACAGGCTTGGATCACCGAGTGCAAGCTGCTTGGAGGTAGAACAGAAATAAAAACGAGTGTTTGTATTAGCATGAAGGTGTCTGGATACTGCTAACAAGTAAAAAGGGAGGCAGTTCAGAACTGCGGTTCCTTCATGGATTGTCTATTGGCTGGAGTCCACTCGTGCCTTGTCCCAGTCAGTCTCCCAGTGAATGACAACTTAAGCTGTTCTCATCCTTCTGTGTCAGGCAGGAAGGAACCTTTGGAAAAGCTGCAGAGTGTGGGTGGTACTAAAGCATGTTAGACAGCCAGCTGCAAGGTTTGCAGTTGGCCTTTAGGAAATGTTTCTGACTGTTGATCATGAACTGTAATGGAGAGCAGGAACCAAAAGGCTTGTTTGTGGGGCGTGACATAAAAGATTTGATCTCCATCCCACTTCAGAAGGTGGGATTCTTGTAAATGGAATATGTTTAAGTCAAGCTGCTGTTTACAGGCTGTTGTGGAGCTGAAGCATTTCATTGAAATACCATTGTCCCTCATTTTCAGATAGGATAACAGAAACACGAGGGAGCTGTCACAGACCAACACTGAGACAGAGCAAAGTCCAGAGCAGCGTATTCCTGGCTCTGTGCCCAGTCTTCAATCATAGGTGTTTGTTGAGGTATCTGGTGCGAAGAGCGGACTCACACAATCTCTTTCATGAGTATTAAATCTGCATAAAGAGATTAATGGGACCTGCCAGAAAACCTGTTTCTGTCTACAGAGTTGCTAATTGCTGTTCACACACTGTCAGAATACTGCAGGCTTTGGTTCTCATCTCTGATGCTTCTTCCTCAGACACAGAGGTATTCATCAAGTGGCAAACTTATTGTCCAAGAAATTTTTCTCTGGCACAAACTAGCAGGACTCTGAGCATCTCACTTTCCTACAGAGCGGATGATATCCATCAGTTGTTCAGGGATGTGTCCCTTCCTATAAGTCCACAATCACTGAGCAGCTGCAGCACAGAAAGACCTTCAACATCCTCCTTTTATTTTTGTTAGCGTTCCTGGATGTTGCTGGGTTAGCTCAGCTCTGGAGTAATATTTACCCTTCCTCTCATTTTGCCCTTTGCAACCTTGCCTGAAAATGTTTCTCTGTGAAATGAAGCCTTAATAAGCACAGTTAGCAACAGTCCTGGAAACCCAAGGAAAAAAATATAAGTTCATCAATAGTGGTGGTGACTGTTATTTACTTACTTGAAATAAAGAAGGTGTGAGATGTTAATGCCTTTTTTTTTCCTCTTTGCGTGCTTACTAGTTGAAAAAGATAATTCTGTCCTATAGAGTGAACTGTCTTTTGAGGGACTGATTCTGTCTTCACATGGAGAAAGGCATGCACGCATGACAGCCTTCATACTGTGTTTCGTTGTCTTCAAATGGCTCTACTACGGATCTGCTGGCTCTGTTAAGACAATGGAGGTATGGCGGCTGAAGCCCTGACCCAGAGTTTTCAGTCTGAATTTTGCTAGTTTTGCACTATGCAGAAGGGCTTCTCATTTCCTGGAGGACGCTCACCATTCATAGTGGCAGGGACACTGAAGTGGTCAAGACAGGAATTGGGAAGCCAGATTTCTGTTGCGTGCTAGCTTTCTGATGTCAGAAAAGATTTTTGCTTCAGATCACTTGTTTTAAAAATTTGCTATAATGATACTTATTGGCAAAGGGATTGATTTTTTTAGAGTAGATATTTGTGGAGTATCTGGTGACCTTGGTTAGAACTCAGATAACATCTTCTGCTCAAAACCAGAATGAGACTGCTTTTGCCTTTGAGCAGGGTGAAGTTCTTAAGTGATTTGAGCTGGGATATTAGGTAATCTCATTCCCATTTTCTATTTTATACTTTATTCCGCTCTTTAATCTGGCTTTATACGTAAAGCAGCATTGTGTAACTGGGTGTGTGTGGGGGCTGAATCTAGCCTTTGGAAAGCTTCTGTCCAATCTATCTCCCATTCTGTGGCAGAGATGGGGAAGAGCTGGTCAAGCAGCAAATACAGTTTGACTAGCCAAGTGACTCCTTCAGAGCCTCTGCACAGCGTGACAAAGAGAAAATTGCTGCTGCTGAAACCAGGGAGGTATGGGGGCACTGGCAGCTACTACAAGGTACAGAGAGTTGGAAGACAAGGTGGAGGAAGAGAATTGTGTCTGGGTGGTTTACTGATACAGAGATCTGAACCCTAGATCTGCTTCTCATCTCTCTTGCATCGTTTTTACCCCTTTCCTCACTAAACACATAACCCACTAAACACGTAATGCCAGCTCTGCCTGGTTGGAAGCAAAACTCTGTCAGTGCCATAGGAGAGCTGGCAACGATAATGTGTCTGACTGATGTAGGGGCAACATGTGCCCTGAACGAGGCACGTGTTCCCTCTGCTTCTCTGTGTTGCATCCAGACTAGTCATGAACCTCTTTCAGTGGCCACCTGGCAAGGGCTCCTCTGTGAATCGCTCAGAAGGTTCTTTGCAACTTCCTTTCACGCAGTTTTCCAGAAGTTTTGAGTCATGCAAAGTGACTGAGCGATTGCGTGCGTAGATTGTAATCATGAAGTGCAAGCTGTTCAGGCAGCTCTGACAGCAGCAGCCTGAAGAAAGAGGATATCAGCGTACATAATGAACTTGACTGCTTTTAGGATGGTGGCTCACTAATAGAGCCAGACATACGTTGTCATCATGTTCTTGTGCGTATTCTTTAACTTGCTGAGAAATTTTGTTCAGACCTAGATTTTTCTTCTCTTTTTAAATTTGCTTACAACAGATAAGCACATTTCTTCTTAAAATGTTTGCTAAATCTTTAAATTTGCCCTGAATTCTATGGGATATTAAAGGGAGGGGAAAAAAGGATGGGTAAATAAAGAATTTTAAGAGCAAACTATTCACAAGGTAGGAATCTTTTGGCTCTCTCCCATCTTGCAGAAGCTTTGGACTTTATGCTGAGTGAAAACGACTTAAATATGGAGCGTCCAGTGCTGAACAAATTGCTCACAAATTGCACAACAGAAGTCATTTCAACAGATAACTAATTTTCAGTGACTTTTTCGTGTGTGCATGGAGCACTCGGTGGACTGCTTAGTAGCCCTCTCAAAAACTGTGATGCTGGTTTATTTGCTCTGCCATATTCACTTAGCCCTGAGTCACTGTGAGTTGAGGCAGAAATTATGTATGAGTCTCCTCTTTGTATTTAAATTATGTTAAGCAGTCTGCTTCATGCCATATAAGTCTTGACTCAAAGATCTGGCTGGATTAGCAATGCAGGCACAGCTGGAGTTAGAGATAATGGATAACATCCTCAGCTGGTGTATTATATCCCTATCATTCTAGTGAAGCCAACAGAGCTACACTAATTCTCACCATCTGAACAGCTACAGCTCCTGCAATTGCTCTCTTTCTCTCAGCTGCCAAAGCTTATCTTTGGGCCTTTGTGCTTCCCCACAGAACTTAATGATATCCCTTGTGTTTGAATAGGGCAGAGTGCCCTATAAACAATAGTTTTTCTTGCAAATGACTGAGTGTTAATGCTGGGAGGTGCTTTTGCCTTTCCTAGAAATTGAGGTGTATACAGCACTTCTGGAGGACCAGATCTAGGTTACTTGTGAGGTACTTGCGAATTTTACAACATTTTTCATTTGTAATGAAGGTAATACTGAACTAAGGCTCATTATTTAAATTAGCAATTCATAAGACCATTTCATACTGTAACCCTTAATTAATCAGAGACTGATTCCCCATTTCCTTTACCATTTTAATTATTTACACTTATGTATCTGGTCTCCAGATACCCACAATGAAACACAAACAAATGCAAGTTGCTACAGAAATCGTAACAAACAACACTACAGTTCTTAAATACACTGGCCAATAATTTCTGAATATTTTTCAGATGGTGGTTTTCCCTAGCCCTTGGGAAAATTTTTAGTACAGAAAACAACACTCCAGCATTATTTGTGGCTTTGGCCAAATGCATTGAAAAGAGTAGGACTGGAGTAACATGGACAAATGAAGCTCTGGTTTAGATGAAATTTAATAACCTTGCCTTTCCATGTGACAAAATACAGAACTTGCTACTGTAAGTACAGTTGTTCACTTGGGACAGCTGTAGACCTTCAGATCCAACCACACTGCAAATCGTCTCACCTAACTATGGGTGCCACAAAGTCTGGGGTCTCCTCTAGGCTGCTGTGGTTAATAGAGAGAGAGGAGTGCGTGTGAAGATGAACGGCTCTCTGAAGGTGCTTGTTGCTCGGAGCTGGCAATAGGGGTGGTTAAAATGACCTGCTTAGATTGAAATGTGTCTTAGCCCTCCTCCAAAACCAATCGTCTCTGGTCTCTCAGAGAGAGGAGAAGCTGCCTTACCTGGTGAACAATGTTGGCAGCTGTTGGGTCACACTTAAAAAAGCGTCTTTGATAACTAGGAACAGCTTTCGATTTAGAAAGGAGTTCCATATAACAAATTTTAATTTGTTACTATTGTGCAGTAGACTTGACATGGCTCTTGTTATCTGTTTGCTACCACCACACAAACCAAAAATTGTTTGCTAATGAGTGTTACTGCAAAGAGACTGAACAGGCTGCGTGTACTATTTGAGGAAACGATAAAATATCCCCAACTCTCTCTCTCTTGTATATGTGTACACATACTTGTGTGTGTATATATATCTAAAAATTACCATGATTTACTTCTGACAGCCTAATCTTATAGGTGTGCAAATAGCTAGTTATTTTGTTAGCTGGAAGGTCCAAAAAAACCTAAAATAATTATTTTCAGTTGTAGGAAACGTTTTTGAGGGATCAGACTGGAGTATTAAATTTTGTTTTGAAGCAGTAAAAGTATTTGTGTGTGAGAAAAATAAAATCTGAAATACAATTTAAAGAAAGACCTGACTCTATTTTGTTTAGAATATATTGAAATGTCATGATACTTTTCCCCTCCAGCTCTTACTGTGAGATCATTTGCATCTAAGTATTTCCGATAGAAGGCTCCATCAAAAATGTTGCCTAATTCCCATCAGTTAAGGTTAGCAAGCAGAAAAAAACTGAATCAAACTCTTAACAGCCTTTTATTCTCATAGTAGCATTTTATCTCCCAAATCAGTTACTCTGGATTTGCAATTATGTAATTAAAAGCAGAATTTGAGTTTGTTTTGTAAGAAACCTAAAGTTATTAGGAACCAGAAGCTACTGATTATTAGCTGACATTGTAATTTCACATTGTTTTTACTCAATGATGAACTACAAAGTGACTAACAGAGCCCTTCTAGCTATGATTAATATTAATAGAAGTCTTAGTGTTTCCAAAAGGCTGTCACTCTCAGTTCCTATATATTTTCTGCTGGCTATACCTTTAAATTCATGCGATTTCTTTAGAAAGTGTAATTGGATATTTTTATTGTGTATAGCAGGGAAGACTGTCTAATATTTTGAAAGATGACATTTTGATGACTACCCGTAAAACAGCAGTCTGCTTTTGGCCACCAGAAAGCTAACATTAATTTGTCTAGGAATCAGCCAGCCCATAATACGCGTGGCAGCAGCAGCAACATATTATTGCTAAAAAAAGGCTGTGTTATCCCATTTTTAATTTACTGTAATGCATGTACAGACTCCCATAAAAGCTTAAGTCACATTGTACATTCTTCTAATAGGTTAATGCTATGGCTTAGGAGATAGACTCAAGTAAAGTAGTCTTAATTTTTAGGTACGACTTTGCAGTCTTCCAGAAAGAGGAGCGCCTCATATTTTGGGCTAATATTTTTAAGTGTTGTACATGCAGCAGTTACAATATTGGACCGATAAAACCGAGAAGCAGCCCTGTGACTCTAGTGACACTATAATTGGTCTTGCCCATTATGGTATATGAATTTCTCCTGCAACTGAAGTTAATTCCTAATATAATTGTGACTTACAAAGCCAGTCTCTGGCACAGATACAGGTACCATCTATGCTGCATGTTGCTGCAGCTCTGCTCCATGAACATTTTCTCTGCATTTTTTGCACAATGGTGGTACTTGAGTTTGCTTTTGCCAGGGGACACGTTGAGCAGCTTGAGCATGAAGAAAAGCTCCTTTACCTTTCTTTCTGTTTAAATGGCCAGAGTGAGTGCTGTTTCATAGCTGCAGTTTCACCGGTAGTGAGAACAGTTGAACTGATTATAAAGCGAGAGAAAAGATACAAATCTTTTAGCTGAGCACAGAGAACTGAAAGTGGCACCTGGCAATCATAGGCTCTGACCAAGCACACGTGTGAAGCCCCAGAGCTGGACAGATGGCTCACATGTGGCAGCAGTGCCTGCTGCTTCACCCTGTTCTTGCAGAAGTGAAACGTGAATTTATATCCTCCTTGTAGGAGATCAGGAGATCCTAATTTTTGCCAGCTGGTTATTGAGTACTGCTGTGAACTAAGAAAATCAGTTTTTCCCTGTTAACTTATCATTCTAATGAATTAAAAATAAGCTGATGAGTCTGTATTGTTACATCTTTAACTTTTGATGTTTTAAAAAAATGCCAATTAAAAGATAATCAACTGAGTTATGGATGATAAATTGTTCCCTCAGATAAAAACATCTTTACACCAGTTGGTGAAATCCCTCAGAGTGGTTATTCTTCAGGTAAGCTTTAAATTTCTGGCCCCTTTCCATAAACTTACAGGCTCAGACACAAGGGCCTTATGCCCTAGGTGTGTATTTACTTAGCCAACGCTGGAGGTGGTACCTGTGCCCCATCCCTAGGTGCTTGCTACTGATTTGAAGTGGAATTTGTGTAATTTTGTGCATGTTCTGTGGTTGTAGCTCAGTGCACCTCCTGAGTGTGGTGTTACCAAAGTTGCAGAGCTTTGTGTTGAAGCAGCCCTCACAAGTTTCATTTTACGGACTTTCCTGGGAAGTAGTAACCTCTAGCAGGAGGCAGGAACAAACAGTTGGGGGAACAGGTCATTACATTTTAAATCATCACAATGAATGTGAGTCAAAGCCTGAAGCAATTCTGCAAATCCACCCAACTGTTTCTGTTTAGCTTTCTACTGTGTATTGTAACCCCTTTTAAATAGGCATCCTTTTTTCTTGTCCTTGCTATAAGACATCCAACCTAGGAGTGTTGCTCTTGTGTGGCTGACAGTCATTTACATCTGCCAGCATTAGCGTCTCTCAATGTTGTCACTTAACCTACATAATTTAAAAAAAAATCACCCTTGAAGTGTATTTAAAAGTGAGAAATAAGAAGTGATTTGTGATGGGTATATGCTACTCAGGAAAAAAACAGAGGTATGGGGAATTTATAGTTGTTCAGTGTATGATAGAAAGACAGTTGGAGTAAGCCATGCTGTCATATCTGGAGGGAACATTATAGTCCACAATTTTGAATGCTCCCCAGAGAGTGTCTCTATTTTTCAGTAAGTGGCATCAGCCTGTTTGCCTCAGCACTGCAAAAGCTTAGATGCTCTTGCTAAGAGTTCCCTGTTGTAGAGTGAGAGGGAAAGCTTAACAGTAAAGTGTTTTTAAAGCAGCAAAAGTGGGAAGTTGATCCCTGAATTACAGCCACACTAGCTAAAAATGGATAGGAAACAGCTGTTTTCAATATCAAGAGTTTTCTCCCCAGATAACCAAAAATGTTCTCCTCACAAAAATGAAAAAATATGTATTTCTTTTTGTTGCACTGATAAGCGGAGACAAACGCACAATTCAAGGTGCTTGGGGACTGAAAGAGGAGTAAAGGTCCTTTGATTATTTCCTTCTCTGTTACAAGCAGCCCTTTCTTCCCCCGGCCCTAGGCCAGCATAACATGTCTGGCACATTTAGCAGACTCACAAAGAAAGGGAAAGTGTGTCTGCCTTGCTTCTGGTGGTAGATCTACCCCCAGGAAAGAAATATTTTGAGCAATGGTTCAGTGATGAAGGTGAAAGTAGTAAAACTACTTGGCTGTTACATGTTGTTCTGCACTCGCTTTTCCTGTATCTTAGTACAAATTAAATGAAAGAAGTTCTATAAATGTGTGCTCAAGGGATCTGAGAGTGAAAGCTGTTATTTGAAATCCCAAAGATCCATTAACGCTTATGTCCTCACTGATCTTTGACTCAATTACATTAAACTTTGGTTCCTGTTGGACATCACTTCCAAAAAAGCAAAGGCAAAAATACTCTTGGGTCCCCAGTTAATATGGCAGTTCCGTGTTCTTGGAGGCCTTGTTTCAAGGCAGTCAACACAATCGGATTATGCAAATCCTGTGCATGTTGCTGTGTATCGGTTTTGTGGTAAGAGCCACCTGTGTATTATTGTACTGTGGAGGATGTCAAAAGATAAATGAAGAACAGGGATAGCAAGAGAAGTGCTGGGAAACGGGCTCGTGGTGACATCTGAGAGTTCATGGGATGCTGTTGGGAGGCAAGGAGGAACGGCAGATATAGGAGAGAAAGAGGGAGGGAGGCAGGAAGAAATATTGTGCAGTATAGGTACTTACTACAAAATAATTTATCAGGAAACATTACAAGATTTTACTTTCTACTATAAGTCAACTGACAAGTTTCCTCCGGAGAGGTTTGTGGGGTAGGAAGCATGTTACTGAACAGTCTGAGTTTAATTATTACTTTGCTAGTGTTCCCATAAGCAAAATAAATGCTTTAGCTGACACGATTGCAGCTCCCGTTTCCAACTGAATGAAATGTGAGAAATAAAATCATAGTATTTATTTACACATGTATAAATCCAAGTCCTGCAGAATTAGGCATCTGAGTTAAATGGTAAGGTTGGCTTTTTCTTTCCCAGAGCTCTCCTCTACAGCAGTTATTCCAGAATCTTAAATCTCTACGAGCACATCACTTGTTTGAAAATGGATGCAGGTACGAGTTTCAGCACTACATGTGGTATGAGCCTGCTGGTTAACTTGAAACGCTGGAGGAAGTTGTTCATAGGTTTGAAATGGAAAATGGGAGCAGCTCTAGCAGATTCACTGCCATTTACTCATCAAAACCTGAAACCTCTAATAAACCACCAAAAATCAGTATGTCCTCATGAGCCTAGCTACAAAATGATTTGTAAAGTCCTCTCCTCCTGAACCTAATGATAGAGGACATCCTTGGTCTGCCAGGCTTTTGATGAGGAAAAGCCCTTGCAGTCAATTGCGATGAAGGTAGTGAGAGGTTTTGTGATATAAAGAATCATAGAATCACAGAATGGCAGGGAGAGATTGGAGGAAGGGACCTCTGGAGATCATCTAGTCCAACTCCCCTGCTAAAGCAGGATTGCCTAGAGCATGTTGCACAGGATCACATCCAAGTGGGTTTTGAATATCTCCAGAGAAGGAGACTCCACAACTTCTCTGGGCAACCTGTTCCAGTGCTTAGTCACCCTCAAGAAGTTTTCCCTCATGTTCAGATGGAACTTCCTGTGTTCCAGTTTGTGCCTGTTGCCCCTTGTGCTGTCACTGGGCACCATTGAGAAGAGTCTGGCCCCATCCTCTTGACATCCACCCTTTAGATATTTATAAGCATTGATGGGATCCCCTCTGTCTTCTCTTCTCCAGGCTAAACAGCCCCAGCTCTCTCAGCCTTTCCTCATACGAGAGATGCTCCGGTCCCCTCATCATCTTTGTAGCCCTCTGCTGGACTCTCTCCAGTAGTTCCCTGTCTGTCTTGAACTGGGGAGCCCAGAACTGGACACCATATTCCAGATGTGGCCTCACCAGGGCAGAGTAGAGGCGGAGGATAATGTACTTCAACCTGCTGGCCCCACTCTTCTTAATGCACCCCAGGATACCATTGGCCTTCTCAGTCACAAGGGCACACTGCTGGTTCATGCTTAACTTGTCAACCACCAGGACTCCCAGGTCCTTCTCTGCAGAGCTGCTTCCCAGCAGGTCAACCCCTAGCCTGTACTGGTGCTTGGGGTTATTCCTCCCTAGGTGCAGGACCCTACACTTGCCCTTGTTGAATTTCATTTGGTTCCTCTCTGCCCAATTCTGCAGCCTGTCCAGGCTAGAAATAGTGGCTAGATCAAAGGGGTGATTAATTGTTACTGTGCGGTTAAAACTGTGTTCAGAAAAGCTCTGCAGTACTGACCAGGAGGCAGATTCTTTCTCTCTCTGGTTTTTGGTTTGCTCGATTTCCGTCCGGCATGAGAGGAGCAGGTTAGGCAGATGACTCTCTGTGCTTGTGGCTATGGCTCCTCTCACAGATGTGGCAAAGGGACTTCCAGGATCCTCAGGAGTGGCTCTGATGGACTTTTTAACTCTTTGTTAAACTCTGCCGTTAGCAGGAACCACCTGGTTCCACTCAACAGCAGCTCTCCTTGAGTGACAAAATAAATGAGAAATTATGGGTTTGTCCCATTCATTTAACATCAGAAGCAGTTGGAGGCAATCTGATTGGGTTTTTTTTCCCCTCTTACTTGTTTTTGCCCTTTAAATCAGTATTTAAAAACAATGCAATGAGCCTGTCAGCTCTGCTGCTCCTTCGGTTTGCCATTCCACTTGCCTTTTCCTTGTCTTTGGTGATGACCTGTCAGTCACTCGTTACCTCCTTCGATTTTTCAAGTAGCTTCCTGGAGGAATTTGCCTGGTTACCCTTTTCCACGTATTATGCAGTCTTTAAATTGTGCAGTCTTTAAAATACACTGCCCTTCCTTCAGAGGGTTTGTTCCTTGTGTGCATTTCTCTTGGCTTCTCTTCCTTGTGGCTGGATGGGCCCCTCCTCTGAGGAGCCGAACACATCCCACAACGTGCTGTGCATTTCCTTCCTTCTCATCTGTCTTTTCTCTTCCCCGCCGTCCCCCCAGCAATTTCAAAGAGATTAATGGAAGTAGAGAGTGTGTAACAACACAAGCTGGGCCAGGTCCCCATTTGCTGGGCCAGGTCCCCATTTGTAATCATTAAGCCACATTATCACGGCGCATATGCAAACACGTGCAAACACATGCAAACACGTGCACGCACAAACAGCAGATCCACAGCTGGGGTAAAACTGTCATGCTACACACTTGAGCTGTTGGAGACACTCCGCTATGATGAGCTCTTTGCAAAATCTCCTAAAAATATTTTTTTCACGTGTCTCTCTAGTTGCAGTATTTTGAACAGTTTAATTCCTTTGTGTAGCCTCTGTGTTACCTTTTCATTGCAGAGCCTGTGTTGGGGATATACCATGCTAACCATTTCAGGCACTGCTTATTGAGCATGATAATAGTGATAAAACTAGAAAAAGGGGGGAAATGTCATAGTTCATCATGAACAATATTTATAGAACTATAGGCACCAGCTCATCCTTTTCTTAATTAACCTAGCAGCTGACTGGCCCCATGATTCTGCTTAATGAAATAAGAGGCAGCTGGGTGATGGAGCTAACTGTTCGGTGTTGGGCCAGCACGTAGTTTGTAGGGACAGTGGTGGCCTCCAGGGTCTAGATTAACATTCATCAGCGCTAGGAGGCAGAGAAAAGAATTTGCTAGCAGATGTTAGCAAAGCATGAAAAGGTTCTGAGAAACCTGCCCTGTTGAAGCCTTTGGGCACCAACCATAGCCTGGAGATGGCAGTGGAGAGATTTTTGAAAGGTGTTCACACTTGCATATAAACCTGTGCCATTTTAGGTCACCTTTGTCTTTCTCACCCTCTCACAAACTGAACTCAACCTGTGTGTCCCTTGTGGTTTGCACATTGCTAGTTTTAAAAAGTTATTTTCACATCATTGCTTTTTGACGTTTTATTGGGAATTTGCTCACTCAGCTTTTACACTGTATCACTCAAAGCATCTTTTCTCTGGCTCTGACCTCAGCCAGTTCCTAGGTGGTCTATGTAACCTTTCCATCTTTTTCTTCTCTGCCTTTTGCTTGTCTCGTTATATTACAACCCCAGCTTTGCAACAAAGGCATGATTAGCCATTTAAATAGTCTGCGTCTGCTAGCTGGTGTTAGTCTGTGCAGCTACCTCATTTCATAACATGCTCAAAGTGCTCCAAGGTAGAGATAATTTTGCACGGTGCAGGTTTTTTTTTTGCAGAGTGAGGACAGTGTGTTAAACAGATCAACTGATGCACTAACAACAGAAAAACCCAAGAGGATGGGCCATCTGCTGTGCACGACAGTGCCTTGGGGAATTAAAGCACTATGACGCTATTATACCTGATCTTTGACCACCTGCGCTTGTGCTGCACAAGCAGGTTTTCAGGCTGTGCTGATGGGGCTTTGTTTTTCTTCATGGTTGCAGCTGCAGTATTTTCACTGCGCTTGTGGTGAAGTTGTTTTCGTCATTCCTGTTGCTTTCTGCATGATAGGCATCTCCACATGTCCTTTCAGTATTTATGTGTCTAAGCAGTTGAAGGCAAAGCAGGTTTCTTAAGTGGCCATCCTTCAGGGGTTGTGGCTTATTTCTTGCACAGGGTCTACTGAGGCTGATGGACTGCATTGACACCAAAAGAAAGTCACAAAGATTCCTCTTCTCTTCTTTTACTCCTTCCCCTGACAAGTGTGCATGTTTCGAAATGCTGCTGCTGGGCTAATTGTGCCCTAATTGAGAAAAATCCTGGAGTGACTCCACCGAAGTCAGACATGACATCAGCAGAGTTGCTCAGGCAGCGAGTGTTTGGTCCATTGTTCCTGTCCCACAGCACACTTCCCCGGTCCTGAATTGGGACAGTGTAACTACGTCAAATGCATAACATCTTTCAATAAGAGGTGCAGCCTCAGCACTTCAGGCACAGCACAGGGATTTGGATGTGCCCGGTGTTTGCACTGGCGGACTTTTTGTCATTTTCAATAATTCCGTTGTCTAACCAGCGCATTCGGTGTAAGATCCTGCTATTAGATAAGGCATTATTCTTTGCTGGCAGGCAGATTACTTGTCATAACATGTTCAGGGTGCACTGCTGGTGCATAAGATACCAATCCATCATCCCCTAAATTTACAAGGATAAATGCAATCTCTCAAGCTAAGCTGATATATATCATCTCAAAAGTACATTCACCTGGGATATATATGAGGGTAATATTGAATTAATCTTTGTTAGGTTTAGATAACTTCATCCCAGTGAATTTCTTGGTGTGACAGCGATGCAGCTGGATAGTAAGTCCACTTTCATCAAGTGATGACAGCTTCACTTTCCAGACAATTCTAACCACATTTGATTTATGTAGTGTGTTCCAGGATGCTGAAAGCAACAGGAATTTCTTTTTGGGCTCTCTGGGAGTGGGATCAGACCCTTTTGTTTGAAAGAAGTTGGTGTCTCTTTTCTTCAATGGCATCTGTTCCTCAGTGTGACAGGGCGATTTCTGTGTTTTACCGTCTCTGAGCTGTTTGTTTCTAAATGCATTTTAATGTCTGCTTCTGGCCTTTTTCCCTTGGTCTCATTATAACTTCTTATGTATCTCATTGAGTTGAGGAGACATGGTTTTTATACAGTTTTATATACTTTTATATACAGTTTTTATACTTTTTATATACTTTTTATACTTTTTCGCTCAGTCACATTGAAGATACAACATACAGCCAGCATGGGTGAGCTTGCATCTGGGACCAGCAATTCAAGTGTTATGAGGACTGCTTGTTCCCTGACATTCCCTGTTTATACCCTGCTCATCAGAAACGAGCATATGATTTGCACCAGTTACAGTCTTAATCCAGCAAAATCCACTTTTAAAGGTGTTTTAAGTTTGCACACGGTTTCTGGCTCTGGTTCACAGAGAACTGCAAGAGTCTGCAAGGAAGCCTGTTATCTCTCAAGTATCTGAGCATGTCTTGCTGGCCTTCCTCCTCATTACCCTTCTTCATCAACAGCCACCATACGTATGCTGAGCGACTTGTCCCTGGCTATTACAGCACCTGCTATTCAGGGCAGCAGTGTGTTGTTTCTGAGTGGGCTTTCCTCCTAATGTGTCTGTGTCCTAATCACTGACCAATCTTGGCTCCTTCTTGCTCTGATTTTCTTAATCCAGTGCTTTTCTGAGGCTGTCCATGTATCTTTGGAATATAAGCCGCTTTCTTTTTTTTTTTTTTCCCTTCGTGTTTTCTTTTAATACAATGTTTGTGATTTGGAGATAGTGGGTGGGCAAGGACAAAAGATGAAGGTTTGATTTTTGATCTGAGCTCTGAAGCTGTATTCATCATTCATCAGGGAATCTACGTCTTTCTCATGCTTGTGATTATAAAGCATTAATATATCATGAGCATAATTTTGAATGTAGATGTCTTGAGAGGATTTCTAGCACCTGGATTATTATCACCCTTCACAGTATAGGAAGCAGATTTGGGATCCATAACTTAGTTCTATTATTACAAACAGCTCCCATGCCTTGGTGTTAGGGCTGCAACTTCTGGATAGTGCTGGGGCACGTTTTCCAGAAGAATAATATATTCCTTGAAAAATCCAATTTACTACAGTTTGGAAGGCACAAAAATAATTTACAAGTTCTTCTCAAGACAGTAGTAGTTTATTCAGTTAAAAAATTAGTTCATTTTGATATTTTCTAAAAGGTCTGCAATGATGATAACTGAAACTCCAGAAGCAAACATAAAAAAAGAAAAGATCCAAGTATAAACACACAAAAAAGGATGGCAGTCAGGAGATCTTAGGCCAGAAAATGATTTTGTATTGCAGAAGGTGATAAGATCCCTCTCTGGGATGTATTGAAGATGCCTCTATAGGTAAGCATGATGTGCAGGGTAACAAATTCAAGCAGAACATTTTCTATTGGCTTGAGTAAAAACGAAAGCATAAAATGAAACATTGTATGCTTTTATTTCCGATGGAAGAAAAATATTTTTCCTGTTAAGGGGCATTAGGACCTGCCACCTTCTCCCACAGCCCTGGCCAGGACCCTCCTGCCCAGCGGCTGGAGCCCAGCCCAGTGCCCTTCACTCCCCACCCAGCAGCCAGCACCGGGCACATAAGCTGTGATCCACAGTCCCACTCCAGCCACTGGTACCTCACTCATCCCAGTCCCCCCAGTAGCTGGTGTTTGGGACCTACACCACTGCTGCCCCAGTGGCTGGAGGCAGAGACCTCCCATCACTTCACTAGCTGGCAGCACAAACCCAAGGGTGCCAACACCCCTGGTCTGATTCCAGAAGCTGGCTCCCAGTGCACTCACGCTGGTTCCCCCAAAAGCTGGTGCTTGTTCCTTGCAGCATGCATGCGTATGGAGCAGAGAGTGAGATTACACAGACAGAGAGGGAGTTAGGAAAAGATTTAATAAGAATGTGGGACAGATGGCGACGGTAAGGCACAGGACTCAGCCAGAGGAGCACAATGACCAGCCCTGTTTTACATGTCACTGTCCCTTTTTATACCCTTTCCTGTCTACCCCCGCTTTGTTCCTCACTGCTTCCCTTCCCCTGCACGTCCTCTCATCTGCTTCCACAGTTGTACCTGTGCCCCTCACCCCTCCCAGGCCAGTGTCCGGGACCTCTCCTGGTTTTCAGCTGCAAAGCCTAGGCTGATCCTCCTGCAAGTGGCACTTGCAGTTTCTTGATAGCCCATCAATCAGGGTGAGCGGTGAGCTTTGTTTCTTGTCATCTTCTCTGTGTTTATTTTGTCCCAGCAAAGTGTCTGTGTGTTTGGGTTTTTTGTCTTCCCCTTTGCTTATCGGCCCAATTTAGGACTTCCTTGATCAGACAACCTTGCTGGAATAAACATTCTCACACTCCCTCATAACCTCATATATTACTGTGACTGGCCAGGTTTGGTGCAATTGTTCCAGCAACACTGGAAAAAAAGAGGTAGCAGCTGAAAATAGTAGACTGGAGTAGAAAGAGGAAATGATATTTTATGCTGACTAAGACAACCAGAGGTTGCCTAGGCAGAAACATCCTACAGACTAACACGAGGGGAAAGAATGCTAGGGGAAGTGTGTGCTGCAAATAAGTCGTTCTACCAAGAATGAAAATCCCTCCTTGTCCCTCTAAACACAAAGTTCACGATAAATTGTTTCTTTTGTATTTGCCACTCCAGCTAGCCCCCAGGAGCCTCAGATTTTTTTCTGCCTTGATGAATCCTTCCAGATTTAGTACCAAGTGCGGTGGCATACATAGGTGCTTAATCCTGTCTTTCAGATAGTGTCTCCTGTCTTCGCCCATTAGATTCTTTCACTGCTTCATCACATTAGGAAATTGAAAAATCCTTTGAGGAAAGCATCCTGCAATCTCCAGCATATGGAGAGTGATTTAAAAATGTTGGCAATCTTGGTTTTATCCTCTTCTGGTACTCTGCAAGAAGTATAATAGATTTCAGCTATTGCCCAGAAACAGCCAAATGGGAGGTGGGCGCAATCCTTACTAAGAAACTGAGCTGATGATGTGTAAGATGTGAGAAAAGTCATCTTACTCCCTGTCTTTCTTGGCTTCTCAAAACTAACATGAAGAAAAAGCAGTAAAAAGTAACTTTTTTTTTTCTCGAAGAGAGTAGTTATACTTACAGAAATAATGAATTATGATTTCTGTACATGCTTTTTGTGTAAAACTTATATTTTTAAGCCAATAAATCCACTGTGGATTTTTGTCTTGACATTTTATACCAGCAAATGCACTGGTCTGTAAAAGGAAAGGAATGGTATTCCTTCTCACAAACCTTGCTCCAGCTAAGTTCGCTGCATTCAAACTTAAAGATAGAGTTTCTGTATCATGTGTAACTATTGGCAAAAAGCTGAATGATTCAAATTAGTTCTGACTGTTTTATTTGGATAACATAGCAAATGGCACAAACTCCTTTCGTACTAAGTTCGGTCACTCTCTTTTTGAAGAAGTTTGTTTTAATCAGTTTTTTTCATGGCAATTTTCTGGAATGTGTTACAGGCAAGAACTTCAACAGAATTAGTTAAATGAGAGATGTGTTACCCTAATACTTAATTTCTACTCCCTGCCTCCTCCCTTTTTTTTTTTTCTCTCTCAGTGATGCTTTCTTAATTTCTGATTTCAAAGAGTAAATAGTGAAAGCGCAGTGATTTTCAAGATACATGGAACACTTTGGTAGGTTAAAGCTGATCCACTGGAATTTTTCATCTCAGTTTCATCATTTTTCCACAATAGCTGGTTTGCTGGAACAGGAAACGGAAACCTGCCAAAAGCTGTCATTGCGCTGAGAGCGAACCAAATGGTACTTCTGAAAAATAAACCAGGATGGAGAAAATCAAGCTGTCAGTATGTATAGTGCAATTTAACAGGACAGAGAATAATGCAGTTCTCATAGAGTAAAAATGGCCCTAGAATGAATTAAAAGTAGAATTTGAATCTATGCATTTTATTTTAGTAGCAATAAAAAAAAATAATAGAAGTTTCAAGGGTCTCTGAGACTAGAAGGAGGTGGAAAAAGATTGAACAGTTTTTATTTACCTCTGCAGCCAGTTCCTGGCATGTGAGTCACACGGAGACTTCTCGTATACTAGCTGAAAAACTCTTAGCAAAATTCTCTCTTCAGCTTTAAATGATTTCTTAGCTAATGTATACTTCACTAATGACAGTTACTAATCACACACACAAATAGCAGTGCAGATGCTTAAAAGTTTTATGCCACTAAAATATGAGGATTTGTGGAAGGAAAATGAGAAACTTCTTCCATTACAGTTGTAATAAGCTATTCTTATGCACTGGATTTCGTGGTAAGTTATGGTTTAGCTGTGAATGCTTAAGGCTAATGTTAGAGGAATGTAAAGAGGGAGCTTTCTAATACAAATTCAGGCATTTTTTAAGTTACTTGGGAGCTTTATTTAAAATATTGTTGTATATTTAG
Organism: Aramus guarauna; assembly: GCA_013400195.1. Lineage (NCBI taxonomy): Eukaryota > Metazoa > Chordata > Aves > Gruiformes > Aramidae > Aramus > Aramus guarauna. Next base: position 452,546 of record VXBL01001988.1, on the reverse strand, counting down.
AAGTGGTACTATACTGATATATTACCAGTAATCACTGATAACATAACTTTTTAAATTGTGAGTTTGTGAGTGTGAGTGTTTTGATCCTAGAATTTTAGTCTTTATCATCATTGGTTTTCAAACATGACAAAGATTTTTTACTTTTTTAAATGAGATTTTTATGTGGAGGCTATAGGCTGCTAATCTATCACATTTATATCAGAAGAAAATATATCATGCTGTGAAGTTTCATAATGTTGTCGTGGAAGAAAGCTGAGGGTTTTTTTCATGATTCAGGACAGCAAATCGGAAGGTGGCTACTTGATTCTTGCAGGAACTTTCCCAAAGGAATTTAAATTTGAGAAGATGACAAGCAGGATATTTTTAAGTGGGAGATTGTACGCATATGGAAGTTAAAAGGACGTGAAAGTATATAGCACCTTACTCAGCATAAATGTAAAAATAAAGTAAAAAACTGTTGACAGTGCACAGATTGTGCTGTAAAGGGTAATTACACAATGCTCTGTCCCCTCCTGCTAGAGTGGGGAATACGTTACTGTGATCCTTCAAAGGGAGGCACGCACTTACTGTCCTTCCTAGGGTTTTTCCTCTCTGAGATAACAGCTTGGCACACCCCGAGCGAGACCAGTGCTCTGTCCCTTCCCCAGCCTTTGGGTTGCCTTGCCTTGGGTTTTTCCCTGCAGGCAATATCTGGAGCATGAAGTTCACTCCCAGTTTCAGATACGAACCTGACAGGAAAGCAAAGCACTGCCCTTGGTGGGCGCAGCTCAGTAAGCCTGTATGTGTGCTGTACCCGGGTGATCACGAACCTTTTACCAGTGTGGGGATGCTTTGCTTTTAATTCCCTTGTAAGACCCCAGACTGACTTGTATGGACATCGTTAAGACTCGCATTGGTTGTTCCTGGCCAGTAAAGCTACACAGCCTAAAGACAGGTCTGCTGGCTGCCTCTCTGTGCAGCCCCAGGCTCCCAGTTGTAGTCCCAGAGATGGCAAAACGTGCCTTGTGCCTCATCTCTCTTGCACTGCGCTGGTGCATTTCCCTTACGCGATGTGCAGTGGAGATGTAGCTGTGCAGGTAACTAGAGAGGGCTAGGGACCAATCCATGGCTTCAGTGCTGAGCAGCACAGACTGGAGGACATTGATTGAGTCCCTGTAGCGTATTTGTCTTGGAGAAAACTAGCTGAAGCACCTGGAACAGAGCCAAAGGGTAAGCTAACATCATTAAGCTATGGGCGCAATCAGGAATCCAGGGCTTGTGCTACCTTTGAGGTGCTTTTTAATTTAACAGGGACAATAAATTTCTCAGCACTATTACAGCGCTGCGTCCCCAGCAGTTATAAGGTACAGTTCTACAAAACTCTTGTCCTGAAAATGGATACTTGCACAACTTCTTGGGGTTTTCTTGGGTAGAATTTTTAGAACAAGGCTTAGACAGTGAAGATGGTATGGCTGCACTCAGTTGCATGTACATTTGACTTTGTATGTCTCAATTTCTGCAGGTCTGAACCGTCCAGTCTTACAAACTGAGACCACTGAGTTTGGAACCGTGTTGGGTGGGGTTTGAGAGCTGGAGCTTTGGTGTCCTGAGCTGGAAAGGAGAAATAGTTTAAAGTGTTGGGAGAAAACTGATCTTTGCATGTGGGCTGAGCAAGAAGTGTTTTCTCCATGTCACTAGTGTGAACTGTGGATCTGCTCATAGATTTTGCAGTATAAGCCACAGATGGCTTTTTAAGATCTTTTTTAATAGCAAATATCGTCATAGTTTTGAGGCAAGAGGACACTGGTGATGTCCCTGATTTCTTCTACGCTCCACACCCCACCCCCACCCCCAACATCTAACAGTTGTCGCGTTTGAGTCTTTATCACAGGTTTTATGTTAGTTACAGAACATTACAAAGCATTTCAGGGCTGCTGGAAGCTCTTAAAGAGCCTTGTGAGTTCAGCATCTCTTACAGTGCTGACACTGCAGGATTTCCAACAAGCTCTTTGTTCTGCATCTTCTCCATTCCTTCTTGGATTCTCTTCTGGCATCTCAGCTCTGCTGGATGATCTGCAGTGTGTCCCTGACCCAGCCACAGCAGAAACCATAAACCCAGGTGATCCCTCCTGTTCTTTGTTCCTGCGCCTTTGTTCCCCAGTCTGTTGGGGAAATTTGTACATGTTGCTATGTACAAATGAGTTGTTCACGAACAATTGAAGTTAGATTGTGCTGAAAAAGATACTGCTGCTGGGCTATCCCAAGAGACGTGGTGGTTGGTATACTGTAGCTGAACTAGGTCATGCATCTGCCCTGTGCGTATCTAGTACTCCATCACTTTGGACCTCAGAGAATGGCATCGAGAAAAACAAACCAGAGAACTAGCTGGCATGTATTGGCTGAACTATTTTTGCTGACTGGCTTTCTGAAAGGAAATTCATTACACACAGTAGTATGCCCTCATGCAAATTGTTTATGATGTTGACTCCATGCTCCTCGGCCCATTAAGCTGGAAATGGAACTGGGTACGGCTGCTGGAACAGAACACACAGGATGTTTCTGCCAGAGCATTGGTGCAGTGTGCTTTTTTTTTTTTTCCCCCCTCACATCATGCTCCAGCACAGTTGCTGCCATCCCTCATTTCTGCTGGTACATTAAACATCCAAAGTTCAGGAATGCAAATGATTATGCTGAATGAATCATCTCCATAGCCTTGTGCATCCAGATAATACCATTGTCTTTAGCTGTATGTTCACAGTGTGCTTCTTGAATAATGCAGTGTACTGGTGGTTTCTGAAACTTAAATATCTGACATATGATATCATAAAGACTGACCTATATACTCATTTGAGGAAAGTTAGTGTAAGTCCATTAATATCAGGGGAACTGTGTCAATTTAAAGCATCAAGACAGGACCTTAATGATCATATTTCTACTCCATTTCAAGGTATATTCAAAATAGAGGAATCTTTTCAAATGTGACATTCCTCAGGGTCTTTTGTTTAACATAAAAATGCAGCTGTAGGGGGCGGGTAGAAGAAATGGTGTCATTTTTATAATAAGCAGGACCAGTCTGAAGAGGACTTGGTAATACAAGCAAAGTGCTAGATTTGCTGGAGCACATCACGTTCCTGACTCTAGCTTGGTAAAGCAAAGCAACACTGTGCACTGTGGCTTATTAGACTAGCACGTTAAAGAAGGGAAATTTTGGCCTTGAGACAAATTCAGATAAAAATATGTTGCTTGTATTTATTTTCCGAATCATTATCTGGGTAAAGCCTCTGGATAAAAACCTCAGCAATAGCTCCCCAGTGTTGCACATCACCATACAAACTATTCTGGCCCCTCTCTAAAACAAAAGGCTGAATTTCACCACTGTTAGTGTTTGATTAGCTGCTTTGAGAATATGTGTACTGAGCTGCTAGGGACAAAGGTCTATCAGCCAAAGCAACTGATCACTGAATGATCCCGATGGCATTTGGAAACCTTCTGGGAGTGTAACTACTGCCTCCAGGACAAGATTATGGCAGTGGCTGTTGTTTGTCCCATGTGATTCATGGCCAACTTCACGTTCTTCAGAGCTGCTGACAGCCTTGACATTTACAGCTACTTTCAAACCTACAATTTGGCTTATCTGAAAAATACCTTGGCCTTATCAAAAGGATACCCTTAAGGTGTTCTGTTTTCCTGTTTCTGAGTCGTGCTTTTATCCCCAGACCATACCTTCCTCCTCACTCCAAAATACCCTTTGGCCCAGTTGTTGGGTGCAAATCTAAAGCTTTTTCAAGTAATGTGTTACTTGGCATTAGTGTAGTCTACTGATGCTGTTCCAGTTTGTGAGACTAAACAGGGAGGGCCTGAAGGCAGGGTGACTCCACCACCAGTTTAGATGGTCGCTCTCAAGACGAGACTTTCTGATTTAATGAGTATTATATGTCTAGTAAAATTAGCTTTAACAAGAGGGATTGGAAGACCCTTCTTCACTCATTACTGATATCTGAGATCACATTGCCCAGGTGAATATCCTGCAATGTTGTCTTCTGGAGCCAACCTCCATCAGGTTCTGACAATTTGTTGTTATTGACTGTTCCCTGAGACAGGGAGCAGAAGAGAGAAAGGTTTTCTTAGGTGGTATTTCAGAATGTGAGAAGGTGATACCACATCTGAGTTATGTTGTATTATATAAAGCAAGAGGCATAGCACCTCTAGACCCATGACATGGGAAGAACACCAACCACAGTTACAAAGCTGCTCCTGTATGATTTAGTATCAATGCCACCGACCCTTCCCTGGCATTTGGAAACTAAGAGAAATAGGAAATTGAATGTTTTGCTCCAGTTTCCTCAGCCAGTGCATAGAAGGCTGTAAAGTACTTAGCGACATGCACTGCCTTTCAAAATTGTTACTTTGTCCCAACAGATAGCATTTATTTCCTGCCACCTGAAAAAAAAAAACCAAAAAAAAAAGGTTGTTTTTTACTTATTTTACAGTATATCTCATTTGAATGAAGTTAATGGGGGCGAGGGGAAGTGAAGGAACTCTAGCTCTTTCACAGGCATCAAAACAGTTGAAGATACTAGCAAAAGCTCCAGCATGTTTCAGCTATCTGTACTTTGATTTTTTTTTTTTGGTTGAGAGTTTTCTAGCTATAGCAATTTAAATTTTAAATTGAGTACAGGCTGTACTAACAGTTGAGGAGAAACCTTGGCTGCTTAATCATGTTGAAAAGAAGTTTAAGTGTCATTCTCACCATTAAACACCATACATCTTGGAAGATACATCTGGATGATCTATTCAAAATAGTGGACTCTCCTAAGGGTACCATACTGGAAGCACAGTCCTAGGAGCATCTGTCAAGCCTTAAGAAAAGGTAAAAGGAAGTTGACATTGCTAAAGGGCAAAGAAAAGGGAGATTAATGGAAACAGAGAAACATCCTACCAAAAGCTAAAGTTGTTTCCAAAGGAAATTGAATGTATTACAAGCTCTGGCTGATTAAATATTCTATCTATGTGGCAGGCAGAAAAAGTTTCCAAAAAGAACTAGAGGAATTCAAAGCTAATGCTACGTCCTCCTTCCAGCAACAGCACAAGCCAGAAAAGAGAAAAAAAACCCAAAACCCACAAGCCATGTGTCTATGGTCAATTGATGACCAGGTATAAAAGTGCTCAGAGAAGACAGAGGGAGGCTATATGAAACGTTTGCATCTGTGTTCACTGTGGAAGAATCTGAGGACGTTCCCTGTGCCCATGGGGAGACTGAGCTGGCCGAAACTGAGGTAATTATTAGAGAATTTATGGTACACGTACAGGATGGATGTGAACGTATTGACAGGACTGGATTCACCCATGAGTGCTGCAGATCAGCGGTGTGTACTTCCTCACTTAAAACTGCCTTGGTGCTTCAAGACTGGAAGGTGTTAAAAATGGGATCAGTGTTTAAAAATAGTTCAAATTAAAAATAGTTCAAGTAGATCTGTAAGCCTGACATCTCTGCAAGCTGAATTGATAGATACTATATTATAACATTAGTGAATGCCTGGATAATGTATGTGCGGTTGTGAACAGTCAGCACTGTTGAGTCCAAGGGAAATTTTGGCTTGTAAAACTTCTGAAGTTCTTTTTATAGATGCATGTGGATAAAGGTAGTCTATATCCAGTAGATAAAGTCTGTTTGAATTTTTAAAAGGCTTTTGACAAAGACATCAAGACAATCATGATGCATTGGTAAAATCAAGGTATTGGTAAAATAATTGATTAGAAGGATGTGGAGAATAAGACATTAGTCAAATATTTGGAAATAAGATTCACTGGGGTTACTGCATAGACAAACTACACCAGTATCAGAAAATCTTCTGAGCTGAAAATACTTGGATGCACAAAGAGTTTGAAATATACTTGTCATGTTCTTAATCTTTTCTATGTGTCCGCATATAAGTTGCAGAGTAAAGGGCAGACTCTTTCAAAGATCTAGTGTGCAGCAAATCAACACATCTCTAACACTGTTGGAAGCCTTGAGAAGTGTCTATCAATGCTTCTGGGCATAATTGAACAGCACCAGAATTGCTGAGAAATATTGCTGGTAAATTGATATTAGATGAAAGTAAAGTCTTTTTCTTCAGATGTGACATTTTGAAAGCTTGCCGAAGGTAGTGACTTCAAGGACTACAGCTGCAGTCTTTGGGCTGGCTTGAATTCTCCTGGCTGGTTTCCAAGGATTTTATTGATGGTGTGCGTTCTTATGCCAAGGACTGGAAGGGACTTTTCATCTGTTGAACTGCCATTTCTCTCGCTTTTTCCATCTTTTTAGCCTTGTGTTTGGCCTCTGCTAATCTAACTGCTCCAGAGCAATTTATCACCTCTTCTGGTTATACTCAGGGGGCCACTAGTTCATTGCTTAATTGCAATGCTCGTTGTCCTAGGGATGCCAAAACAGGTGAGGTTGCCCAGAGGGAGCAGCTAATAGAAGAAATAGAGAGATCTTCTTTTTCATGTTTTAGAGTTGTGTGAATTGATTTCATCCCGTTTAAATGATTGTAGATTCACCGCATATTCCTATGGGCTCTGAACAACTGCTTTTGTTATCAAACTTTTAGTTGACAGTATTGTTTAATTGGGATCTATACTCTAGCTGCAGGCCGTGTGGCGTGACCTCGAGAGATCACCAGTGATTTCATGTACTATAGTTTAGAAAAGGTGCTCATATACTGAAAAGAGAGCCTATGCTCGTTACAGTTGTTGCCATAATGCCTGTTGAAGCATCTACTGTTTTAAATCATTTCTCTTCAGTCTACAGTTTTCGTAGCACAGAGCGTCTTTAAAAAGAAAACACACTCAATTCAAACATTGTCATTTTCTCTCTCTGTCCGGTTCTCTGAAAGAGCTCTGAGAAGCTGAAGAGAGGATATAGTTGAATGTCACCTTCACTGACATTTGCAAATTATTAATATGCTAAGGAGGTCATGATGTTAAAGAGAAAACTCAAAAGACTTAGCAAGCAGTCAAGTATACCAGCCAGAAAGTGTTCTCAGCTGTGAATAGGTTTTCATGGCTGTAAACATTTAGTGTGTGTTATACTTGGGTTACAAAGGATATACAAGGCCAGCATGAACAGACAGGAAAGCATGATGTTTGTTACTAGCTTTGTGTTTGCTGGCAGTGCTGTTGCAGGCAGTGATATACAGAGACTTGTGCCTGGACAGTAGTTGGGTAGAAGACCTAGAAGTGCAGTATCTCCTGCACTGTCTTAGGGAACCTGTGTTTATCAAAAGTAAATCTCTTGAAGACTATATCTGGGCTTTGTTGCAGTTCTTTTTCCCATTAAAACCTGAGAAAATGTGGTTATGTTTCTTCTCACCGGCTTGCTCTGGCATGCAGTCCAGTGAAATTAAATGCTAAAGATATCAGGCTTAGTTCTGTAACTCTTTTTTTTCTGGCTGATTTCATTGGTTCTCTGTTTTCTCATCGTCCAGACTTTCAGCTGTAAGTGCTGTGAAGTATTCAGAAGATTTAGCCATACTAGGCAGCACGTTCATTTGACAATACAAGTAGTTTACAGCCACGCTGTTCTGGCTATCCTTTTATATTATTTCCACTTGTGTGTGACTTTAGCAGCCACAATCTTCAAAGAGTCAAACTAAGATGAACAGCTCATCTTTTGAAAGCTAAGATTCAAGCTGTCAGATAACAGAAAGGATTGATGTTTAGCTCTGCTGGTTTTAGAAAGAGTAGCTATTAAAAGCACATTCTAATTTGAGTTGGCAGAATAAGGATCACACACAGTCCCGAAATACCAGTGAACACTGATTTTAATGTTTCATTGCTTTGGTGTATAGGATAGCTCTGTGTTCCATTGAAAAACAGAGAGTCAGCTTTCCCTTAGCACTATATATAGTATTCCCAGGGTGACAGCGTAAGAGCAGTAATGGGTGGAGGTTTAAATAAAAACCCTAATTAATACTGAATTCAGTCAGAAGGGGAGCCTGCCTCTTCATGGGGATTAGAGCCTACCTCTGCAATGTCTAACTGGACTTGCAGTGCATCAAATTATTCTGAAGGTCATATGCTAAGGACAGCATGTCATTTAGAAACAGGCTGGTAGAGGAAGATGTAGCTGATGGTGGGAGTAACCAGAATCCCTGACCTGGAGAGCACCACTGAAAAGGTGTATAAAAGGAGAATCAGGCTAATTTGTTTGCCTTTAATTTTTGGGACCAGAGACAAGAGGAATGCACAGGTTCTTGGAGGCTGAAAGCCCCTATCCATAAGAAAGAGGAGGCAAGTGTGGGGTCTCAACAGGCTGCAGGCTGTGCCTAAGGGACGAGCTGAAGTGAGTCGTACCCTGAGAGGAGAGACCATCTCCGCTGAGAGTCTGAGTGGAAGATTTGCTGGGCTTGGGTCCCTAAAGGGCAGTCAGGGGAGGGAGAGTAGGAGGAGGGCAAAAGGAAAGGAAAAGATGGGAATAGTATCACTCTGTCCATGTCACGAGCTCTCAGCTGGGTGACCCTGGTGCCTGTGGAAGCACCCACAGTGAGAACAGGGGAGAATCCCTCGTGCTGAAGTCTGGTTGAAATGAGATTAGACAAAGCACTGGGGGTCTACCACAAGAATAAAAGCCTCTTGCATTGATGGAGAATGTTTGGCATCTGTAATTTTACTGGTTTAATGATCAGTCTTTATGATTGATCGTATTACTTTATACCTTTCCTAATCACTCTGAAGTGCATTGCAGGCCTGATTTTTTTTGCCTGAAGCTCAGAGCATACTTCCAGTGAGATCAGAGTCGGTTTTGCCATTGACTTTAATGGGATTATAATTGAATCTTAAGTCAGGTAGCTATCCTTAGGCTAAGTAAACAGTGGCTTGTGTAGGTGGGGAAGCTGGGATGAAACAAGAAAGGGGGTCAATTTACAGCACTTTAAGGGCTCCTTTCTGGCTCCCTGTGCGTGCAAGTAGAATAGTCTACCTTGCACCTAACACATGCTAAAAGTTCCTATGTGGAGAATGAGCACTGGGAGATTAGTGTGCTGTTAATTCAGACACAATCTGTGTTTTAGCAACATTGGCTACACAAGCCCTGAAGGGGCAGATTATCAAGAAGTTCATGGTATGGGTGAGAGCACAGGGCATTAAGGAGAGCATCGCTATTTGGAAGCACAAAAGCCCTCTGAGAAATGAGTGCAGTAAAACTCCTCTGTCACTGCAGTGGAGGCTCAGAGTGGTTGCAAGCTGACTTGTTGTGACCCCAGCTGTAAGCATTTTCCAACAGCTGCAGCAAATTGTTAAATCATTCTTGGCTAACGCTGACATCAAATTATCTAAATAATTTTTGTAAGGTTATCCTTTGCCATAGGGACAAATACATAAGTCTTTCTGTGCCTTCTGTTCTATTCCCTTGAGCTCTATTTGTCTTAACTTTAAAATAATGCACTAGTTCTTTGGCATCTGAGCTGCTCCCCTCATTACTCAATTTTTTTTTTTTTTTAACCAATAAGTCAACTTGCAATTAATCCAGAATGCTGAACTTGTGACTTTGCAGATGCCCACACAGTAAATAACTGGGATATCATCACAGCCGTGAGATAGTGACTCTGGGGAGATCAAAAAGAAACCAAGATGAGAGAAAATGCTGCCATTATTATCTGCAAGTGGGTTAGCTCAATGTCACTGCAGCAAATTCTTTGCGGTTACTGGAAGTCATCTCTTAGTACCAGAGAGCAGTCCTGTCCCCAGATACCTGCTAAAGAACATCAGTAAGAACATTAAAAACAGATAAAAACAAAAAGCAAAACACTTAATGCTCTTAAGTCTTTGATTGTACTGTCATGACAATGTACTGTGGCAGTTTTCTCTTGGATGCATCGTTCTCTCTGGAAAAGTAGAGCAGAATATTTGAGGGAACTCTACAGCTAGTATCAAGGAAATTATTTCTCTGATATTTGTGCAGCTGTACCTACACGTGCCTGTTGAAAATTGTGCGTTTTAAGTTGATCTCTCATATGGACCTGACAGCAAAAATGTGTTGCTGATGATTTTATTTGCTTGCTGTCCATTAATGAGACTAGCAGAAGTAAAGCGCCCGAGCTGAATGTGCTGTGATCTGCCTTCACCAGCGTTCAGAATCATCAGCGCCTCTCTGGGCTGCCGTCAAGCTGCCGGGATGCATTACTGCAAATTACTGAGCAACTCCCGTACTCTTCAGGTGCTGCTCAGGGCTCTGGAGATTCCCGATCCAGTTTTATCTAAAACCCGCCATGCATTTGTGTGAGCTTAACTGCAGAACGTCAGAGGACGACCCTGAAAGCAGTTGAGCTTTTTCTTGCTCAGAGCTGAGCTGGGGAGATAATGTCGCCTGAGATGCATTATTGCACGAGGGGCTGGATCATTTGATGTGTTTCTTTCGAAGCATGATGAGTGGGGAGGAGCGGCACAGCTTCTGGGCTGTGCCACTGAGAGTACCGAATGTTCAAAGCAAGTGAGGTAGAGGCAAACACTAACTAGGAATCAGCGGCTCTTCATTCAGAGAAAGCTGGGTGAGGATCGGCACGAGGAAAGGCATTTTTTGCCTATCTGGATACAAGGACTGCACCAGGTTGGACAAGCAGGGAAAAACCGTATCGTCATGCTCACGTGTGCACTACAGAGCTGGTCGACCAGCTGCAGAGGAAAAGCCCTCCTGGTCTCTCTGTCAGTCATGGCGTAGTCTTCTCGCTGTTTGCTGGGATGGATGCAGTATGGTACCCTCAAAGCCACTGCTGGTGTGGGGTTACCTGCAGGAGTCCCTGTGTGGATTGAGAGTTAAAGGAAAATACACTTGAGCTTCCAGTACCATTTCTAGAAACTTGATGATGCACAGCATTTGTCCCCAGATTTGTCAGCCTCTAAGCAGCCTGTGAAATGTCAGAAAGCTGGGCAGGGCTTCTGTTTTTACAAATGGGGAACAGCAAATTTCATTTGTTTCTAATATCTCCCCTTGTGTGGAGTGCAAGATGGGCAGCAGCTTTTTGGCTGTGTTAGGCCATCAGACCAGCCGTAATCAGCATGTTTTATGTTTCTACGTGGGCTCCTGGCCACCTGTATAATGTCCATCTGTTGAACCGGGCGTGATGCCTACCAACACTGCGATCCAGATCATTTGAATGAGGCACGGGTTTCTAGGAGGTGATGTTGTTCCTGAAGGGCAGTTTGCAGGAGCATGACAAATGCTGTCCCTTCTGCATGAAGTCCCACCCATGTACCGCTCTCATGGCAATGCCGTTCACTTCTCGTTACTTTATGGCATTTGGGGAGATTCATCTAGAACCAGTGTAAACGGGTTGTGGCAATGATAGCAAATGAATATTCAGAGACAGTCCCTGGCCCTCTGTGACTATATCTGAGCAATTTTAATGTATTCATCTTAGAGCTGTGCAGTGCTTTATCATGAATGGTAAATTTGCTGAAAAAGGCAGTTTTAGAATAACCACATCTATTTGCCATCTGAAGTGGAATTTGTTAACTAGCTCTAAGTGGGAAAGGACATGGTGAAACTGGCTTCCAGGAGTGACAGAGGACATGTTTCTGCCTTCCTCTCAGGCAAGGTGCAGGGACTTTCATCACATCAAGCTGTGTGCTCAAGTTCCCCTTACTGCAAAAGGAAGTTTGAACCTGCATCTCTCTCCTCCCAGTGGATGTCCCAAGTTTTGGGGAGGACGGTAGTCCAAAAGCCTGCTGCTGGTCTTATTCTACTTTTTATAAACAATTAGGGTTTGTCCTGGCTCTGGCTAGGCTAGAGTTAATGTCACCAGGAGCCAGGCCAGGTGAGCCAGGCTGGCCAGGGGCTATTCCATACCATGTGCCGCCATGCTCACCACAAAAGGGGGCTAGTCAGGGAGGGGTGGGTTCGGCATGGCTCCAGGACGGGNGGCTGGGCCTAAACCACGTCAGGGTTACTAGAACAAGATTTGGATACTGAGGCTCTGAGCACCTAGGTGAATACTGGAAGTGTTAAACTAGGGATATGGGTTTCTTTTACCCTCAGTTACTCTGTCCTGATGGAAATGGAACAAGTTTGCTAGGATGGACCCAACTCCTGTACCCGATAATCTGACAAGTTGACTTGCTGCTCCTTAGGAAGAGAGGACGGTAAAGCTTGTTTTGGGGAACGCTTAGTTAAAGGTCTGATAGTAATGGAGTGAGAGGGTCTACATGAGAAGGGACAGCCAGAGAATTAATTTCTGCCAGGGCACCTTGATCTTAGCTGGCCTTCTGTATTCAGCTGTGTATTGGCTATTTCTACAGATAAGAATGTCGAATGCAGGAAGTTATGAAATTATTTTTATTGTTTTGTTTTGTATGTTCAGGTTGAATTGATTTCTTGCTTGGAAGACAGTGGCTTTGTCTACATTAGGAAATAGCACCACGTTAGCTGAGCAAAACATAATGAAGACCCTGGCAGACTTCAGGGGATTTGCTTCAAAACAGCTTTATTCTAATCCCACTTGAAGGAAATTTTGGAAGAAACTTGTAGCAAATCAGGAGACCAAGTATTGCACCTTGAAAATATCAACAAGACCTTTCAGCTTACTAGGACTATTTCAAGTTTTCTGCTAAAACAAAGACTTCAAAAAACCTGACGCATGCTCATGAGACATTTCAATGCTGTTGAAGCTCTATTTTTTGTTGGCAGTTGTTTCAGCTGAAATTTTATCTGGTGTTCGTGAGGTCATCCAGCATCCTACTTAAACCTGTGTATCTTGCTCTGTGTGTGATACTTGCTGTTGTTTCAAAGAGATCTATAAACAAAATTGATCTCTTCATAACCCTTTAAAAAAGGTATACTTATACCTATCTCTGCCTGCATTAGAGAAAGGAAAAAAAATCCAGTCTTGCTGTCTCAGGTTTTTTGTTCTGACTACTCTGCTGTGTGACTATGAAATCAGTTGTGACACATTTGCCTTAGCTGCAGGAAACTGAGAGAGAGGAAGCAGCAGCAACGGCAAGATGGGCACTTGAGAGCTGAGAAAAAAATAGGCATCACATGCAGGAGAGCAACCTAGCTACGATGAAGGGAAGGCTTGCGAAGCTTGTGCTGAAGTGGCTCTTAATGTAGTCAACTTTGCTTGCACACTGAAGTCTATAGGTACTGCCACATGGTAAAGGCAGGGAGGATTTACTGGTGCCCTGAAGATCACATGGACTCCGGAAAGCAAGAAGATTATCAAGAGTAAATCATAGTAACCTCCTCATACAAAGCTACCCTTCAATGCAGTCAGCACCCCAAGACAGCAAGTGTTCCTGTTAGCAAGTTTGTGTTTAGGTATTGGATTTTACCCATGGCTCTGACTGATCTCCGTATCAGATACATCCAATGATACATATTCAGAATGCTTTAATATTACTGAAATGTGACGTGTTTAGTGTCAAACATCAGGACAGGTCAAACATCAGTCCGGGTCTCTGTGTGTGAATGGCCTAGGATTTCCTGCCGATGTCTTGTTCCTCTGGGTATATCCGGAAGGATATGGCGAGGAAAGGTTATAGTTTCGACAGGATACTGGTTTTGGAGTAGTATGTAAGTCTAACATCAGGGATAAAACAGACATCAGCAAATAGCTATTGGCAATTTAACAAATTGTAACCTGATGTAATTTTATATCAAGAGATGAGAATACTATTATATTACAGATATAATTTGTACATATACATTGCCCTCCTCGTGGTTGCACCTAGTGTCTCCTTTAACTTGCATGCTACAAATACGAACTGCTTTTAAACGTACTCAGTGTGCAAATCATGCCATCTCAAACACCAACTCTAAATGCTGTTTGGTCCCTGTTGCTAGTTTTTGTGGTGCCACTTACCCTAAACAATTCATTGATTTCTGCTTTAGTGTTTGTAAAAAAAGTATGTTCTTTGAGATTTCTCTCAGTTCCAGAATGAGAATTTACTATGCTAGCACAACCTGAATCACTATACAGGCATATTCTTGCAATTCTTGCAAGCTTTATAAGTCCAAAGTTTCTATTTAAGTATTTCTTGGTATTGCTTGTTCAGCATGTAATCTGGATTCTTTTTTAGCATGCCCTTAAGAAACAGGAGTGACACGAACTTTAAAACTTATTTTAAAGATTCCTGTGCCTGAAAAAATAAGTTGGGTTTCGGACAAAAAGAAAAATGTCACTAAAAATTACAGGAAAACTGTCAGTGTTCATTCAGGGTTTTTTGAAAAGATGAAATCAGAAACTTCTTGATTTCTGGAGTTAGCAGGATACCAGATAGTTTTCAACTGCCTATTCAGATTTACGTTTTCAGAAGAGAGGCACTGTCAGACAGTCAGAAGTTTGTCTGGACTTCCTCTTAGCTCGAGAAAAATGTGTAGGTAATTGTAACTACGTGCATGAAGAGCAGCTTTTAGGTGGGTTTTTCAATGACTGGGAAAACCTGTGTGTGACCAACTTGTTTTTCTCTTTTGTTTTACAGGTTCCAGAATCTGCTGTGGTCTCGAAAAGCGTTTGTGGACAGCGTGAAGGTGTATAACCACAGCTACATCTACATGCCAGCCTTCTCGATGAAGACAGGGACGGGACCCTCCCTACGTGTCTATTACACCCTGGAGGACTTCGGTGCCAAGCAGGCGGTCCTTTTTGCCAACCCTAATTTCCTGCGTGACATTGGCAAGTTCTGGAAGAGCAAAGGTATCCATGCCAAACGGCTTTCCACAGGACTTTTCCTAGTCAGTGCCGCCCTTGGTCTGTGTGAAGAAGTAACGATTTATGGCTTCTGGCCGTTCTCGGTGGACCTGCATGGGAAATTTATTAGCCATCATTACTATGACAATGTCTTGCCGGATTCTGGATTCCATGCCATGCCGGAGGAATTTCTACAGCTCTGGTTTCTTCATAAAAGTGGTGTACTGAGAATGCAGCTAGAACCATGTGAGGACCCTTTAATCCAGTCTTCTGCCTGAAGATCGTAGGAGTCAGTTTGGGAGATTCAATAGTTTTTAATTTCCATGCTCTCCAACAGAAAGTTCTGTTTTCTGTTGATTCTTTTTAAAGGGAAAATAATCGTGGATCTGCATGGACCATAAAAATGCTACTTGAAAGCCAAATGGAATACGTCCTTAATGTGTAGTGCTTTATGGAACTGGGGTGAGGGAAAGTGAATCTTTCCATCGAGTCCATACAGCAGCATTGTGAAAATAACGTCAGAAGCAGCACAGCTGAACTTTCTGTGGGATGTTTTTAAATGACCCATATAAAAAGGGCATTAAGGCTCAGAGACACAGGGCCACCCACAAGCTTTTGCTGACAGTGCCAAATATGACTGTCTGTTCAAAAATCCATTTCATTCCAGATTGGCACCTCATACAACTTTCCTTTTTCCCTTTTTTTTTGTCCGCTGTGTGTGTGGGGGTGTGTGTAGGAGAGCATGTGTGTGTTGTTGACTTCCTTTGTTTCTTTCCTTTTTTTTTTCTTTTTTTTTTCCTTTTTTTTTTTCTTTTACTCTTGTTTTCCCCCGCAATGGAAGGAAAAGGAAAGGCCTAAAAGCCCCAGGAGCTACGTACCATCAACTCCTCCAAAGACTCTTGGGAGAGTGAAGGGTGCTAAGAATCTGGTTAAAAGAATGTCCTAGGAATGCCCTGCTACTGAGTAGGGGTGGAGCTACTTGCTGTAGGTTTTATCAGGATAGTTTAGGTCAAATGCTGTACTGTGGGCAAGAGCTGGTTAAGGGAAATTGGTCTGAAAACAAAACTTGGGTTACAAAACCAGTAGTGAAGTGCAGCCTGGTTTCAGTTGACCTGCTGCAAGATATCCACAGTGACTTTTGTAGCAGGGATAATTCCTGACCTGTTTTGCTGTCCAGCCTTGGAGATTAATTCTGTATTCATTTGGACTCCAGATGTTCATTGACTGTCAAGGGGATTTGAGGTGTTCAGTGGAATGCAGAATGAGGTTCTTCATTTGCTTATAGCAGGAAAAAACTGCAGAAATGAATGTAAGTGTCATTTAAAATGAGTTGAAGCTTTGAAAATCCTTTCTGTCTGTGTGACTAGCTCTTCTGCGTGGATTGTAACGTTAGCCTTAAAGACTTGTACTTTTCTCGCAAGATTGTCTCTGGTTAAAGATAGTCTGAAAAATAAAACAGCCTCTGGGAGCACTGAAAAACTGCATAGCCAGCAAGAAAAAAGTAAAAAAAGAAAACGGCAGGCCCTTACGTAAGGCAGCCTCTCTCCTTGCAGTGGGTGAATTATGTCAGTGTGCGTGTTGCACGCGTGCTGCTCCGGCCACCGCAGCGCCTGAAGGACTGTTTTATTTTGGGTTATTACTTGGGCAGCAGATGGTCCTATTGCCATGTAAATGAGAAATCTTTTTGTTTGTTTGCTTTGGTTTAGCACTGTAGGACAAGAAGAGAATACCAGCTCAGTCCACAGAGCAATTTCAGCTGCAAGATGTTATTGCCATTAACTTTAAAATCCAGACCAGTGTTCTCTTTCTTATCCTTCCATCATTAGTAGCTGAAATTCTAGTCAAAGTATGAAAACAACAAAACTGTCGTTGAGTTTCCACAAAAATTTCCTGTGCTACCTGTTTTAGCTCCAAAGTGCTAGTATTTTGGGGGATGTGTCCTATCATATGTTGACAACGTCTCTCTTTGTAGACTACCAGCTGCAAGTTATATAGACATAATTAAAAAAAAAAAAAGGCAAAATCCGTGGCTCTTCTTTAAATATGAATAATTCAACTGTCTATGAAGGACACTGGGAAAAAAAATTGTGTTTTGCTTTTTTAAACCTATGTTTCATAATAAAATCTTTCTAAATATGGATTTTCCAAGCATAAAGTGGGTACTGTTTCATAGGGTTACAGGGCAGTGCTAAATTGTAACGTGGAGATTTGGATTAAATAGTGTTCTAGAGATTGTTCTGATAAAATCCAAATGTGCTTCTATAACCCATTTTATCTTTGTCCATATTTTTGTTAAAAGTACAGTCAGCTGGCTGATGGAATGTCACTTGATAATTTGTTCCCTTGCATTATGTTTGTTTTATGTATGATGTGGATACTTGGTGAGGAAGGATTTGAGAGTAAAATATTTTCTTTACCACTTGTTATGGCAGAATTTTATGGAGCTGCCTTTCTTGGAGAAGAAGAGGTGCCTGTATAGTTTTATTGTACGTGTCAAGTTTTGCACTTTTTAGTGCTTTAAAAATGATGTTATCTGTGAGAACAACAGTAGAAATATGGTGTGCTAAAATGACACTTCAGTTGGGGGTGGGAGGGAATGAGGAGAGTAGGGGGAAACTGCCTCTGCTGGTTGTTTTTTTGTATAAGTACTTGGGAATTTAGTTCAGAACCTCTCTGATGACTCTCCAACCCTTTGGTAATCCTTTTTTCCATGTCTTGGGAAAATAGTCAGATTAGAAAAACAAGAGAAAAACATGTATTTTTGTAGGAAAACTCAGTGCAGTGTTTCATAATATCTGGCTTGTTCGGTGCCCTGGGTATCTGGAGATGCTGTATTCCCCACCTCTGTAAGACCAAGGCAGACTGAACCCGTAGCCTGTGGTCTTCTGAGTCCCTTCTGATGTCTGCAGTCCTGACGTTTTGCAAGGAGATAGCTTCCAAAAAATTATGTGGGTAAGAGGGACCCAGGCTGTGTGTGATGTGTGACTGGTGTTGGAGAAATTGATAATTCTGACTCTATTCACATTTATGGGTAGTGAATATAACTGCATCTTACAAAGGCAACCACATTTGATGGCTTGTAAAAGCTTCAAGGGTAAATAATTTTCTATAACTTCCAGAAAACTGGCAGCTGAGGAAAGAAGAGAAAAATAAATAAATGCCCCTTTTGAAAGAGCAAAATCTGTTTTAGCTGGCTGACTTATCAGTCCATGCAAGCACACTGGCCATCCTTTACCCAGCAAGTAGAGAGAAGCAGGAGGGTACTGCAAGTGTTTTGTGGCAGAAGTAATAATCACCAAAAAAAAAAAAAAAAAAAAGAGAAA
>VXBL01001988.1:399907-434554 GCA_013400195.1 Aramus guarauna | reverse complement strand
AAAAAGAGAGAGAGAGAAAACAGCTGGGAACATGAAAGTGGCAGCTGCCTGACAGAAATCTTGGAGAAAATATGCTCAGTCTATGCTGCTGCTCAGCGTGAGGCTTACCTTGTCTAAATCTGGGGATGGGGCGGATACATGTATAGGATCAGTGATGTGAAGTACAGCATTGTATGCAAGGGACTGAAGTTGTATCCTTCTTCAGGAGGGAGGTCACACCGTGGGCTGGGACCATACTTCTGCTTAAAGACAGGCACAGTCAAATCCAGGAGGCTAACCCTAAGTGTTAACCATGAGAAATCAGCATCTCGCAGTCATCGCAGACTTTGGTCAGAGTGATTACATCCATCCAGCATTTACCTATTGATTGATTCCAGTCCATTGACAGCAATGCCCTTCATCAAATCTCATTGCTTGTGTTGCTGTACTTTCCTTGAAGTGAATTGAAATCTTAATGTTTATTTTGTTAGTGAAATTCCCTACTCTACCTTCTCTATTTCCACTGCTGGTCCCTGATTGTCTCTGATAGTGAGACTAAAGCTGCACAAGTCTTTGCCAGGTTGAAAGCTACTGCAATTCATCTTCAATAAAAACTAGTTCAGACTGGTCAAACTATTTGTTAATGTTCCTAGTTATTAATTTTATCATAGAGGTGACAAGGTACAGAAGCACTGGAATCGTTGCTGTGCATAGGAAGCATTGCCCCACATTTGTAAGCAGAATAAATTAAATTCCTTTACAAGAGCTGTGCAGGGAAGATACTCAGTATTGAAATAGCTCTAGATATAATCTTTCTTGGGGTGTATATGCTTTTGAGTAAATCAAGACCAATTTTTGAACTTGCATCATAACTATGTAAAACTTCGCCTTTCTGTTGATTATGAATCCTTTGGAGCCTCTTCTAAAACAGACAAAAGAGAAGCCAGTAAACTAAAATCATAGCGAAGGGAGGTGTGTGCTCATGAGAAGAAAAACATTTGTAATTTTGGGAAAGACTTTGCTATAATACTAAGGACTCTTATTCATGAACGTTGTATTTTTATTATATTTTTGCTGAAATGAAGATAGCAAGTTTGGGGTGAACCAGCTACAAATGTCAAAGGGCCAAGCCTCTGTTACAGCTTAACTTCTGTAGGACATAGAAATATTGTCTGCTTTGTTGACTTGACTGCTTTCACTGTTATGTTAGGTTCATCAAAATGGTGTCATAGCATACACTGCTGAGTTTGCACCTCTGTGGGAGATGAAGTTAAGCAAAGCATCTGATTTTTTTTTTTAAACTGAATGTCTGAACTGTGGTAGTTACGTAAAACCCTTCTTCTATACGTCTTCATGGAAACTGGTTTAATATCAGGTTCATCCTTGCCTGTAATTAATAAGGAGAGCGGGAGTGAGGAAACTTCTGACTTAGAAGTGAGGATGATGAAGGAGGTGAATGCTCTCTCACCATTTTTTGCCTGCTTTGATTCTTTATTCAGCTCAGTAGATTAGAAAGTATTGGAAGAAGTCCAGTTTATATGAAGGACAGGGAGCTCTTGAAGAGCTAGATGATGCTGGAAAAAAGGAAGATCAAATCAGTGGTCTAATAAATGGGAGTGTAGCAATTCTTGATAAAGATCCCCAGTTCTCAGCAACCATAGGACATTTTCATCTGGTAGTGACTGATAAAGCATCTGACTATGACCTACCGATGGTTTTCTGCAGGATGGCAGCAATGCAAAATGCTGTGAGGAGGGGTAACTAATTAAACAGAAAGGGAAATAGAATGGAACAAAGAATGATCATGATAAAATCTGTCTTTCCCTTCTCTCCTTCCACTCCCCTCCAACATATATATAAAATGGACTAACCAGCTGTTATCCTAAGTCACCGTCTCCTTCATGAAAGAATATGGTGGGTTTTCCATTACTTGATACTTTCTCGTAAACAAAATTCATCAGACTTTGTCCAGAAATGCCAAGTCCCTTGCTCCATGGCTGCCTGGGGGATGCTCTGGGGGCTCTGGCTGTCATGGTGTGCTGTGATCTCCCTAATGGGACTTGCACCTTATGTCATGTGGTTCCCTCAGAGCTTCCTCTGGGATCATCTGGGCTTGTATTTATGCCCCAAGAAGTCATCCTAAAAGACCTCCCTGCTCTATCCTTCCTGATGACCATCCTCCTTGGGGTTAGAAGTATGATTGAAAAAAATCAGCCACAAGGTAGCTAAGATACTTTGTCATTTTGAAGGATCTTTTTTTCTAAAGTGTTGATAAATCCAACAAGAGTTAGTTCCAAATCAAAACTACAACTTCAGTTATGTGTTGGTAATTCCATCACTGTAGAACGGAAAGAGAACAGAAGGTGGCTGTGTTTTTCAAAGCGATTATTGTAACATAGCTTCCCTTTAATTGAATTCCCAGATTTTTTCCCTTGGAATCTATCAGATGTTTGACTTTTTGGTAGTTTTTGAACAGCACAGTTAGTAAAAGACTTACTGGCCTGTTTGTTAAATATTAGAAAACTCGTTTTCCTAAGTGTAACACAAATACCCAACAGGAGGCTTAATCTGTCCTCCCTAGCTGATATTTCTTTGGCAGCAATGAGAACTTAAACAGCTACTTACTCCTCTCTGATTATTCATTTTCTTCTGTTTTTATTACAGCAGGTTGAGCCCCAGTGTATTCAGCCTCTTCAGCTTAATGCATGTACTTATAAATGAATCTCTCTCTGACTTTTCAGCTGTAAAAAAAAAAAAAAAAGAAAAAGAAAAAAAAAGTTGGTAATTGAAAATGGTTGCATAGGTTCTCTGTACAGTCAGGACAGACAGATACCTCCAGATGATGATACATGCTTTTTCCAAACATGGGCTGCATTCAGAGGTCTCCACAGTCCTGTGAAAACCCCCCAGCTGTGTCTGTAAGGCTAAGCTGTGCAGGGCAGAGCACGACCTTCACGTTTTCCCTGCTGTGTGTTTTCCCTTGTGAGCGTACTGCCGTGGCTTTGTCAGGCACCCACCGATGCCACCCTAACCAGTGCTCGGGCACTGCACGGGGCAGGGGATGCAGCTCAGTCACCCCACTCCTGGTAGTCCATGCGGATGATGCCAGCCCAGTCTGAGGGGTTCAGCCAGCCCTGGCGTGCAGCTCGTACTCAGGGACAGCGAGCAGTCCTCACCCGTGTGAAGGCAGCAGGTACGTTCAGGGCAGTAGCACGCAAGGATAAGGCTGTTGACTGCTGCTGGGACTTGGCAGTCACTGGAGTGACTTCATTTAGATCCGACGTGGGTACAATTCAGCAAGTGCCGTTGCAGACCAGGTCCTAGATAATTACCCATGGCAAGGTTGGCCCTCTCCTGCTTCACAGTCAGAAGAGCTGGGCTTACTGGAATTGATGGCAGCTCATCCCTTTGGAGACCAGACTGCTTCTTGCCCTGAAACGCTTTTGATCCCTGGCAAGTCTCAGAAGGGTCTATTAAAACTGCATCTTAAAATAATCTGTGCCTACTCCTTGCTGCTATTGAGTTGGTCAGCTTTCTGCTGAGCTAAATATTTAGCCTGTTTGGGTCCCTCCAAAGTGAACCTTTATCACTTAGACCACCTGGAACTTACTGTGTTATTTAGTGTCTTCACCTTTCAAGTTAAACCTTTTTTTTTTATATTTTTTTTATTAGATGAGATTTAACTATTGTGAGTGAATCCAAAGTGAGTGTAAGAAAGCAACACCACAAGTAATTGTTCTCTGGGTTTATGAATAAGCTAGTGTTCAATAAAACACTAAAGTACATTTTGAATAGTTCCTGTTGATTTCTAATTGTATATTCAATGAATTGCTTTACTCAGATGGGGCCCATAGCAAAGATGAGTCGCATCATTTTCTGTTTATTTGAAGGGAGCAATTACAGATGTGTAATTTATTTTAAGCTAAATTTTTACCAAGAAATTAGGGAATCTACATATTCTGCGAGAAGCTTTGTTATTGTGTGATTACCGTAGTAGTAAAGGAGACATTTTCCCTGAAAATAGATGCACAGAGGAAAAGAGATTTTGAGTAGAACAATATAGTCTGGAGCACTGAGACCCAGATTCGAGTCTCTGCTTGGAGGTCTTCAACCAGGATCTCAGTGTGCTGCGAGAGTGCCATAATCACGACTTCTTGTTTCTTCTCTGCACATACTGATTTTTGTAGAAAATGCTTGAACGCTTTTTTTATAATCTCTATGTGCGCTGAAAATAAACATTCCTTTTTTTCAAGAGTGCAAGTTTTCTTTTCGGATACCCATAGCTTTTAGTGTGTGGAGCAAAACTGACAAGATGTCCAGTTTTCAGGAGAACGCCGTTTTGGAGTGGTCTGGCAGGGCTCTGGGAAACACGCGAGTTGATTGCTGCCTCTTGAGCTGTAGAGCTTCAGCAGATGATACAGAGTGTGCTGCACTGACAATAAAAAAAAAATATTTTAGCTGCAGCTCTGCCTGCTTGATGTCTCCCATGTGATGAGTGGTATTTCTTAGTTCTGTGAGGGCTCTTCAAGCGTGGACTTTGATCCTGAAGATCAAATGTTGACTAATTTTAAAGGACCTGACTTTGAATGTACCGAAAACCGAAATAAGCATTGAAATAACATGAAAGAAGTCCTTAAGTGTACAATATGGTCACGCTGGATTGTTTGGCCTGTTACAAAACAGACCTGTCTGTAGGCAAGAGCCATTTTATCTGAGTATGAGACTTGTGTCTATGAGGTCACTGGAAGGTGAATGCCTGATGCTGCATAGGGCAAGGGCTTCCAAAAAACACCCTCTGTTTTTATTCACACCAGTATTGAAATCCCCATTGAGCCAATAGTGGTTTAGGTCAGCAGTCAGTGTTCTTGAAACTCCTACCCCATAAGCATTTCCAAGAATTCTCCCGTGCACAGGCAGAAACAGTAGATTGTTCTTTTCTTTGCGTGCCTCACTATGCATTGAAAATGGAATGAAGTGTCAATCAGAACTCTTATTTACCCTTTCTAGAGGTCTCTCTAGACTACCTAAATAATACGTAGACACACAATTTATAAACAAAGTAGCTGATAGCCTGAACTTTAAAGCTTAAACACTGATCAGTATCCTAAAGAATTGCTTTAAAATCATTTAGTGAAAAAAAATTGCACGAATTCTACATTTGAAAAAGGATCCCTTTTTTTCCCCCCCTAAAATACACCAGTAAGTGAACAAATTATGCCAAGAGATACGTGAGTGTTTCCCCTGGTTTCCAAGTTATTCTACACTGTGGCTTTGTACTCAAGTCTGTACTTGTGCAGAGCTTCCAATTTTAGACTACTCCATGCTGTGTCCCTAGATTAAAAATTAAATGTGATAGTCCAAATGTAGTCAGAAAAGAAAAGAAAAACAAACTCAGAGCAGAGGTTCGGATCTTCTGAAGTCTATTAGTGTTTATGTACTGCCATTTAGTCGTGTTGTCTAAAGAACTAGCCAAAGATCAGAAAGGAGATAAATATGCAAGATGACACAGTTTTTCTGGTAAAGATAAAGAGATGCAAGCATGTATTTAAATGCTTTGCTGAATCAGGACCTCAAGTTATTAGCAGATGTTAGGTCTTTATTCTTTTGCTTCTCTTTCTCTTGTTTTTTCCTGGTACCAGGGCGAAACCTGCTGCGTGCACAAGTTGTTTAAAATCTCCTCTGCACTACAGTGAACTTTCCTCCGGGCTCTAAACCTAAAAACAAAACAGAGAGACATAAACCACTTTAGACTGATTAATACCGAGTGCAAGCAAGCTTGCATGCAGTACTTCACATCGTCCTAGTACTAATTAGTGTATTAACTTAGCATTTCCGCTACCACTTACCTCAGAATGTTTGGTATCTTTCTTCCTGTGGTGGGTTCTCTGTCATATAAGTGGAGATTATATGTAGCTCGCTGAGAGATGTTTTGATAATTAGTTAACTCATGCTTGGGAAGTAAAGTGAAAAAACAGAAACTTTATAAAATAAAAAGGTTTATCTGTTTTAAACAGTGAAAATAAGCAAACAAATAAACCTTTTTATCTGAGTGAATTTATGCTTCTATGTTAAAATCCACCCTCATTATCAGTAAGTACAATAAGGACGTTTCCTTCGGATAACACATAGATTGTAGGAAAGTGAAAAGTCCTGCATTTTAATGAGAAAAGAAGGTTTTCTTCTCTCTGCCCTGCCTTTCAATTTATAAGCCAAATTCTCTGTCTTACTGTTCTGGCTCCTGTCACATCAGTAGAATAACCAGCTGTCTACTCTCAAACCTGAGGGAGTCAATCCCATGGAGATTTTAAATTAGGATATTTTAAAGCAGTGCTGGATTATGCCACCTAGTTAAAGGTTCCTATTCTGCAAGATCTGGATTCTTCCACAAGTGGAGGGCCTGAGCTTTTTATGCTATTTGTTGGTTGTTGTTGTAAGGCAGATACTTTACTGGGTTTCAAACGTCTGCAGCCCTAAGGTGTCAAGTCTGAAATCAGATCATGATTTAAGTCATGTCCTTGTTTCAGCAAGTTGCATAGAAGTGATTCGTGTGCTGCGTCTGTCAAGTATATTGTATGAGCCGAGTAAAAAGGAAAAAAGAATTTTGCTACAGTGTGAAGCTCCACCATTGACTGGCTGTATCTGGGACTTAGATATCCTCAAGTAATTTATTGTGCATGATGGATCCGATGCCTGCTAATGTTTCCACTAGGTGCCAAATAATTTTGTTAGACTTTATTGATGTAATGATATGATCTCTTCCCCCTGCTAGTCAACTGCGGGTTTTCTTTTCTGATAGTTTTTGCAGGGAAGAAATCTTTCTTTATTATCTTTTTTTTTTTTTTTTTAATGACAATTTATACCCAAGGCTCAATGCTAGTCTCAGATGCTGGTTGTCTTAAAAATGTTGGTCTTACGCTTTTTTCCTGTGCACAGTATCTTCTTTTCATAACACTATGTATGGTGGTCAACAATGAAGTCTCAACAAATTATCTTCCTCTTAGGTATTAAAAGTCTTTGAGAACTGGAAAGTCTTCTGGCTTTCATAAAACCTAGTCTGGCTGTAAGTGTCTTTAGGTTTTACCCTAGATTGCATGAGTCAAATCTTGAATTTTTGCAATATCATAGTCAGGCATCAGTAAAATATAAATTAATTTCCAAAATTGCTCTCAATCTCAGTGAAAAACAAGAAGTCTTTAATAAACCTTTTTAAATAACGGCCTGTACCTACCATGGTGATAAAAATAGTTTTTATTTTCATTTTATGTCTGATGGAAGGTAGAAGCTCAGACACGGATATAAACAACTCAAATCAGTACCAGTCTAGTTGTCCTCTTGGTTTTGGTACATGTATTCTTTCCAGTGACCTTATTATTTTTCATTTTTTCTTTTATTTGCATCTCAGTGAATATCTCGCAGATTCTTGTCCAATACCTAAATTATTACTATGTGTAATCTACAGGAATTGCACTTAGTGAGGTTCCTGTTCCTCTGGACAGTTTACTAGTAGCCTGAATTTTAAATGAAGGGGGGGTTGTCCTCTGCTTGAGGGCTTTTGGGAGATGCTCAGGGGCGCTGCCGGGGCTGTACCTTGTGCTGAGCTCTGGGGCCAGGCTGGCACAGGGATTTGGAACCGTAGATTTGGGCTGCAGGGTGCTCACGGTCGGTGCTGCCAGCGGGCAGCAGAAGGTGATACAAGCCCTGGGACCAAGCGCGCGGTGTGGTCCCAGCCCTTGCTTGCCAGAGGCTGAGCAGGAGCCGCTGCCGTCCGCTTCCTGCTGCGCGCTCCCTCCCCGGGACGTGGCACGGGACGCCTGGTGCTCGGGCACAGCCAGCCTCGCTGGCCCCGCTGGGAAGGATAGCTGAAAAAGAGTGTCCCAGCTGGAAATTCGTGGAGCAGCAGGGTAGTGTCGTCCCCAGCTCTGCCTTTCCTGGTCCTGAGCAGCTCGCTACCAGCTGGGTGCTGGGAGCTCCCCTCGGCCCAGTGGCTCCGTGCTGCAGCCTCCCGGTGCCGCAGTGGAGCCAGGACATCTGCTGAGGGACGAGCCAGCAAGTGTCTGGGCCCTTTTGGAAGCAGAAGAAACTTCAAATGCAACTGCTAGAGCAATCAACAGAAATAGCAACGCAACTCCTTTTCCTTTGTTGTGGAAGGGAAGCCAGTGCAGAAGGTTTTCATGCAATGTTTTAGCCACTCGCAGGTCAAGAGCAAGAAGTTTGAATGTGCAAACAGTTTGCTGGAAAGTTTGATTTTTCACCCTGAGAAATGTCTCCGATTTTCATTTAGAAACCTAGACTATTAATTTTTATTTTTTTTTTTTAAATGGATGTAAGGATGACTGTGAGTATCTAAGTTAGCAACTGAAATCTTGTAGAGTCATTTTCATCTTCTCCAGCTCCGGCAGTTCAAGGTGACACAGCAATTCTGCCTTCATGCTGGAAATCCTTGAAGGACTTGTAAACCTTTGTGTCACGCATCCCAGACACCTGTGTTGGTGCTGGTTCCACCTGGCTGTTTCTGAAAGCTCAAGAGAAAAGCAAACAAACAAAGATATGAAGGAAATTAAAGGTGCCTCGCTGTGATATTTTTATAGAGCCGCACATTGCTTTGATAATGAACTGTGAAACGTAGCATGCGGATGATGATGAATGTAAAAGACTGCATGTGTTTTTATTTGAATGTCGTGTCCATGAGCTGGATTATTAGTATGAGCTCTGTAGTGCAAGAAAGAGAAATGAAATGGAAGGAAGATATTTCTAGCAGTTTTTGCAGTGAATCACATTCTCTTTCGTCTATCTCCCTTTTCACAACCAGACTCGGATTCCAGTGATGTAAGCTTTATTGTTATGATGGTAATAAATGAACTGCTGTCTTCCTGAAGTTAAATACGCTTCCTTTCAGCATTGTAAGGGAAAAACCTATTTGCATTTCCAGCAGATCAGACTTCTTCCCAGGTGTGGGCCCCTAGGGCTGCACGGGCTAGGAGATCAGTGGGGCTCACTGGTGGTGCCATACCGTGTGCTTCCTGCCCACGGAATTCAATAGTCTGTTCCTGTGCCAGGAAATGAGTGACCGTGGTTTGGTACAGTTGCTTGCTTATGGCTGGAAGCTGAAGTGCAAGCTAAAATGCTGTGAGCTCTCTTCCATTTCTTGTAGGCATAGACATGCACGCCACTCAAGGAAGGAGTTTAGAGCTTGACTAGAGTAGAAATGGGCCGGGCAAAGGTATTTCCAAATTTTTAATTTTGCATTTACCTGACCGAGGTATTCAGGAGAAATCAGTGATTTCAGGAGGGACTGAAATTTGTTCCCTTACCCCTGAGTTGCAGCGATCCTGAAATACCTGCCAGCTGCAGGGGCCCATGGAACGCACAGCTGGCTCATCACTGGGGCCATACCAACTCCCTGGTGTTTTGCTTTTGGAACAAAATAGGTTATTTGAAGGCAAGCATCCCAGGAAGCATTGCTTTGAAGGATCATGATTGGCTTCTGCTTGCCTCCACCCGTAGCTGCAAGGTCCCTGCTCTCACCTTCCCTGTCATACCATCTGCTCATCTCAGACCTCCTGCTTTGTCACTGGCCCTGTCTGCAAGTCTGGCTCTGAGAGAGGGCAAGCTTTCCTCCTGGTGGAGTGCTCAAGCAAGTGATGCTTGAATCAGTGGTGAAACATACCATACCGTAAACGTATGTGTGGAAGGAGCTCAGTGATTGGGCAAGACAAGCTGACTTGGGATCACTCTATGGTTTATAGTACTGCTGGTATACAATAGCCCAGGCAGGAGAGGTGCAAGGTGTCTCCTGACTCCTTAGGACTGGGCGTAATTGCCATTGTTGGTCTC
The DNA here is from genome assembly GCA_013400195.1 of Aramus guarauna. NCBI lineage: Eukaryota > Metazoa > Chordata > Aves > Gruiformes > Aramidae > Aramus > Aramus guarauna. The sequence continues at coordinate 424,741 of VXBL01001988.1, read as the reverse complement.
TCACACAATATTTCCAAAGGAGCAACGTGATGTGGGACTTCAGTGTTAGCTGGTGAATTTTGCCCTTGCGTAATTCTGTATTTTAATTTGTGTTCCTTCTTATCTTGCCCAGCTTATTGAAAAATGTGATGGTAATGTGGTAGTTCAATGTCTTGAGATGGTTTTAAAGTGGATAAGCAAACCATTATGCCTCTGAGGTTGCATAATTCCATGGATTTGTCTTACCTCCAGTGACTGGCATGTAATATTTATTGTATCATTTATGATGTATGTAAGCTTTACAGGCTGGATGTTGTGTCAAAATGGTGTGAGCACTTGGGTAAACATCTCCTTGAATCACCATCATTTTGGCACACTCAAGGGCAAAGGTACTTGTGTGGAGTGTGTTAAACATCACAAAGCGTGTTGTTGTTTAGAGTCTTGTGATTAGGGCTTCGATCTAATTCTCTCCAATGTAGCAAATGTTTGCTGTCGGCTAACACTGTTACAAGGACTAAGGGTTTATCTTTCTTTACCCGGCAATAATGTATTTTCTATTAAGTCAGTAGAATTTGTTCATTTTCAAGTAGTGTGCAGTGCTCCTTTGAAGAATGTCTTTTTCAGGTGGTTTCATGGTGACTGTACCCCAAAACGTCTAGATGTCTCTAAATAGCAAAAATTGCTTTGTTATTGAATGTATTATTTATTAACAGTATCTTGTTGTCTTTTTCTAGTCACATTTTACAAAATATGCCACAAGCATCTCATGTGATTTTTATAAGGGAAGTCTTATTTATAATATTCATGCAAGTGGACAGAAAAAAAAATAATCTCAATTTTATAGTAGTCCATGCCTTTTTTCATAGCTGCAAAGTCTTAATGAGCATGATCAGAAGGGACAGGCTCATGGTTTTGTTTGATTTTTGATGGAATTTTTCAAAGGTAACTATTATGTTATTTATAATTTGGATTTAATTATCTTAACAAATAAATATCTCCGTTTTAAGAAATGAAAATAGCATTTGTGGGGCTTCTTTTTCTTCTCTTTTCCCCATTCTCTATCTCAGTATGTCCAAACAATCAAGGTCATTTCCTCTTCCTCTTTATGTTGTCCTGTATAGTCTATTGTCATGTCAAGATTTATATCCATTGTCCTCATCTGATATTTCTGGTTATCCTGCTTACTCAATTCCTTTTCTTTGTAGCTTAGTCAGTGAGACAAATTTATTTACAGTGTTAGTCTGAGAATTAACCTGAGGCTGAACCTGTACATTTTTGCCTTCCCAGAACAACCCAGAAAGACAACTCTGGGTGCACGTGGGAATCCCAAGGAGACACAGGCATTTTGTCAAAGAGGTTCCCGTTCTGCACTCAAATCAGTGTAACTGAATCCCACTTGCCTGGACTGGATGTTCCAGCGCTCAGTCTAATACTCACGTAAGAGTACATTTTCTAAAAGCAAATGATGAATCTAGTATCTGACATCTGATTAACCTAGCTTAGATGTCTTTAGATTTTCAAGGCAGATTTTCCAAGTGCAGATTTTCTGTGCACAAGCCTCTTCAAGATAGCTGGAATTTGACACTGAGTTCCTTTTGAGATTATGAAAATGTCCTCTCTCACTTTAAACTACCCACCCACCCCCCTTTAAAACCAATGGGAGATATAGGACAGCTGGAGTAGGGTTCCTCAGCCTGGTAGATATAAAAACCAAGCATCTCTGTCTATCGTCATTTTATTGCAAGGATTATCCATAGTGAAGATGGTCTTTGCTAAGAGGGGAAGACATGAAGCTCCCTTTCCTTTAGCCACGATTGTTCCTTTTCAGAAAAACTAACAATTGAAGACAAGTGAGAGACCATTTAACTTCCATTATACTCGAGTTTGGGCAGATATAAATTGCTGAAGCCAGTTGAGGATGAAGTCCCAGTGATTATGTTTATGCTAGAAATCCTCAGATGATGCCTTAATTTTCCTTGTCTCTCTAGCATGTTTATTTTCTTTCCCTAAATGTGTTTTCCTACCCAGTGAGTACATGAGAGTTTTTTGTTCTTCTCATTTAATATTTCCTAGTTTTCAGCATATACCATCTCCATCTAGGTCACTTACTAGATTTCTTCCTGTTGCAAGGACGGACAACTGTCAATGGAGGCTCACAAAATGAGAACTGCCTGCCCCCAAGGACTTCTGCCAGGTGAATTCTCAATGGGTGGAAGCTTCTGCGCAGGGTCTCTCTGTTGTGTGCTTGCTTATGTAGTGCACTTTGGCAATACTGCCTTCGACAGTGGGAAAGCTAGATCAAACCTCAAAGTCCTTGAACCTACATTTCGCTTTCAGTTGGTGAAGTGCTACTTGAAAGCCATGTCTTGCAGCTACTGTTAGGTTTTTCTCTCCAGAAGGGAATCGTACCTTAGCTATACCTCTGACCCCAGCTATTTTTTTTTAGCTCCACGCTTCTTCTTCCTAGCCCTTTAACCTTGCTAAGCTAATATTCATTCCTTATATGAAAGTGTTCTTTGGAAAAGAAAAATGTCAACAGTATCAGTGCCTCAGAGTGCCTCCATCTGGCTTTGAGAGGAGATGCTTGAATGTCATAGGGAAGGTCACTGCTGGGCAAGGGAAACGTACCCAATGCAGGAAATTCTCTTGGTATCTCACTTTAAATCCTCTTCTACCCAGATTTCCAGGCCACTGTCACATACCCAGCTTGGACAGCTTGGTGAGGGTGTTACTTAAGCACTTTGGCTTCTGAGTATCTGTTTCCTTTACGTGCTTTCCCAGTTCACCTCTTTGTGGCACTTTAGCAGAAGTGTTACACATCTTCTATTGCTTGCTCTGGATGTCTGGTAGAAAATACATTCCTAAATGAAAAGACCAGCTGTCAGTGAGAACTGCAGTGTAAGTACTGTGGTGTTAATGAGAATAGTTTAATGGAGATGTTCCCGTCTGGTGTAATTGTGCCTAACACTGTTCAGACGATTTATGAAGCTGTTGCATCAGGCTTGTGCACAGGGATCTACCAGTTGACTGTGGCATGTTTGCTTAAGCCTGTTCAGCAACAAAGAGATTTTAGCCTCCATCAGCTAGCAGGTGATGTACAGCATGTGCTGTCTTCCTAATGACCACTAAAGTGGTTTATGTGTAACATGAGTAACAACTTCAAGTAGAGGTTTTCAGGAGAAGACACGTAGGGCTTAGGAGAAAAGGGTTCACTTGTGGTTTCTGCTACGGATTGTCTGCTTACTCCCCCAAACTAATTAACCATTTGATGTCAAATTGCTGCTGTCTGTCAACAAGGACAAATTCATCCCAGTCTCACGGATATTAAAGTAAAATATTTTTAAAGTATTTTGAAAAACGCTAGCAGAGAGAATTGGAGTACTTGAAAGAAATGAGCTGCCTTGCCTATAGAAGTTCATCTAGCCGGATGCTAGTTACGGGTCACCGTGACAGTTTGCTTTGCCGTAGCTGGTTAGAGTGTTTTAAGTGTACCACAACCATAAGAGGTTGCATGATGTCTATCTTGATTAAACTGATAGTTCATAAAGCGTCTTCCTGTATTGCCACTCGGTGTGGTAATTAACTTCCCATCATGTAGTGCAGCTTTTTCTCCATCTATCAGCCGAAGGCCTTGAATCTTCTCTCCTCCAGACTAAGACTCCCTAGCCTGTTTAGTTACTGTTTTTAATGAAAGGCATCCAGTAACTGTGATTATCCCTGTTGCTCTTCCCTGCAGTCTATCTGGTCCTACTTCTTTCTTTTTTTTGAGATAGAAGGTTTAGAATTCTATGGATATTAAATGAGGAGGTTTCTTTTCACTGTTTTCAGTGGTTGTCAAATCAGACCTTACTCATCTCCAGCTTTTACCCTGACAACCTCAAGATCTGCAAGTCTGGGTGGGTTAGCAACTGAAATTAAAATTTAGAATTAGAACATTTTTGTCTTTGTGCTTTCTTAATGTAATGTTCTGTTTAATTTCTATTATATACATCCTGGGTTTTTATAAGAAGGCTTAAGATACCTAAAGCAGATTTCTGACTAAAGAGACATTTAAAGAGACCCTATCCATTTGGCTATTTTTTTAGAAAGAATATTAGGACACAATTATTTTTTGTGAAAAGATCTGCATGGGCTTCTTTTCTAAAGAAGAAAAAAGAATTCATTTCATTACCTTGAAAGATACCATGAGATGGAATCATTGGCTCTGGTCCACTCTGCTACAGACTCCTTTTATTTTGTAGTCATTTAACAGGAAGAAGACTGCAATGTGTTTTAGTCCCTGTCGACCCAATTTGATCCAGTTCTTAAAAAGATCACGGTCATATTTTCAATATTTTGATCTGTCAGTTCACCCACTTTGTACTTTTCCTTTATTATGTTCTCATAAATGAGTGAAAAACTAGGGTTTTCTTAATCAGTACCAACAACGTAGACAGCTTGCAAAATGGTTAAAATATAGTCAAGCACATATATATAAATACTGCCAAAGAAAAATCCAGTACCATAAAAAAGATTCCAGATAATTTTCAGGCAGGATATATGCATAGATTTCTTGGAACTTTGTATTCACTTTTTAGAACTAAAGCTGGTGATACTTACAGATGCACCTGTTGAAATTAATCTATACCCGTGTTATTATCCAAAAATATTTCATAAGACACAGAGTGCTTTCCCAAGAAGGGGAACATTCTTTTACTGTGTTATGCAGGCTTACAACAAGAAAAACATTATAGATGATGAGGAATAGCTATTCAGAATCCCTGTTTTAGAAATGATCTGTTGTGATACTAAAAATAAAATACAACTGTGTATGCCAAATCATCATCAGACTCTATGTGTGGTGTTTAAATTTAAAAAGAAGTATTTTAAAATAAAACAAAGTACTTGAAAATCAAATGAGTGCAACATTTTCCACTAAGGAGATGAGACTGCAAGTATGCATGAGAGAGACAACACAAAGTTCAAAATAGTACTATCACAATCTCTTTTACAATCCTGTGCCAGAACTGAGCATTTTTACCTTGGGTTAATATGCTTTTCAAAGTCCGTTTTAGAATCTAGAGGTCTCAAAAATTGTTTCATTCAATTTATAAAAAACAAGATTCAATTTGAAGGCTTCAGCAGTTTGAATATGTATTGTTAGCAAAAGCAATTGAAAAAAATTATGATAACCCATCTATGGTAGATCAAGCGCTTTGCCATTCAGTGTTAACCGCTTGCTTTCCTGACACTCCCCATCCCCACATCTACCATTCATTGCCATTGCAAACACTTGCTGGCTACTGACAAACACTCGATGAGAGAAACCACCTCTGGCAACGTACCAGGCAGGTCTGGGGACAGGGAAAGAGTGACAAAAACATGACAATGAAAGGAAATCATGAGTGACAGCAGTATGGCCTTAGGTTCATTGAGTGACATGCCACTTTTGGCTTTGATTGCATGTGGCATGTCAAATGTGCTTTAGCTCTTGGAATTATTAACTGTCTGTACGAATAATTGTTAGAGATATCAGCCATCAGCAAAGTTCTTGGCTGATAGAAAAAGACAAGTGCAAGGTTTTTCACATGGGACAGACTTCCGCAGGCTCGGGTACAGGCTTGGTAGCAAGAGGGGCTGGGCTCTGGTGGACAGCAAGTTGAGCGTTAAGTTAACAGCATATGCTTGCAATGATAACCACCAACCACATAGTTTAGCTGGGATGCTGAGGTAGGGGATTTTTCCTATCTGAGGTAGTTGTGAGTCTGCATCTGGAGTACTACATCTGATGTTGGATGCCCTGGTATGACAGAGGTGCTGAAAATTTGGAGTGATTCTGGAGAAAGGTGGTAAGGCCATGAGGTGGGAGCACAGAACACCCAAAGAGAACGGGGGCAGCTGCCCCTTTGTTGAGCTTGAACAAAAGAAATCTGCTCTTCAGCTTCCTGCTGGGAGGGCGAGAGACAGCAGAGCCGTGCTCTTCTCAGAGGTAAACAGTGAAAGGACGAGAGGCAACAGCCACAGGCTGCAGAAAGGGAACCTCCTGCTAGGTGTAAGGAAAAAATGGTGCCGTGAGGGTCGTCGGACACTAGACCAGGCACACAGCCAGTCTGTGGGGTCTCCAGCCCTGGAGGTCTCCACCCAGAATGAGACTGGACAAGGCCTGAGCAACCTGCCCGAACATTGAAATTAGCTATAAGCTCTAGATATCCCTTCCAACCTGAATTATGCTGTGAGTAGTAGGGATGTCCATAATACTGCTGTGTGACAAAGTGGGTCCCCGAGGATCAATCCTAAAACTTGCCTGGATGTAGGATGCTACCACAAGATGTGAAGCTCTGTTCCTTTACCCCTGTGGCACGGTACTGCCAAGAGAAGGGCTTGCGTTTCCTTTTCCATGAACTGCAGGAGACTAAAGCAGTACCAGTATCATTACAAAAGAGGGCAGAACATCTTCCTAAATCTCTTTTCCATTCCAGATGGGCTCATGTAAGAGCACTTCTTTTGATACTGTTGGCCGGCCTATTTGGAAACATATTACCTGGTGAGACTGCTGCTATTTCTTCAGAGGGCTGTTCATCAGCCTACGGGACATCACTGTTTCCTTTTGCAAGTCCAAATTTTCTCTTGCTCAAGCCTGACACGGAGAAGGACAACCAGACAGTGTACAGGCATGTATCTCCTCTGCGGTGTACAGGTGTGTATCTCCTCTGTGGGCAGCAGACAGTGTGGGCTGGTGGGACAGTGCCAGGGTGGCTGGGACCGGGCGACGCAGCATCTCCCTTCAGGTTTCTCTGCGGCTGGGGGCCTGGTGGGTAAGGGCTGGTTTTCCCTTTGCCTTCCAGATCCCTGCCTGCTCCCATCTGCTCTGGCCAACCCCTCTCGGACCTTTCATCTTCCCCATTTTTTTTCTGAGTATGCCACATTTCACCTTCTTTTCCTCCATTTCATCTCGTACCTCTTGCTCCCTCCCACTTCTTTCTGGTCTCCAACCTTCTACCTCCCTTCTGGGTCCTGCCGTTTGTGGTTCTCCTGCCTGCTGTCCCCACTTTGGTCACAGGCTTCGCGTCCTCTCAGCTCCCCACCTGTTTCCGCTTGGATCCCTACAGGCGTTGCTAAAACTGCCGCTCTGCATTAAAGATATTTGACAGACTGAGGCAGATACTGTAGGGAAAAATGCCACAAAAGTAGCCTGGAGGAAGCAAACGCATTTTCATCAGTGTGTATTTTGATGGTATGAACTCTAGAAAGCTCAGGGCAACTGCACTGAATAAAAAAGAAGTATAAATAAATATTTATTCAGTGTACAAAGAAGAGATTCCTGTTTGGGAAAAAAAAAAAAAAAGTGTGTAACCCATAGTGCAGGCACAAGGGAAGTGGGAGGGGCTGGATATTGCACAGAAACTTAATTCTTGTATTTTCTAACTCTGGAGGGCTTGGCCTCATGATTTACTGTACTTTGAATGTAGTTTCTGTTGGATATAATTTTATGTATATATTTCCTCAGAGATTTATGTTAGTAATTTTGAATACTTGTTGGTGAGGGAGGACGAATAACTAAAAAGCCGGAGTAAATACATAACCTTAGCTTGATGTAATCCACTGACCGTACCTAGACAAACTTTCACAGTACTTCTACAGGTACCCACCTGTAAGCAGGTCGTGAATCTAATCTAAGTGTTAATGTCAAAGCTTAGCAGCATTTTGTCAGGGTGTGTGCTCTGCTCTGACGCGGTCTGTACTCAGGTCTTCACACAGACGGAGAAGAGAGCGAGCAAGCTGCAGCAGGCGGCCACGAGCATATGAGGGTGCTGAGGAAGTGCAGAGGCAAAGACGACTCATTTTGATCCTCGTGCTGCACTGTGAGTTGGCCCAGGTTCGGAGCAGCCTCGTCACCTCACCAGATCCTGCTGTGGCCCCTGAGATTGCCCAGCTGGGGTCAGTGAGGAGAAATGGGCATCTCCGGTGCAGTCAAAGTCCTGAACTAGATCAGATGAGCTATGCCATTGAAGTGCTTATTGCTTTCTTTATCACCAGGCACCTTTCTGGGCTTCAGAAGGTCCGTGTTGAATTCTTACCTCTGGTGCTGAAGAGGTCCCTTTGTGCCTCTGTTTCCTACCTGTAAAATTTTTCCCTTCCCTTACATTTAGCCTGATAGTGTTACAACTTCATCCAGAATCTTTAGGTGAAACCACAATACCAATAATATTGTGTAAAATACAAATGTAATGTAATCATAATCATAATATAACATAAAAGGGGGATGTTGTCCCTTTAATTTTCTTCCTTTCACAGTTCTACTGCTTCTTAAAGCAGCTTATCCATTTAAAGTACAGAAAAAAAATCAGCATTTTACAGTACAGTGCATCAAAATCAACATTTAGACTGCTCCCATTGCACATACTCTAGTGCCTTATCTTCTAATACTTAATTCATATTCATAGGATTGAAAATGAGTGCTCATCCAATGAAAAGCAGCACTGGAATTGCCAGAAATTGCAGAAATTTAATATGACATCTTGGGAGGCAATCTGCTCCCTTCTCCCTCCAAATAAAATAAAACCTAGCCACCAAAAGAAACCCAACCCATATATTGTATATTTCAGAATATATTACTCTCAATTTGATCCCATAACAATGGCTGGCACTATATATCCTGAGCTTAGAAACACAATTTAGTTCAAATTCTTCACAGGCACTTGACAGTTTAGGTGCCTCTTAATAGCACGTAACTGGGACCAACAGCACTCCAGCTGATTTTTCCAACCCTGCTGTCTCTCTCCCAATCGTTATCAGTAGAAATAAAATATATTGAAGTATTAGCGGTCACAAAGTGTCACCGCTAGCTGTTGTGATGCCATCCCCAATGTAAAGTTAGCAGAAAGCCAACTCTGTGTTGAAGTGACTTTATTTCGACAGGTTGTGTTATTGATCACAGCCATTACAGTGGGCTACTTTGAAGCTACCAAGCTGTGGGATGGAAAGCCACGTGAGGGTGCTGTCTCCATTTGTCTTGTCAGCATCCTGTACTTCTCAGAGGGTCTGGAGATTTCTGATGGAGCCCCCCGAGGGTCCATGGCTGTCACTGAGAGCACGGGAGAGCGTGTGCGTGTGAGCTCCTCTGGCACCTGCGTCTCAGCATTTGCAGTAAGGTTCATTTGGTTGTGGCACACCTCAGCTTCATCTTCTTGATTTGGGTTTTGATGTCTTTCTAAGATAGTATCTTTTCTCACGCAATTCTGCCACTATTCTTGGGAGTCCCCCACTGTTGCTAACAAACTCTATGGCTTTTCCCAAGACAAGAGTCATATATCACACTGTGAAACACTTTGGGGTAGGGAAGCTCCCCAATGACATGTTAGAATCTGTGTGACTGAAGACAAATGGATGTCTAAAACCATCCTCTTTGTCTGTTCTATTAGTGATGCTTTCTAAGCACCCAAGGCCTAGCATATTGAGAACTATTGTTCTGAGATTTTGATGGATGTGCTGGTCAGACTTGGGTCCTTGTCTTTCAGAAACTGAGCCCTGTGACGTTGGGTGTGCGTAGAGTGACACTGGGTCCTGTGCATGTCAAAGGAGTTGACAAGTCTGTAACTCCCCTGCCCCACAGCAGCCAGTCTGCGCTTCATCTTTCCTGAGATGGGGCTTCCTTAGGAAACTGATAGATGTCTCACCGTTTTCCTGCCAGCAGTAAACACAAAGAGGACAAAATCATGACAAAATGGACAGACTTTGTTTACTTAGCGTCTTCTTCCTCACGTTAAAAGGCTGCACCTGAAGTCCTGCCTCTCTGAACACAGTGGACACAACCTCAGCCAACAGTTCCCTCCTCAGAAAACTCCCCGTGTGTTGCTCCAGGCGGCTTCGTGTTTAAGCTGCTCTTTTTCTTCAGTCTTCTCGGCAGGGTGAAGATGGGGAGGGAAAGCGGCTGCTGCTGCTGGAGGCCTGGTGTTCTCAAACCCTGGCCTCTGATCTCCATCCCTTGCCTCCTGCACAAAGATCAGATGTCTTCTTTCTCATGCGTAGGCAAACCAGACATTTAGACACAGAAGTACTGATCATTAATGGCTTTGTAGAGCTGTTCTGCATTTCTGTGCCTCATTGCAAAATCTCCAAAATAATTTGAAATTAATGCCTCGCCTACATATAAGGCATGCAAGAAATGGTGATAAAAGAGAAAAGCAATACAGTTTCTGATTTACCACTGCCCTATGTCTATGCTACACTGTGCATTGCTTCCCTTCATCCTGGCCCTCTGCAACTTTGAATATCAGCAGCCCTGAATAAGTCAGGGATATAAGGTACGTACACCAGTGTACCATGCAGTGGGGAGAAAAAAAAGGAGTACAGAAAACCAATACTGTTAAAAGGGTGCTTTTGTAGGTGATGTCAATGTTGCACTTCTGACAAATACTGGTATCCATCCATAATCCAGATGTGTATTATCTACTGTATAAGCCTGTTATGAAATTTAATATTTATAAAAGCGTGTGCAATTCTGAGTTCATAGATCCCCTGGGCTTAATTCTGCAAACCCTGCTGGCACCAGGCAGAGCCCAGAACAGATGTATTTAGAAAGCGGAAACAAATATTACGCAACCTTTTCCACAAATGCCTGGCACAGGCTGGCCATCTCCAGTATTTACTGACAGCAACACAAACCCTTTGAACAGGGCAGGATAGCTGCTCTAAAATACTCTATGCAAAGTACAGAAGGAAGCTTTGCAAATAAAAATTGTTATTATTTGGTATCACAAGTGACGTCTGCAACTGGCGTGTGTCCTCTGCTAGGACATCCCTCAAGCAGTGTATCTGACGGAGATGTCGCAGGTGTACCTCGCCGGCACAGCTGCACCCTTCCCTGATGCCCAGCTGCTCTAGGAACCGCGTCAAAATCCAGGGGGTGGTTTACAGGTCCCGTCGGCGTGCCTCTCCATGCTGCAGTACAAGGCATGGCAGTAACCGATACAGATAGTGCATTAAAATTCACTTTTGTGAGTAGGGAGTTTTTCTTCTCTGGGCTTAACAGGGAAGAGGGAAGAGTGCCATATCCCAGCCCTGAGCTTTGCTCACCATGCAGCTGTGCAAATGCTTTGCTGCTGCTCCAGGGAGGGATGGAAGGTCCAGGGCATGGTGGGACCAGTGGGGCAATGCAGACTGCGGTCAGACCAGGCTGTGCACAGCACAGCAGGGCACAAGGTTTGCAGTATGAAGCCTGGAAGCATCATTGCAAATTGCTTTAATAGCGGGTGGTATGCATAGGAATTATAGTGTTGCCTTCACCAAGCCAGAGATCTTTCTTTGCTGTTCTCCCTATTGCAAGGCCAGTGCTCTCAGTATTTCAAGTAGATGCTATATACACAAGGATAGTTTGGGAAGCAACCTTGGATAAGACTCAGCAGTCTCAATGTGTATTTTTGAGTCCAGCCTTGTTGAACCAGTAATATTTTAATAACACAATTAGCCTTCAAAGGATTGATCTCTCTTTTGCGTCTGCTATTGGAGGTTGTTGACTCTCACCAATGCTGCTGCTACTGCTTCAGCAAAGAGACTGCGGGTCCATAAGGGCTGGAAAGGGTCAAGAAAAGGAGGAATCCCGTGGGCGATGGGATTTCCTGGCCACAGAAGTGTCCTGTGCGTGCACGTAGGAATCATATATGTCATAATACACTTGGAAAACTTCAGTGGGCAGGGATACGGGCAGGGCACCTGAAAACAAATAAAGCAGATCTCTTCCTTTTCTCTTGTGTACCTCAGGAAAAGCCTCATAATTTTGATCACCATCCAGCTAAGCAAGCTGCGAAGCCCTCTGGTAAAAGGGCATCATCCTATCATACTGTAGACTCCAAGAAGCAGAAATAATTCATAGTCTCTAGAGCCAGAAGGGCAATGTCTGGAGGCTAATGAAGATGAAGTTTATGGAGGGTGTTAAATAAACAATCATTTCCAGAATGAAATTGGTAGTGGAATAGATTTGATTAGTAGGCAAAGTGTGGGAAGGTATCTGCCCGGCAGAGAGTGGAGTCAGAGGGGATGTAAATAAAAAGGAGTTCCACAAGTCCAGTAACTGGAGCTGTTGACTTTTGCATCCATTTTTTGTCTCAACTAGCTGATTTTCTGGCCTAAAATACTCTTTGCTTGGTTCAAGTTCAAACCAGATAATAATTTCTCTTTCAACTGTTGAAATATTGAGTAATCAGCAACTGATGGCAATTGCTTGGACAGTTTCCCATCACTGGCCCGCTCCACACAGAAAGAGCCTCATGTTGTCACTGCATCAGCAACGCTCTGGCAGCGTGGCAACGGTTCGGGCAAGATCTTTAGATCTTTGTTTCTTTTCTTCTTTTTGTTTGTTTTTCTTTTTATCCTTCCTTTTTGTTGTTGGTTTTTTGATATTACCAGGTTGCCCTGCTATCTATGCGTGGATGTGCACACGCATTTAACCTTACTCATGGACTAATACAGGACCGATTACACTCGGCCTCAGTCTCCCTTCTGTGTTGAAAGGACTGGGTTTTCAAGGCTCTCACTTGGCTCCTGTCCCCAGGATGCCTTTTGTGTACATTCCCAGATGTGTCTCTGTCTTGAAAATACAGAGTTTGAGTCCAGTTAAGGCTGAAAGTTTCAGCAAACAAAGCTTCTGGAGGAAGAGCTGGAAATGTTCCTCACATGGAGGAATGGGTGAGTCTGGTTTTACAGCTTGCTTAGAGAGCAGGGCGTTTACTATTTCGTAACTTGCCAGAGCAATGTTTTCTTCTTCCCTTCTGCTTCTTATTAAGAAAGATGGCTATTGAAGTCTGTCTCGAGATATAATGCAATTAGAAGGAATATGTTCATATTTTAATCCATTTCCAATTGTTCATAAGTCTTTTGCCATGCAATTAATGAAACAGAATAAGAACCAGACTTTTTTGATTTCAGATTGATTGTGAACCATATAAATCTGGTGCGTGAAGGGAAAAGTTCACTTCTGTGTTAAAGAAACTTGTGGACAGATGGTTTGGATTTAAAGAGAAGAGTAGCGGGATTGCTGGAAAAATTACGCAGGATTAATAAAAATGTAAGCTGAGTTCAAGCTCAGTTCACCAAAAATCTGAAGGCAAAAGAATTAGAAACTCTACTTCAGTTTGATTTGAAAAGAGCAGAAATGAAACTGCCCAGAAATATATATTGAAAATTCCTACTAGTAATTTACATTTCTGTTAAAATTGTTGGGAATTATCAACACCCCCGTAAGCCTTTAATATTGCTGTCAGGCTCCGATTATTGTTTGTAAAGGGTTAGTATACATTTACCCATTCAAAGACAGACTTCCAGAGGAAGATTAAACTGTACTCAAGCGCTGCCTGAGCAGTGTTGTAGAAACACGTGTGAAATAGAAATCATTAGCAGAGCAGAGAGTTGAAAGTTATTGATACTCTCTCGACATGTCCTTTTTCAGATGTGAGAATCTGAATGCCAAATACCTAATATTAATTTTTTGTTACGACAGCAAAAGATTAAGGTCTGAATTTTCTAAAGGATCCAGTTGTGGTTGAGCAAAATTTTGGGCAGTTTCCAAATTCAGCCTGGGGCATTGCTGGGACCTGGTTTTCAGCGGCTGTCTGTTTTACTCTTTCTAAGAACGGTGCTTCTCTTGGACAGGCTCTTCCACTTAAACTTGCAAAAATTGATCCTTCCAAAAATCACTAAAAACAGAGCTAGCTGTGGGGATGGTTTTGTTTTGTTTTGTTTTCCTGAAAGAATTAAATACCCCTTACAGAGCTCTCCTATCGTCCTGCAAGAGCTAGGTATATGAGCAAACACAGGGGTCCAGGAGGGCGAATCCCATGTAACTGGTTAACGTAAGCCTTATCCACAGCTATTGACACTGGCTGACATCTGAATACGGATGTCTGTGTGTCTGAGTCGGTATAGCAGAGGGCCAAGCAAAAAGCTTTTTGTCTAAACATATGCGAGGCTATTTGATGGCTGAATAATGACTTGATTGCAGCAGCAAATGCCAGAGTAAGAGCGTTCCCTTCAGCAGGGGGAGATGGGTCTAAATGTAGTGTAGTAGAGTGGCTCCCGGTATTTTGGGTTGTCCTCACTGAATTACCATGCTGGAGAAATGAGGATGAGTTACGATCTGCTATTTGTCATTGCCAGAGACTTTACGGCTGCATCTCTGCTAGCAAAGTCCGCGGTGCCTGGGCTGGCTCCCAGGCAGAGGAACGCAATCCTTTATATTAGTAAGCTGTCAGCACGATCCCGTGCCTTTGCCAGCTGGGGGTCTCCCAAATGTTTGCCAGGCACAGTTTAGGAATTAGGACAATCCAGGGACCATTCCCAAAAGCACTTCCTATGCCAGTCTCTCGGTTTGGACTGGAGTTTATTGATGATGGATGTGGGCAAGACTGGCACAGGGCCCAAGGAAATCACTGGGCATAATTTATTGGTATAGCCGTAGTCTCTGGGTCCTTCTATTGAGAGAAGATTTTGGAAATGGACAATGCGTTTAATTTCTGCTTTGCAAATGTGAAGAAAATTGTTGCTAGTAGTTAAGGTAGACAAAAGTGAGCCAAAAGCTCTCATTCTCGTCCGGATGTGGATTTGGGAACTGGGTCATTTATAAAATGAGGTGAAGGGGGGCCTGTGTGGGAGGAAAGAGCAGTAGTTTGGTTGGGCTTTTCTTATTTTTCAGTTTCCAAGCCTGACTTTTGACCTCCCCATGATAAGATGTGGAGTGCCACAACATCAGCCACAAGGGCTGACTCAGTATTTGCACAGGCTGAAGCCCAGGCTCCGAAGCACGGGGTTCCCACGGCCCGTGGGCTTTCTGTTTATGGCCCTAGGACACAGTAAGGTAGTGTTGGGAGTTTGAGAGCAGATTAGGCAGCGCAGTCATACGTACTGTGCCAGCTAGGTTATCAGACCTTCTACCCCAAATTAAAAACCCATTGCAGCCATGGTCTATGGTATGTATTGGCAGGTATCTCCACAGCACTATTAGAGCTGACAAAATGCAGAAAGGTGCCTTCATGAGAACTGGCGGCAAGCGCAGCCCTTTTGCCTGCCCACGCATGTCAGCCTGTTGGTAGCACTGGGGGAGATATAGAGACAAGGCGGTGAGATCCACCACTGTGGGGTGGAAACGCTGCCTGCGCTTCTCCCTCAGACAGGCGTGCGGATAACAAGACGGGGCATGAAGCACAGCACCCCATTTGCCTAATTTGAACAGGGTCAGTGCAGAGCTGCCCACGTCCCCCTGCCTTACCTGTGTCAGCAAATGAGAGATTTTAGCAGCTTTCAAATTTCCGGCGCCACCCTGCCGAGGGGGTTCCAGGGCAGAGCATAGGGCATGGAGCTATTTGCAAAATGCACATTAGTCACTGACTCCAGTGTGTAAACAAGTCATTAAAAAAGGAACTGTCACAAGCTCTTTCTGCAGCAATTAAGATGACCTCCGCAGAGCAATTAGATAAGCATAGGCATTCATCTAACGTGTCCTGATAGATGAAGGTAATCTCTTGCCGTGTGTAGTTGTTACTACAACTGGTAGTCTATTTTGATGTAGTGGGGATACCGTGGGTTTCCTAAAGCAGTCGTGCTGTTCACACTCACAGTAGCAGCCAGGAAGCAGCTCCTACGATCCGTGTATTTGCAGACATGGAAATTACAGATAGAGATGCTCTGAGAAAGGACATGGGTAAAAGTCTAAGAAGAAAAACACCATCAGGAAATCCTGTTCTATCTGGGGCGGATGTGCACCAGACTAAGGGAGGAAGAACGTTACTGAAATTTATGAAGTAAGAGCAATGGGCGAGCATGCTATCTTGATTTGAAGTAAGACATGCGTTTTGGCTAATTAGCAGTGCTACTTTTTTCATGAAAAACAGATTGAAGTCTCAGGAGGATAAAGCTTTGGGCAAAAGTTCAAAAGTATCCTAGCTAGGGAAAAGCAATAATGCAGGGACCCACCCTTAGTGTTTTCCCGCTTCCCCCTCCATGGCTAGCTGGGCTCTCAGATCAGGCTCTGAGTTTCGGTCAGAATCTGAAGCTTGGGGCTGGCTCAGAGGGAATGATCCAGTTGAGGGGGAGATTGTTTCCTAGTGACTGGCTTGGAAATGTCAAACTGTTGAAAACAACGCATATATTTCAGTACCTCTGAAATATTTCTTGCAAAACAGGGTAAAATGTGTAGCAGAATGTTCTATTCTCATGAGGAGCTCAGGGGAAAATTTGTGGAAGTGATTTTTTTTTTTTTTTTTGCTTGGTTTTAACTAACTTTGAAGGAAATGAAGGAGGAGCTGAAAACTCCCCGCACTCATTTTCTCTCTTAAAGTCATGGTCCTGTGGAGCCAAGATGATCTATCTCGATCTATCTTTGACTTAGTCTGACACTTTGCAGTTTATTTTTTGTGTAGGTACTGTCTCTTTCATTTTTGGTTTACTATTTTCTTCCTTTTTTTTTTTTAATTTTGTACCGACTTCAGATGTGCCTTACATTTTGAAACAATTTTTTTCCCCTCTTTTCTGTAAAAATGCCAGAACAGCAGCCTTGGAGTGCTGGTCCAGAGGCAGCAGCAGAAAAGCCGAGGCCGTACACCGCTCTGACGACCTGACTATCTTGGCAGGACCGCAGCCAGTCCTTGGCTTTGCTGCCGCCAGTACAAACTCGTGCTGTTGGCAGCCTCTCCCATGACGTTTAACGGGCCGGACTGCTGCTTGCTGAGAACCGTGCTGGAGCCTCCAGTTCAATTCATAGCAGCTCTCCAGAAACCCCATCTGGTCGCGATAGCTTTTGGTTAGAGCTGTCTTGCAAAGTGCCGCCGCAGCCAGCCTCGATGTCTACGTGCAGCTGGTGCCGTGCGGGTCCGCAGGTGCACAGATGCGCAGGAGGCCACCGATGCACCAGCACAATCCAGGTTCACACTAGGAACAATAGATCCTGTGGTTCCTGACACTAACAGGTTGCCTTCCACAATGCTTCCACCACGTCTGGTTTGCAGATCCGTGGGTATTTCTGATTACATACCTGCCCCATTGCATCTGGTGCAATTGTTGCTCTCACTTCACTCACAGAATGCTTTCTTTTTACTATTGCTGGGGTTTGTTTCATTTTCCCATATTTAAGGCTCTTCAACATGAGTTACTTTTTCAGTTTTATTTTACTTGCCTATGGATTCTTTTGGGGTCATTCATATTTATGTTTTATATAGCTCAATCTACATTAAGACTGTTCTGTTCTTAACATCCATTTGCAGCGTGTCATGACTATTAAGCTGTGGGTAGTACTGGAATGATTTATTTTGTGACCAGAACTGCAATTTGCCTTCTTCCAGTTCCTAAATTAGCTGCCACCTTTAATAAAGTCAAATGTTTCTTAGCATAAAAATAAAATATCTCCACATCTACTCACCTCTGGGTTACCTGGAGTTTGATTTCCCCGCAGCCTCTCTCCTCCCCGCGACACTCCCAAGGAAACACTGCCCTCCGATGTTGCAGATGGGATGAGGTTTGCTGGTCTGAATCCAAACTCAGCAGTTGTTCTTTTTTTTGTAATTTTTCTTTTTTCTTTTTTTTTTTTTTCTTTTCCCCAGCTCTTTAGAGCACAAACGTTGACTCGGTGAAAATTACTCGGACATCGTTCAAAGCTGGCGAGATGTGTTTTGGGCTCTCGTTGTGTGCCAGCTGCTGGTACCCTCACCAGAACCCTGCTCCCATGCAGAGTGGCAGAGATCTTCACCAGCAAGAACACAGCTTTTTGGGGAGAATTTGCCAACACCAGCATCTTCTGCCAGCGAGAAGTGGCTTACGTGGGACTGTGGCAGGAGCGGAAAGAGGTGGATTGGAGCAACCTGCCTCTGCTCTGAAAGAGTCCTTAAATGCAGACAAGTGAGTGGCGGGGTTTTATTCTTTAAAAGGGCAATTAAGCCTTTGCGTTTTCTTCCTCAGTTATATTGGGCTAGCAGAAGTGGAGAGAACAGTAGCAAAAAAGTTATTTTGGTGCAACCTCAGTACAGTCTGGTGAAATCAAAGCTACCCCCATGTCCAAATTGCTTTTGATTACTGAGGCTATTGTAAGGTTATTCTGCTGAGACTGGAACCTTATCTCTCTCGTAGGAGCAGTGCAACAGAATCCACATCGCAATGACTTTCTGCAGCATTTATTCTACTCTCCCCTCTAAAAGGTGGTTCTGAATGTATGAAAGTGGCTGTGGAGCAGCCTCATGAAGAAAGTAACAATTAGGGATCCCAGGGCTGTTTTGTTGGCTTTCTGCGAACATGAAGATATTAAATGCCAACCTCACGTAGCACGTGCGTGGTAAGCATAATATCCAGGCAAAGAAGAGTTGTCCTTACTGAGAGTGGAGGCATAGGAGCGGTCTGGATCCTACCCAAAACCCAGCGCAGTCGTCCCCCCAGCCCCATCGCAATGCTGATCCCTGGGGTATCGGGTTCAGCCAAGGCAAGGTGATGGTGCCAGCCACCACGTTGGCCATAACTTGCAGCAAGTGGGGCTGGATTAGGAAAAACTGAGCATCCACCCAGCTGTGGAGGGCAGCCTGAAACCACCCCCAAAACTGCTACTTGCTGTGGCTGCCTGTGCAAAAGCCCCTGCCAGTGGAGGCAGCTATCTGGCCATCTGAGCTCTTCTCCTGCAGGCACCCCCTGCTCAGAAAAATCATGCCTTTATACACACTAGCACCTCTGTGGGACAAAGTGCTGCTTCGAGAAATGCTGGTGGCCCGGTGGGACCCCATCTATGCTGCATTTTGGGGGCTTCAGCGTACTTTGAGGCTGTAGAAACAATTTAGAAAGGAAAGCCGTTATTGTTTTCAAGGTATTGCTGGTAGGATGAGAGGAGCACCTGGTTCTTAGTTTCTAACAAACAGTGATATATATTTCAGGCTAGATGCCATACCTTCACATGCTCTGTTCTGTAGCTGAGAGACAACTTTCAACAGGATAAATTTTTACAGCTCCCTGGAGTCTTGCCTTTCGTGTCTTTTCTTCTTCACCCCTGTTATGCGACACCCCCCTCCCACCATTCCTCTCTCCTTTTTTTTTAATGTTTCAACACCTACCTAAGATGGAGTCAGAATAAGCTGACACATACATTTAATCTTGTATACCAAGACAGTCTCCCATATAGGTGTTTGAATCTCTTCTGGTTCATTGTGCGTTGTTTGGAAAGAGGTCTGAAGGAAAGTAAGATAGTCCCTGACTCCCATCCTGAAACATGGAAGTTGGCATTGTGGATTTTCACCAGTAGACTCTACACCACTGCTAATGGAAATGTTTTGCTGGTATATATAGAATCTGGATTCCCTTCTTGCTCCTTATAGCAATTCACAATGAACTAGTTACCGCAGACATGTCAAGTGACATTTTCAAGCCTCAGAATTTGTTCTTCAGGGAGGTGGGATCTCCCCATCTCCCACCACCGGTGCCGAAAACCTCTGCCCTCAGCCTGCACACTCCTGTGTGGCTACACCAGCAGGTCCCTTTGTGGGCAAGGAGGGCCAGCCAGCCCCAGTCTTCCTGCCTGCTTCTGCACTTCCTGCACAGAGGTAATTTTTTATTTGGTAAAGTATTAAATTTTTCTGACTCGGAAATCTGCAAAGAAATTGGACTGTCAGCAGGTAATTTTATAGCTCTTGGGCTTCTTTGCTGTAGCTGTAAATAGCAGAAGAGGTAGATTTCTGTCTTCTCTGAGGGTTTCTGAATGCTCAATTGATAAAAGTTAGGGTTGTAAATCCTGCCTGTATGTATTATCAGGTAATACCAAAAAGTAGATTAAACTAATATATGACAATTAAATCAGAAATCTAATAAGCAGAGGCGTGTGTACAAAATATGGGGCTGTGGATTAACTAGGGAAGCCTGCAGAAATGTTTACTTTTTATACTGTACTGACAGGATGACTTGGGAGTGATGTTTGCTTACAAAAAAAAAAAAATCTTCTAGATGCTCTATCTCCAGATCTATGAATCAACGCATGTATCAATCTAACCCATTTTTGAGAATAAACTGACAAGTTAAAAACTTGGCTACTGTACTCCCCTTATAATAGAGAAATAAATATTTTTAAAGGTCTTGAAAAGGGTTGACTGATTTTAATGTATTGAGCCAATTGCTTTTAGAGGTCACCTCCTCCACACATGAAAGCAATGGGACTTGGCTCTGTGTTCATTTGACGCATCATCTGTATCATTTTCCTTTTGTACCTCCTAATAGAAAAGTACCAGAAGTGCTGACCTGAGAGCTGACAATATCTGACATGATCAAAGAGCAAGACCATGGCAGGTCTGCACAGCCCTTTGAGGGAGAGGAGGCAGCTGGAGGAGCAAAGAATGCATCAAGATCACAAGAAGCCCTTGTGAAGGGGAATGTGGTGGCCACATCAATCTTTGGCAAGATCTTCGTTGACCACCCACCTACATTAAGAAGGATCAAGGGAGTCATGATCCTTTCTTCTCCCACTCATGCACCCTAACCCGCAGTCCCACCTGGGGGTGGATGGTGCGTGTGGAAAGCCTGCAAGAGAAGGGCTATACTCAACCCCCGCTTGTCGTGCCTCTATTCATCCTCTGCGTGCCATACCCTGGGCAAGGATGAGTGATCTCCTGGTGTCACAGAGGTGATAGAAGAGGATCTTCATATAGGTGCTTGTATCTCTGGCCGTTTCTTAACTAGGAAGTGTCCTCTTCTGTCCTGGGCAGCTCTACACACAGCATGGGGAACTGCACCACCACATTAGCCATGCTACCTCACTGAGAGGTTTCCCAAGGAGAAGGCTGAATTCTTCTGACTAAATCTCACAAACCTTATTAGGAAGACTACTAATTTGTTACTAAAGAGACAATTACCTAGAGGACAATTATGTGCTTGGTTTGTCTGAGCCATTGTAAGAACCTAGGTCAGCACTGGAATAAAAATTCAGGATCAGTTTCCATGCCACCTTCATCAGTGTGAAACAGCCTGTGAAACCTCAGCAGCCGAAAGCAAGCTGATCACCTGGTTATGGAGCGTGCTCCTCTGCTTTCCTATGCAAAATTGCCACTCCGTAAAATAGATGCAGGGAAGCCTCAGTAAGTAATTTCACTAAATAATTACTCCAGGGTCATGGAAATGGTCTTCACACCTCATCTTGGGAAACTGTGATTGTAAGAGGACAAATGTTTTTAGTGGTGTCGTCATTTTTAGTGGAGGCTGTGTGCAAGTACTGTAAGCAGTGCTTCCAGCTCCGCTAGAGCAAAAGGATCAATTAAAATTTTCTCACTGACAGACCAGGCTCTTTGTAGACGGCTTTAGAGAACAGGACAGTGCTCTCCCTCCCTCAGTGGCACAGTTTACACCCCACTTGAATTCTTGATTTGCCGCCTACCTAAGGAATAACTGAATTTAAGGATTTTTTAACACCTACATGTTAAACCTCTTGAATGTTCTTAGCTGGGATGGTTCCCTGCCTCTCCAGGACTCCCACCTAAGGTACTAGGACTACCTGAGGCCTCTACCAGGGAAACTCCTGTAACGAACACTGAATGGTCCTGCTTTTGATGCCCTGCTCTAAACATGGTCTGTAATGGCCTTCAGCATGTGGAAATCTTCCCCTGCTTCCCCAGGAGCCATCTAGAATAAGATGGTCTCCCAGCAGAACCATAACCCCTCCCACAGAGGTCTAGATGGTGGTGAGCCAAGGCCCAGTTTGGTTCAGCAGAGCTGTGTGGCCATGATCACATTTACTGAGAAAACTCTTTTTGAGTTGTGAGAAAGCACATGCGCTAAAGCCATGCAACTGAGAAAAGTGAAACGATGGAGTGAAGTTGTTGCATTGGTGATATTAGCAACTAGAGGACTCAAAGGACAACTATTGGCATGAAATGGTACAAAACTCTAAGGAAAAACAAAACAAAACCAAACCAGAACCAGAACCAACTCAATGATCAGCCTTTCCCAAGAAACCACAGAGGCCTACACTTTTCCAGCTGGGTGGTACCTGGCCAGCATTGAGTTACACTTATCCTGACAGCACGTAGTCTTCGCTATCTACTGGGAGTGTCAGCCAAGAAGTGGTTGCTCTTTACTCTTAGAAATCGTCTGTATCCAGCTTCCAAAGGCCCTTTGCACCTATCTGAACAGAAGTGACCCAGTGGGGGATGATTACAGAGGGAAACTTTCAGAAGGGAAACCAAAGCAGGCGGCTACTGTTTCTGATGGCACAGAAGTACTACAAAGTTTATTTTTGTAAGATGGTCTGTCGGTGAGAGCCACAGTAGTTCTTGGAAATAGCTCCAGTGATGAGATAACTTCACTGATAATTGTGTGCACCTCATTTCTACTCTGAAGTCATCTGACTTCATGATAAGGTTACTGGATCTTCTTGTGTCTACCCGCTAGATTGAAGAAAATGATATTTGCACATATTTGCCTACACAGAAAAGCTGCAGACCTATGATCATCATGCCCCTGCTGCCTCACTAAACTTAAATGTGAGCTCCTCAAGACTGGCTTCAGAATGTGTTGTGATATTTTAACAGCTCCCAGATTGCTTTCCTCAGTCTTCTACTTTTTCAAAAGCTTTCTTGAAATATGGGCAGCAAAGCAGCTTGTAGTATTCCAAAAGCATTTGTACCAGTACTAAATGCAGATTTAATAAAGTATGAACCATCATTGTCTGGATTTTATCCTAACAGAAGGTTACATTTTAATTACATAAATTCATGAAGAAGTTTTTATTTCCTTCCTTCTTCATATGGCTTATTAAATTTTTTTTATACAGTGATAGTCTGATATTCTTACAGATTTTATATGTCATATAAACTGTAATGGTTATGTTTAGATTGCAGCATTGTTCCACAGACTGAGCCTAGACTTCAAAACCTGACCAAGACACTAACTAAAAATGTAGACAGTTACTCTGAGCAGGTTTCCTCTCTATTTAAAGTTAGCTTTGGTTTGTGCCGTGCAGCCAGAGCAGATGCACTACTATAGACAAATATCTCATCATGGAAAAACAGCCTGTGCTTCAGTACAAGCAATTTAATATTCTTTTAGTATGCTTGGGACATTCTGTCCAAGGATTTATATATTCACACACAGAGTCATGGTATATTCATACAGAGTCAGCGGTGAAGCAAAAAGACACATTTTGATTTGGCTCATTTGATTGTTCCCATGGTGGGTGTTTGGCTATTACTTTTGACTAATCAAGCTCTTTTGAATGCTCTCTGTTTTCCATGCGGTGTGAACCTTCATGTAAAACACACCATTTATGGAGCAATTAGTCAGCTGTGCAAGACTGACTGCTGGGATAATCAAAAATAGGAAATTTTTTCAACTGTCACACAGTTGACAGCAATTGTCTAAATGGGTAAATTACAATTCTTTTGGTAATTCATATTAGTTTGGCCTCAAGCAATGCAGATGTTTTGCTGTTGTGAGCAGCAGACACTTGGAGATGGGAACAATGGGCACAAATTAATTGTCATTTCAAGTGAAAAACATACTTGGGAAACATATCAAACATTTAACTAATACCACCCAACAAAGCATGAAATCCCTCATGCCAACGCTGTTCCTATTGCATATGCCCTAAGTCTAGTATAGTATTGTTGCTGTATTTTCTTCATCCCATTATTACCTTTCTGCCTTCTCCCAGATAATAGCATTTTCATTGTTTTATGTTCTGTTTAGCTGGTCATCTAACAGACCTGCAAGAGAAGGCAAGCTAATCAGATGGTGAAACCTCCAGCTTCCACCCTGAGCCACGGTAATGCGCTTTGATCCCCCACAGATGACAGCAGGCAGTAGGATGATAAGGCTTCACATTTCCTTTTCTTGTTAATCATGGTTGCAAGCATGGGATCTAATCTTTGCGGCAGTAATTCTAATTGAAGTAGGAACTTGTCCAAATTAGAAAGTTCCTTATGAAAGCTCTCCTTTAGTGGGAGTATAGCATCAATATTTCATGAATTTATATATCAGGGGAACACATACAGGACTGAAGGAAAACTGAATTGTTGGTTCGGATGATTATAGCTGTGTGGCAATTCTGCCCATTCAGGAGACAACCTCCAGCCAATCTGCCTTTGTTTTAATGAACAAGCTTGCATAAGTTTATAAGGAATTAACTACTAGTGATTCACAATTAAAAACAAAACGAGAAGTCTGCTAGTCAGTGGGAAATTACGGTTGACTCTCAGAAGCCTTCTGCAAATCTCTGGTAGCTGAATATTTTGGGAAAATAAAATGTACATATGCTATAGTGCAGCAAGACAGAGGTATGCCAGAGTGGGCTGGCATGAATCATAAGGAATGCAGGATGCTTCCAGTGGTAAGTGAAAAGGGACCTGACTCAGGGGACAGAAATATAGTGTGGTGGTATTTTTTCAGATTAAAAACACTTAGGGGGAAAAAAAAAAACCTACTTCTGACTAAATATATTAATTTTCCTCTAGTTTTAAAAAAGAGTTACAGAAGGTGTGCTGCTTTCCACCACCTAGACATGTCCTGAAACTCAGTTGAAAACCTTAACCTGAAATGTTTTATACTGAGCACTGCTTATTTAGCTGACTAAATTTTATTCATGAGTTTTCTGGTATATTGCTTGGAGACGGCTGTGATAATAATGAGAAAAAAATATTCCTAGGTTACTTGAGAAGGTGACGTAGTGTCAAAGTATCATGATAGAGTGATTGTGCTGTTTCTTTTTCCTAAATATTTTGTGCTACCAGTTCTCCATTTTCCCCCCTCTTTTCTCTGCATGTTGAGATCTTGCACCACCTCCTTAGTGCTTCCCTGCAGAAAAACCTGAGAAGTTCCCTCCCATCTCTTCCCTCCAAAGACACATCAGATACTCTTTGGTATCACTGTTTCTGATTTTTT
>VXBL01001988.1:334454-399859 GCA_013400195.1 Aramus guarauna | reverse complement strand
TTTTTTTTTTTTTTTGTGCTCCTAAAGGACGGTTATAGCACAATACTGCTTCTCTCTATTAATGTTATTCAACAGGTGCTGAGATGATATCTTCTTTCTGTTAGAAACTGGAGGGAAATTACTGTGGTAGAAACATAAGGTTTGTTTTCCCCTCATCTTCTATTCCTGTCTGTATGGACCTCATTTAGAGTCTTCCTGGCGAGCCTTTCTGCTGGAACAGCCCCATATTGCCACCGTATCCCCACGTTGCTTTCTTTTGGCAACATCATTATTTGTTTGGCCACAGCTGAAACTGAGCTGTGGTATGTCCTGTGCGACAAATACATTTTTAACAAGAGCGTTTGCACCTTTTCAGTATTGCTTGGGCATCTTACTTTTTCCTGGTGCCCAAGGTGCAAAAGAGAAGTAACAGGCAAAGTGGAGCATGATGAAGCCCAGCTGAAATAACAGTAGGTGGGATCCATGTGTTGCTAATGCATCCTTGGAGTAAAGCCACAGCTGCGCTGTGATGTTGAATTAGTGAGTAAAAATAAAACCCTAGGTACTGCACCATCCTTGTGATCGGTGCACTACTTCGCGAGAACCAGCTTTTTCTGAAATAGAAGTAATGATTCAATTACTCTGACACCAAAACATGAGTTGTCTACTAAACCAAATTAAAGCAAGAGAAGAGAGAGATATCTAATTATTATGCATATAAATCTTGCTTTCAACAGCCCAGATTGGGAAGATCAATTTTATGTGCAAATGGCTGTAAGCTGTAGGTCTAATTTAGTGATAGTACAAATTCCTTAAAAGAAAAAAATACAGAGCAGATGAATCATTCTCCTCAGTGTATGAAAATACATTTAATGTTACAGTGAAATTATTATGTTATCATAGCTTTATTTTTCTTTAACTAAAAAAGTAGTTCTTCCATGCTATTTTATGCAAGTCATTAAGCAGCAGTGATTGGAAACCACAGAAGTTTGAGAAGTTTGTTGTGAGTTTTTTAAACTTTCTTAAGACTTGTAACAGATGTAATATTATGACTATGTCAGATTATTTTAAAATTTGATCATGTTGTAAGTGATTTCATATCCCAAAAGACAAAAAGGATTGTTTCTGTAGGTCTCAAACATCTGAGCCACTAGAGATGTGTGTGGTACACGTGGAACTTGTTACAGGAGTGAGTTTTGTAGGGATGTAACAGGGCATGAAGTCTGCCGTATCCCTGGAGGACCAAAAATGCCTTCATTTTGTAATCAAAAGTACTCGATGCATAGTTCAAAACCATTGTTTTGTGCAGGAGCAGAATATTTCAATTATGAAATAACTGAACAAACAGCAGGCTTTGATGTAGGAAGAGAAACTTCAGTCAGTGCAAAGTACCAGCCTTCACGATTTTAAAGATATGAAAATAGAACAACTGAACTGAGGCATGGCAAACACTAACCCTTAAACTGTGTTTCTGGAAGGGGAGTAGACAAGTCAGCATATGTTTCACTGTGGGTTGCTGGTATTTAGACAGATGGGACTCTTTTGTGCCTACACAGGTCCCAGATATTCATTGGTTAAAGCACATCTTATTGCCATTTTGGTTTATCAGTAGTTTATTATGCATGGCTCCTTACATTACTTGATTTTAAAAGTTAAGACAAGGAGAATGAAAGCAAAATAAGGAAATTCAGAAAATGTCATTTCAGTTTTTACTTGCAGTAGTCTTCACCCATTGATTTCTTTTTTCCCCTCAAACCAAGTGATTTTGACAAAGACCTTCACTTTTTCCAAAGTTAAAAACAAAAACCACAACAAAACCAAACAAAAAACCAAAACCCCAGCCCACATTTAAAAACAAGTTTTCCCTCGTTTAGAATTGTGTCCAGAAAAGGAAAGCGTTCAGCATTACCTTGTCTCTTACAGCTTAACAGTCCAGAGGATTAGTATGATTTTTTTGGTCCCATTTAAATGAATGGTGAAATCAATACTAAAATTGTATCCATTAAGAGTGATTAATGGAAAACTAGCAGAGTGTATCAACAAGGATGTTCCTCTCCATGTCGCAAAGTAGAAGGCTGAGGAACTTAATGCCCAGAGACAAGTAGTAAATATAGTCCTTTCTAAATGCATGGGAGAAGATAATCTTTTAGCTGTATAAGAAAGTGATCTATAATTCTTATTGGTTCAATTACAGGAAGCTTTCCGCTAATCCTTTTAGTTCTTGTTCATGAACTATTCATCCAAAATCTGTAAAGGATCATATCGAAAAAAAGAAAAAAAAAAAAAAGTGCAGTTCCTATGAACACTGGCATTTTCTGGACAGCTTGTTGTACAGCACTTGAAGACCTCAGGAAAAAGAACATAACCAGATATCCAAGGGGCATGGATTTTGACACGCTGCTGCTGGAACTGTCTCAACAGATGACAATTGTAACAATAAAGGGAAGATGGATTTCACTTTAGACATGGCAGATATTGTCAGAACTGGAGAAAAACAAAGCTGGAGAAAGAGTAAAGTTGCAGGAATAAGCAGGAACAGCAAATGCATGTGTAGGTATTTAAGAAGGAAGTTTCTTTTCAAACAAAGGGACAGGTAATATAAACAGAAATTATATATGCCTGACTGTCGTGGTTTAACCTGGTAGGCAGCTAAGACCACACAGCCATTTGGTCCCTCCCCCCCTCTCCCAGTGGGATGGGGAAGAGAATTGAAAATGGAAAAGGAAAAAGAAATAAAAGTCATGTGTTTGAGATAAAGACAATTTAATATGACAAAAAAAAGAAAGATTACAATAGTAGTNCCAGGACACTGACTTATACACACACCCCACCACACACTCCAATGCATCCCCAAGCTTCTGGTTGCTGAATTTTCCTTTTTCTTAAATGAAGAAAAGGGGTGATCTGCAAGTGGTAATAATAATATATTCTGGCCTTACAATGTATTTCACCTAATTTGATCTCCTAATTAAGGTGGGGCAAAATTTTCTCTAGTAGAGGTCTGAGTCAAGCTAAATAACGTATCTTTCACCTTCCAGAGAAGCATTCAGGACTGTCAGGAAATTATTTGTTTGAATGATTTTGCTGCTCTCTTCAGTGATTTCTTTCTAATTGGTAGTCACCTTTATTGAAAGTGTTTGCAAAGTTTTGTCCTTTGTCTAATTTGAAGTTTTCTGGCTTTTATTTCTAGCTGTCTGTTCTTATTCTGCCTTTTCTAAGCAGAATTAATGAGACTAAAAATATGATAATGCCAAAGATGAAAGCAATATCTAGAAACCGCCCTCCTTTTCCAATATTCAGTTCTAAACAAATTCACTGATTGCTTCAAGGTTTAATTCCATTTTATATGGATGTAATACCAAAAATTAAAATCCAATTGGTTTTATGTTACTAAACAGCCTCTCCCTTACCAGGAATATGATATATAAAAGTCTGTAGGCAGATCTGAAACTGGATCTCAAGTTCTTTAATTTAAAAAAAAAAGGGGGGCGGGGGATAGAAATGTTGGGGAATTATGGGTTCTATCAATTACATTACCTCTGAAAGAACAGTGATTTTGTAGAAGTGGGGAGAGCCAGAAAAATATGGTCCCCATTTCCCATGAGATAAGATGGGGTTTATATTTATAAAATGGATGGAGAATCAAAAATCAAAAGAAAATAAATGACATGTCGGGGAAAAATAAACCCCATTTCTTCTACCAATATCATCCTGCTGATAAAAATTCTTTTAACAGCTGAATGGCAAATGAATGCTTTGAGATGGAGAAAATTGATTTGTCCTATACATATTTTGGGCTAGATCCAAAAAGAGATTTAATCACTGCACTGAACTTGTGCCGGCCCCATTTACCCTCAGATAATATACCTAGTGCTACTCACACATGCATATTAATTAGCTCTGAAGGACTTGGATACCTTAGTTCACATTACGAAGCAGTAAAAGCATCTCTCCATTTTTACTGTCATCACACACATTCATCATACAGTGTTCTGCCTCTTTCCAAATCCCCAGGGAGCTCCAGTGTGCTCCTACCAAGGCACTGCACTTTCCCAAGAGCAGGAGCAGCCCCAGGGAAAGCACTACCACGCACACTTACAGCGGAGATCTTGGCTCTGCTAAGTACAGGGGAGAATAACTACCCCCAAGGGCTGTACCAGCAATAACTCTCTGCTCGGTGTTGCTTTCAAGCCTTACCCACCCTCATTTCCACATTTTTCCAGGAGGCAGTAGGAACCACAGATGTAGCATCAATTAGAGAAGCAAAACTCCAAAACACCTTCCTCAGACTCTCCGCAGTCCCATCTTACCGACTTCCTACACTCTAGCTAGTAAAGCTTCCTCTTCATTTATCACAATTAGTCCTAAGTCCTAATGATGGGCTTTTATCCTGCTGGATTTTTAGCCTGCTTCCCAAATGCTGATGGATGCATATGGAGCCCACTGGGGAAATCACAAGCAGTAACAGCTGGATGAGGGAAGGTGGCAACGCCAGCAGCATCAGTGAGGTAAAAGGACAGGAGATGAGAGATGTGACAACTAGGGACTGACAAAGCTAGGAATAGCGTTGCCTCCTCCTCCCCTTGAAAAGTTGCAATAATTCTATTATCACCTTGAAGAAGGGCTTTCAACCTTGCTAGAGTAGCTGTCTCCAGGGAAGATGGATGTAGCTCACAGGCTACTCATTTATCTATAGCAGCACAGCTGTTTGTCATCTCTTTGCAGCATG
This sequence comes from Aramus guarauna, assembly GCA_013400195.1. Taxonomy (NCBI): domain Eukaryota; kingdom Metazoa; phylum Chordata; class Aves; order Gruiformes; family Aramidae; genus Aramus; species Aramus guarauna. Next base: position 395,151 of record VXBL01001988.1, on the reverse strand, counting down.
CATCAAAGTAATACGTTTTAATGACCCACCATCAGGCACTTCCCTAATGAAGATGAGCAAGGAAGGAGTGCAAGGTAGGAAACAAATCATTGCAGATGCACTAATGTGGCTGAGAACAACAGTGGCCTAAGTTCACTCATTATTGCTGGTTGCCTTGCCAGTTCTGTGCTTGTTTGAACCCAGAACAAAAAAACCCCAGCTTATACAGATGCATCTTAATCCACAAGATAACTCAAGGAGCGCTGGTCAGCATAAGCAGTAGATTTCCTCCAAACATGCTGCTAGCCAAGCTGGGCTGCCATGCTTGTGTGTGTTTCTGATACAGCGCCTTGTTTTGTTCACGGGCTGGTTGTTGGTTCGCTGGTTTCTTTGTGGGTGTGATGATGGATAAACAAGGGTTATAAATCATCATCTTTGCGCTTGATGGCAAGAACTGCAGTCTAAAAGCTTTTTTAAAAAAGCATGGCTAGTATTGGGAAAGGAACCTGAAGACACTCTCTAGTCCTTTCTCCTAGGCCAAGGTCTGATTAAGTCTGACCTGAACTATAGAAAAATATATTTAGTTATTTTTAATTTAGAAAGTCTGCTGAGGGAGGCAATCTCCAGAGTCACCTCTGCTAAGTCTGTTCTGGTGGTTTACTATTTTCATGATTGGGAAGATATTTTTTATAATCACTACAGTAAATCCCCCTTGTAATGTAAGCTCATGCTTCTTAACCCGTATGAGCTCTGAACTTGAAGAACCTATTGTCCTCTTGTTTGCTGCAGTTGTTTTTTGTGCATTTGAACACTGCCATTGCAGCTCCCTTCACCTGTTTCTTCTTTGACCAAAAAAGTCCCAGTTCCTGCCTGGAACAATACATTTGTTGGCAGGGATGAAACCCCAGGAGATTGTCATGACTGAGATGCACCTTCCCCTCTATTATCTTCAGTGAGTTTCAATTATCATAGAATCATAGAATGGTTTAGGTTGGAAGGGACCTCAAAGATCATCTAGTTGCAACCCCCCCGCCATGGGCAGGGACACCCTCCTCTAGACCAGGTTGCCCAAAGCCCCATCCAACCTGGCCTTGAACACTTCCAGGGAGGGGGCAGCCACAACTTCTCTGGGCAACCTGTTGCAATATCTCACCACCCTCATAGAAAAGAATTTCTCTCTAATATCTAATTTAAATCCACGCTCATTCTGCTTAAGGCTGTTACCCCTTGTCCTGTCACTCCATGCCCTTGTAAACAGTCCCTCCCCATCTTTCCTGTAGGCTCCCTTTTGGTACTGGAAGGCTCTATAAGGTCTCCCTAGAGCCTTCTCTTCTTCAGGCTGAACAACCCCAACTCTCTCAGCCNCTTGGTGTCATCAGCAAACTTGCTGCAGGTGCACTCAGTCCCACTGTCCATGTCACTGATCAAGATGTTTAACAGTGCTGGTCACGATACTGACCCCTGAGGAACGTCACTCATCACTGGTCTCCTCTTGGACATCGAACCATTGACCACAACTCTTTGACTACAACCATCCAACCAATTCCTTATCCACCTAGTAGTCCATCTGTCAAAACCATGTCTCTCCAATTTAGAAACAAGGATGTCATGCAGGACAGGGTCATGTGCTTTGCACAAGTCCAGGCATGTGACATCAGTTGCTCTTCCCTTATCCACTAGCACTGTAACCCTGTCACAGAAGGCCACCAAATTTGTCAGGCACAATTTACCCTTAGTGAAGCCATGTCACCAATCACCTCCTTAGCATAGTTTCCAGGAAGGTCTGCTCCATGATATTGCTGGGCACAGAGGTAAGACGACTGGCGGCCTGTAGTTCCCTGGGTCTTCCTTTTTTCCCTTTTAAAAACGGAGGTTATGTTTCCTCTTTTCCAGTCAGTGGGTACTTCACCAGACTGCCACGACTTCTCATATATGATGGATGGTGGCTTAACAACTTCATCTGCCAGTTCCCTCAGGACCTGCAGATGCATCTTACCAGGTCCCATGGACTTGTGCACCTTCAGGTTCCTTAGTCTCAAACCTGATCTTCTCCCACAGTGGGCGGTTCTTCATTCTCCTGGTCTCTGCCTTTGGCTTCTGTGACTTGGGCAGTGTGGCTAGAGCACTTGTCGGTGAAGACCAAGGCAAAAAAGTCATTGAATACTTCAGCTTTCTTCATATACCAGGTAACCAGATCTTTCATATCATTCCAGAGGGGGCCTCATATTCTCTAGTCTTCCTTTTATCACTGACATACCTGTAGAAGCTTTTGTTACCCTTGACGTCCCTGGCCAGATTTAATTCTTTCAGGGCTTTAGCTTTCCTAACCTGCTCCTTGGCTGCTTGGACACTTTCTCTGTATTCCTTTCAGGCTACCTGTCCTTGCTTCCACCCTCTGTAGGCTTCCTTTTTGTGTCTGAGTTTGCCCAGGAGCGCCTTGTTCATCCATGCAGGCCTCCGGGCATTTTTGCCTGACTTCCTCTTTGTTGGGATGCATTACTCCTGAGCTTGGAGGAGGTGATCCCTGAATAGTAACCAACTTTCTTGGGCCCCTCTTCCCTTCAGGGCTTTGTCCCATGGTACTCTACCAAGCAGATCTCTGAAGAGGCCAAAGTCTGCTCTCCTGAAGCCCAGCGTAGGGAGCTTGCTGTGTACCCTCCTCTCTGCCTAAGGATATTGAACTCCATCACTTCATGATCATTGTAGTCAAGGCTGCCCTGGAGCTTCACATTTCCCATCAGCCTGTCCTTGTTGGTGAGGACAAGGTCCAGCATGGCACCTCTCCTCATTGGCTCCTCTATCACTTGGAGAGGGAAGTTATCATCAACACATTCCAGGAACCTCCTGGATTGCTCATGCCCTGCTGTGGTGGAAGTCCCCTTGAGGACCAGGGCTTGTGAATGTGAAGCTGCCTCTATCTGTCTATAGAGGGCCTCATCTACTTGGTCTTCCTGGTTGGGTGGCCTGTAGCAGACCCCCACTATAGTGTCAACTCTCCCTGCCCTCCCTTTAATCCTGACCTGTAAGCTCTCGATTGACTCCTCATCCATCCCCAGGCAGAGCTCCATGCACTCCAACTAGTCATCAACACCACCTCCTCATCTCCCCTGCCTGTCCTTCCTAAAGAGCTTGTATCCTTCCATTCCAACACTCCAGTCATAGGAACCATCCCACCGTGTCTCTGTGATGCCAATAAAATCACAGCCTTGTGGGATATGTGCACGTCTCTAACTCCTCTTGTTTATTCCCAATGCTACGTATGTTTGCATAGAGGCATTTATGTTGGGGCCCCAACTTAATTATGAACTGTTCAGCTAGAAAACAGTTTGTCAGGGCAAAAGTAATGCAAAAGTTGGTCAAGTATTTTGTAGCGTATAATAGAGTTCAACAAAAATTAACCTAAAAACCTACCTTGATCCCTGTTATTTTCCACCACCTGCAGAATTCTCTAGGGGAGGTTAAAATCTTTCTACGTGTGATAAGACAACTTCTGTACTGACTCTCAGTGAGACTAAAGCTCTTGTTTTTAGCTATGGTTTTGAAAATGTCATCCTTCGTCTTTATGTTTCTGATTCTTGCTTGTGAAAGGTGCTAACGGTAGTACTCGGTTTCCTGGGGATGTAAAGCAGTCAGATCGGGCAGACCATTGGGCACTGTGGTAGGAAGGGACGCTAAAGGCCTGATCTTACATCACTAGCCTTGGCAAAAACAGAATGCCAGCAACATTGTGTTCAAATTGTTTTGGACCTTGGCAAGGCTGGGTTAAGTGTTCTTACTTTTTACCAAATGATGCACTGTCTGCAAAGTGAAAACTATAAAAAAAGGAGTAAAGAAGTCAAGAATGGAGAGAAGAGCTGTGAAAAGGGGAACCAGATGCAATGGCATTCCTGCAGCTATGAGTGCTTGCTTTTTACATTCTATTAATTTTGATGATGAACAAATACCCAAAGGTCTGTGGGTTTGTATTGTTAACCTTGTTGGTTTGCAAAATTCAACATGAAATCTTGTATGGCTTCTCAGATTTCGGATTTGCCTAGTTCTAAATGGCTTGGAAGAGACTAGACACTGTAGGAAAAGCCCCTTATAATCTTCAGGTTAAGCTGTAACTACCACCAGCAACACCCAAAATTTTAAAATTACGACAGTTGTGAAAGGCAGCGGGACCACCTGCTCTCTGTGTTTTGGTAGTAGGTCTCCTCACTCCTTGTTTTAAAGGTATGCTCTTCTTGTTTTTGTGTGCATTTGCACTCACTAACTCTTTCCAATCAGTTCCCGGTGCATTCTGCTGCCACTGCCGACACCGGGCTGCAGACTCCTGCCCACCTTCGGAGGACAAGCGTGCTGGAGGCATCTGAAGGCAAACCAGATTTCTGGATTCTGAAACTGCCATCCATGTCCCTAGCAGGGTCCTCTTTATGAGACACGCAATGTGAAGCCAGTGCCAGTAAAACCTATGTTATTTCTGTGAAATCAGTCACGGGAATAACTGTTACAACTAGAGTCCATGGACAGATATTTTTGAAGGCCTCAGTTCATTCACAAATGAGGTTCAATCCTATTTTTCCAGTGTACTGCAGGGCCGTAAAATCTGAGCAGAGTGGCAGTAAATTCTCTCAAATATATGTGTATTTATTTAGCTTTAAGTACCTTCGTGGTTCCTGGTTTCATAACCTCCCTTAGCTGCTTATTCTAACGGTTATAATTTTTTTTTTCTTGTTTAACCTAAATTTTCACAGCTGCAGTTTAAGCTCATTACTGCTTGCTCTATCTTCAGTGCTAATGAGAAAATTTTTTATCCTGGTCATATTTAAAGCATCTTTTTGTCCATTAGTAAAATGTTAATCTCTCCTCTCAGTCTTCCTCTCCTCTGCTGAAAATCATCAATCCTTGACATTGCTGGGCCTTTTCCTTTGTTTCTCTACTTGAAGTCTTTAATTTGTGTCTCTCCAAGCAAAGCACCCAGATTGAAAGCCAGTCAGTACCATGGAGAAATATCTCCTCCCTTGGTTTTTAAGCACCACTGCCGCAGGCAGCGAAGCACAGCTCTTGTGTCTCATCTGACTGCATGAACCTGCCTGTAGTTATCCACAGGGATAATGCGATCCGACCGTGGTATAGCTTGCCATCTGCTGACCAGAAAGTGCTTAATATATGACCTTTTTTTGATCAAGAGTATCAATTGTTTTCTTGTTTCACTAGTTTTAGATTGCCGAGGTTGAAAGAGCAGAGATTTTGTCCAGAGCTCGAGACGTAAATCATGCTAGCTTTAATCCTTTGAATAAGGGTGAGCTGGGCTCCAGAGCGGCAAAATACCTGGGGGTGAACCCGACCTCTGCACTCCTGCGTGGTACTCAGAGGCCTTTGTGGTGACCCACGACTGGCCGCAGGAGTTTCTTGGGGACCTGGCGCCGGGTTTTTGGGGAGCAGGTGGGAGGACACGGGAGGTGAGCATCTGGGGCAGAGCCAAGAGGCAACTGGAGGAACAGATTTGTGGTGGCTGGTGCAGTGCATATTATCCAAATGGATGAACAGGAACCACTACTGCCTCTTTCAAGGTTGTCAAAATGACACGAGAGACCTTTACTAGAGCAGCCTGCAACTGGGAGAGCTTTGCTTTGTTTCAAGGAGGAGTAAGGTAGGATACAAACATGATGTTTTTGCAAATCCACACTGTGGACCACATTTCCATCTGGCATCACCTGGCTTTTGTCTTCAGATATTTACACAAGCTGAACATTTTGGACAATGTATATGCCTGTTTGTTCATGTACATATATTAGGTTCACATTAGATGTCTTTATCATGCTGTTTAAGAGCTCCTTTTTATAATATCTTCATTTCAACAGAATTTGTCATCTTGTCAGATTACTTTCTTTACAGCACTTGGTGCTAAAAAGTGGCATTATGCTAAACTGTGAAGAGCTTCCATGGTGCTGTACCCTCTTTATAACCTGGCCCAGCCCTGGACTCTTGGCATATTATCTCTGCGTATAATTTTCAGCTCATCATGCTTTGTCCTTTGGGAAAGGACTGCAATTAGAACCAGAAAAGTAGCAGTGCAGGTTATTTATTTTCCATTCTTGGTAATGACTTGCTTTTAGTTAATGAATTGGAAAAAGTACATGAAATTAATGGAACGAGGTGTTGTCTAACTGTAAAGCAGGGGATGCTGTTCCCAGCCCTGTGATTCCTCCCCAGGTAAAGGTGAGGGGCTCGCTGACTTTGAGCGTATTCTGCTCTGTACTCTGTTTCCCAGATGAAAAATAGCACCATTAATCCCATCACTTGTGGGATCAGAAGAGATTTGCAAAGGCAAAGAAAGCAATCGAGCATTTAGCATCTATTGCAAACTAACAGGTGCCTAATTCACATTTGTCCTTTAAAGAAACCCTTTCTTAATTACTATTGTAGTGCTCGGTAATCCTGGGATAAAGCTTTTGTTTATTAAAGGATAAAGCAGAATTACAAATCCTAGCTCTATGAGCTGCTGGGTAGCCAAGTGTGTACAGTTTTCAACTAGGACACTTCAGACCTGCTTCTGTTTGCAGCTCTGCTAATAACCTACTACAGGGCACTGAGCAAGGCACGTTCCCTTCCTACTGCCATCTGGCAATGGGCTTCTGACGAAATAACAGCTGATAGCAATATCGTGATATTGACCTCTCAGAGTTCTACAGGTAACAAGTGCTTTTGAAAATCTAGCAGGCATTATGATTGTTTTCCTCAGCACGGTGGACTAACACTGTATTTGCAGTTATTTTTTTCAACTTTTGGCTTTGCTAAAACTTGCTGTGTCCATTCAGGTCTTCTAAAAATGAGACTCCTGTGTATTACTTATTTTGGCAACCGCTAAATAGAGGTAGAAAAATTGTACTTTAATAAATATTAGCCCTTTCTATAGAATCACACCCACCTGTTCTACTTAGGCTATGTGATTAGTTTGGGAGTGTGGTTGCAGCTGTGACATGCGGAGGCAAGCGAGTTAAGGTTCATAGGGAAAGAGATTGGCTTTGGCAGAGACCGTACCGCGTGCATCTGGGAAGCCCTGCTGCCAGCAGTGACTGCCTGAGCACGCAGCAGCACGCCGTGAAGCCCAGATTCCCTCACGCGACTGGTAATGTCCCGCTTCCCCACCTTTATGGGTCTACTCAAGAGCAGATGCTAGTGGGCAAGGATCAGTGTCAGGAAAAAGTGAAAAGGAAAAGAAGAAGCTTCTCAGGAAGGCTTAGCTGAGGAATAAAGTTCTTAGCAGACATAGAATGTCTTCTCTTAGAAACAGTCCTGTGAAGCTGGTTTGACGTACATAGGCAAGGTTGCCTGTGGAAACTAATGATGTACCCGAAATCAGATAATAAAATGTGACATATTTGTTGTGGATTTTTTTTTTTCTTCTCCAAATTTTTTCCTTATCATTGCTATATGGGTAGAAACAACAGCAAAGGAAGAACTTCTGAGGTAGTTGAGAAATAGGAATACATCCATAACTTGGATACAAGTTGCAACAAAACCCCTTCCAGATTGGAAAAAGACGGGGTGGAGATCCAGCTACAAATCTGAAGTCAGGAAACATCTTCACCAGAAACTACTACCAGGTATCGAAGTCTCCCTTTGACCAGTGATACTGGCGTCATTTGTGTGCTGTATGTGCTATATGTTACAGTCTCTCAAAAGGCCATGGGGTCGTGCCACGGGACTGCTCTGCCTTACACGCTTGCTCTGAATTTTCCTCTCTTTTAAAAATTAAGTTTCTAGTTTTCATTTGAATAAAGTTTGCCTTGAATTTCAAAGCCTTTTGAGCTTTTTTGGAGAGCTCGTTCCAGGTTAAGTTCAACCTACAGCTGATTCAGGGTATGTGAGAGCCCCACAGAGCACCTTCCCTCAGCCTGTCCTCCTCCCCCTCTTAAATTGTCATTGTTCTCCTGGGTTTGGTGTGGGACATGTGAGAGTGCCCTAATCTGTGTTACCCTTTGTGATACTCTGCTCTGGCACACCAGAAAACAGGGTTAGCAAAAACTGGCAGCCCAGCTTTCCAAAAGAAATTTCACTTAGACATAATTGTGAGAAAGAAAAGAGAAAAGAAAAATCTGTAGTACCAAGCCACACGCACACACACATTCTTCTTGTGCACATTCTGCCTCGCTGTTCCCAGCGACTATTTTCTAAGATCTTTCAAAGCATCAGGCTAAAAGAACAGGGTGCATTTGATGTTGGATCATTTTGTACTAATGATGGCACTACCTGATGAGAGGGAACGCTGCTGAAACTCTATTCATTGACATTTAGCAATGTCTAATAAACAGGAGTTAGAAAGAAGATGGTGTGAAACACCACTTGTATTCAGTATGATAATTGCAAGTGGGAGTCTGATATTTCTTCCCTTAAGTCAATGAGAAAACTATGATTAACATAACTTAGACCCAATACTATTTTTATTTACTTAATTGGCTGCTTCTAGATAGCTTTTCATGAAGCATGCCTGGGAAGTGCCTTTAGAAAGCACTCCAGCTCCGCAGAAACTGCTTTCCGTTCCCCAGTGACACTGGTTTTGACGGAAGACAGAAATAGATGTGGGACCTGACACTCAGATGTTGTGGGAAAAGCTGAATAACATCCACCCAAGGGTGACAAATTTGGACGAGTTTTGCTTAAGGACTTGTCTTATCTAGACCTAAAGGGTATTGGAATTTGAGGTCTGTCCCCCTCCTGAGAATAACCACGCTCTGCATGGGGAAAAACTTATTCCATGTTTATCAGCAAAATGTCTTTTATATGTCAAGGTTATTGCAGTACATGGGATAAAAGCGATCATGTCATACTTGCAGTCCCACCTGCCCTTTCTAAAGTACATTATGGGAGTGTCTGGGTGGCAGACAGCATCTCAACTTCATTGTATTTTCAGAGGTCATATGTCTTCTTAACAGACTAGCAAGATATTTTATCACTGACTCTGCAATGCTTTTCTTCAGACCTCACACCTGAAAAAGAAAGCATCCAAAGCATCCAGTGGTATCTGGAAATAAGTAAGCACTGCCTGAAAATGGGAAAACCCAGCAATGGAAATGAATATTAATTGTTGGACTGCTTAAATTATTAGGAAGGTATCGGCAATGTTAGCAGTGAATGTGTAGAGACGTGTGTTTTAGAGGAACAGTGATAGAAAACATTTTGAAGTCTAGGTGGAAAACACATCCCTGTTGAGTGTGGCAGAGCTGTGATTTTCAATGACACCTCAGTGTTCACCTTCTAAGTTTAAAGCCGTGGAGCAACTGAGGGTCATGTCAGGCAATGTTGGGATGGTAGAGAAACTTGCAACCAAAATGAGTATGAAGTGGACAGTGATAGGTGTCTACTGTATATTAGGATCACTGTAAATTAGTGTACCAGTCAGCAAAATGTTCCAGTAAGATCTCATTATGTTTTGAAGAAGTATCCGATGCCCCTCCTTCCCACATATTTTAACATGCCTCCTTTCCACAGGTTGCTGGTTTGGTTTTTTTACCTCCCAGAATTTTAAATAGCTGTCACTTTGCATTTTTCTCTGACTTAAATGACATTGACAACTGTGTCAACAAAGTATTTCAGGAAGAAGTGGGCCCCTTGATTTGAAAAAGTTCATATTGCTATAACCTGAGAGGGGAAAAATGGGTTAAAAATTATCGATATTTACGTGCCAGCAAAAGTAGGTCTGGAAGAATGGTTCAAAAGCCTAAGAGCACTTCTCTAGGTAATTATTCAAGAAAAAAAGCATAATAAAGGAGTAAGATATATAAGGTATTAGAGGTGCCAGGAGCCAGTTGTGGGTCATCTTTTGTTACCTAGAGCTTCACTTGGAGATGGAGGGTGGGAGTATTCAGACAGGAGAGAAAAGAGTAGGGGATTTCTTCTGTCGAACTGCAGCACATTTCTTACTGGGAGAAGAGTTGTGAAGGTCTCTGTCAGATTTCTGGTGGGGAAGAGTGAGGTGGTGAGCCCCATTCTGGGGTCAATGGCAGTTGGCCCTGGGCTCTGGTCCCCCCCCAAGACAGGCTCAGCCCCGCTCCTTCCCCCCATGCGCCGTGTGGCAACGGCATCTCCCATCAGGGCCCCGAGGGGCTGGGAGGAGGGCTGGCACGTGGCGTTGGGTCCCACCACGGCACTGAGGTGGCATCTGTGCAGCTCACGGGAGATCTGGGGGCTGGGAAGCCCAGGCAGAGTCCCTCTCCCAGATGTAGAGCTGCAGTCTGGCCTCGAGGAGGTGGCTACAAAAAGGAGCTCTTGGGCAAGAAGGCAGCCACAAGCCAAAACTGTACCTTAGCCCTGGCTGAACGGAGTGGAGCAACTTGCTAGCCTTGACTTTCCACATTTGTTTTCAATAACTCCCAAACTGGGTCTACTGAATCATGTGTAGAACATCTGTTTTAGTAGTACATAACTTTTGGGGTCCCTGTGTGATACTCCCTGATTAAATTTTTTTTTTCTTTTGTGAAAATACCAAGATATTTGATGTTTTCCACTGGAAGCAAAAAGCTATTTGTTTGTCTACTACTGAGCTTTCTTAATTATTTAAGATACGAAATAATCATTACCTAGCTTTCAGCTAACTGGGTTTTTTCCATCACATTGGACCATTGAAATGGTTACATAATATTAATAGACACTTTACATAACATTTCTGAAATACTAAAAAATGAGCATCTTTTATAGGTGCCATCAGAGGTTTCCATAGCTCTAATAAATAATGATAATGGTGACCTGGAACAATACAGTCTTCAGTAAAGTTTCTAAATCCTGGCTGGTTTAACAAATTGTGGTAGCACAGATTGTGTGTTTGATATATACTTTGAGTAAATTATCACATGTAAAAAGCTGTCCATCAGCTCTATTTCTAATGTTACCTATAGATTTCATTGCTTTTTGAGATAAGCCATTTAAGTATTGGTTTTGTACTCATATAGAGCTAACTGGAGTGTGCCATAAAGCCCAAGAATTTCTTTTAAAATGACAAATATACTGATATTTGTGCCTGATGATGTGTGAATGTAAACTTGAGAGTTGACACCAAACTCATACCACTTGCAGTTAGTCTTTCCATTGTAGTCATTTACTCAGGCCAAATGAAAAAGGTATTGCAAACATCACTGAAAGCAGACTAAATAGAAAAATACCTGGATGTTGGATGCGTACAATTAGAAATGTCAGATTCTTCATTATCATTTTGTTATCAGCTATCTATGAGAAGGAGCCTCAAACCACCTGTTTTGTAGATTTCCTTCAAGATCTGAGTCACCAGCTAGCTATCTCTGCTTAGGATAAATTTATGGTTTTGTTTACTATTTATTTATTTTCAGTAATTTATGATTTGCAATTTTTTTCCGATAAACTATTCCTTGTGAGACAAGTCAGTATTTCTGAATAATTGTCCAGATTCCTGTTGCAGCTGCAGCTGTTCAGAATAGCTGATCTTCCTGCATGAGCAATGCAAAATGTCTTGTTGATCACATCAGTATAGACCAATAGTTGCCAGAACTCTTTTCCTGGTGATGCATTTATTAGTATGAAATTCTATTAGCCACATAGCAGCTATTGGTACGTATTGCCAGTTTTGGGCATGGTAAGTAAACAGGCTTTAATAAAAGCTGAAGGGCCTCCATTATATCAAGCTGGAGATAATTTTCTGCCTTTGGGTCACAGTCCCATACTTCTGAAAGGATGGACTCTTTGATGCCATCTGGACTCTGTGTCAGTGCAGAGATCTGCACGTGCAGGTTACACATCTCTGCTGACGGTGGGCAGCTTCGCTTTAGATAGTGGGTGTTAGTAGAATATTCTCCCACATTTGCTTGCTGCTCCATCAGAAAGGAAGAATTTTCAGTATTATTAAGCAGGGATACCTCAGCAGGGAACTTGCTATTTGTAATATTTTTTTCATAATACAACCAATATTATCTAGTCCATGAGATCAAGTTTGTGTTTTCATTATTCATCCAGTTTGAGAATAATCCACATGTTCATTGTTTCCATAGACCAAAACTGCATGCAAAACACTCATAAGTATACATTTAGGATGTATATTTACACAATATACATTGAAATATCAGTAGAGATTGAATACTCTTAGCTACATTGAAATTCCAATGAATTATGATACTGATCTTAGATGTATCATCAATATGTTTTGCCAAAAAAGGATTTTCTTGAGATCTCAATGTTTGTCATTTTTGCATTGTAATGGAGAATTTTTGAAGAATAAAGGAAGATTAATTAAAAAAAAAAAAAAAAAAAAGATGAAAGAAGAAGAATGTAGGATATCCTCACACTACAGACTGGAGGCTAAGGTACTCCTCAGAAATGATTTAATTGGTGTTTCAGATTACTCAGACCAGGGGCTTGAACTTCAATCTCCCACATTGCAGCTATGATGTGCAGAAAGGGATAGCCAGCTAGTACCAGCATCCTGCATGCATGAGAGAGAAAAATTACTCTCTTGATAACCTAGACACTGGGGGTTTTTTTGCCCTGTGTGAGCTGTTCTGGACAGGGTAGCCTGGCTCTGCCCTTTGCTAACCAGTTACACCTCAACTTGTCTTCTCCCTTTCCCTTTTGTGGATCTGGGCCACTACTTTCTCCGCAACCTTTCTGCAAAGAGAGGGTTCACAAGGGTTGGGGGATCAGCCTTGCCGTCCCTCTTTTCTTCACGGATGCTTTTCCTCTTCCGAGCAGGAGGGGACCAGGGCTGCTGTGTGGGGCCAATGGGTTCGGGGGGGCTCAGATGATGCTGTGCAGCTGGAGGGGCACCAAGGCCCACCTGGCCATGGAGCAGGGTCTGCAGTCACGAGTCCCTCCCAGAGAGGTCAGATCTGGTAGGCAGGAGGAAAGGATAGTAGGGCAATGGGGATAGAAATGTCCTACCCCTTGCCACCGTCCCCTGGAACAGCGATAGATTGCTGTCTAGAGGTTCAATAGCACAACACCTAGCAATGTGATGCTTCTTGGTATTAGTCTCTTGAAAACATACACCTATCATGATATCCCCTGAAAATGGCCTAGTACTGATGCCACTGGTGCTACCAAAGTGGCCGAGGACCTGAATATTTGTCCATCTTTCATATTTTTATGAGAATTTTTATTCTGTTCTTATTTTATTGGCAAGCTTCTGACCAATTTCATTTAGTACATACCCAACATTCAGACTGTGGATCCATACATAAGGGAGAAGCTTAGCATTTTGCTTTTCTCCATCCATTCAGAAAATACTTGATTTTATATAAAGGTCTTAGGCTTCTATTTGCCCTGTTTTGGAAAACGCTGAGTCCTTTGATCTTTGGGCCTGGTTGCTGTGGGCTTTAGTGCCAGCAGCAGTTTGCTGGATTAGGTTCTTGCTTGTCTGCCTGGGAACCAGAGTCCACCGTGGGGATATTGCAAGCTGCTCTTCCACATGTTAAATACTCCATCTTAGATAGCAGAGCTGATGCTTGCTAGATACCGTTATTAACTTAATTTGGTAATTAGCAGGATGGTGCCAACGTAGTTTGGACAAGGAACACTGGGGGAAAGGAGCAGTGCACTTTTTCACCTGTGCATGGAAAGCATCCCTTTTTCCCATGGAAAGCCAGCTGGTTTAGGGACATTCATTTCCCCTGGGAACCAGGCACCGTGCTGCTTTGATGTCTGATTTGACAAGAAGGTATTGCTCGGGGCAAGGCAGTAGGGCATGAGGTCCCAGTAAGTTTGATATAAACTCACTTGAGAGGGTGGTAGCTGCAAGCCAGACAGCAAAGTGTTTAAGTTGAACAATGAAAGTGGGCGCAGTCATGTAACAGGATTTGCACGTTTTACATCCCTACCCAGTGCTGGCATGACGGCTTGTCCCAATTGTTTCCTCGTTGTAGCATTGTAAACTGCTTGTCTGTTTGTTTTGCCCAGATTCTGTATTTTCTTAAACAAGCTGATGCCAAATTGGACATCTACTTGACAAATGCATGTTGTGATGACTCTTATTTAACATTTGCTGTTCCTCTGTGTATTTCAGTGGGCTATATAATTTGTTAGTAAGGTATTTTTAATTTACATTATAACCACTTCTTTGTCAGGTATTGTCTGAGCCAGCTGTTAAATTCTTATTTTATATCTATGTTGACTTAATCTTTTCTTCAGGGAAGAAATTACTGTACATAATGATAGACAATTACTGTGACATGCCCCTTTGCATGAATATTTCAACTGCTTTCTGTTTCTTTGTATCATGTGTTTTGCCTAGGCTTTTTATTCTGAATTTTCTTGCCTTGTGTCTGTTCCCTGCTTTGTATTACTTGGCTGTCCAAGTGTTCTTATTTGACTGCTTTGTCTTCCCTGCCTGCGGATGAATGTGTTCCCTTCATTTGTGTGCTCTCTCGTGTCTTGCTTCTGAGGAGTTGTCTGCTGCCTTTATTGCTCTTACTCTCATCTTCTAATTTTTATTTCCCTAACTCAACCATTAACTGACTTATCTGGAGGAATGTTTGAGTGAAGTAAGGTTGAAGCTAATGTTCATCTGAATGCTGTTACAGATTTGACATAAGTTAATTACTCTTATCTGCTCTATTCACATTCTTGCATTTTCAAAAGGCTTTGGCTATTTATACAGTGACACCTATTGCGTATTCAGAAAACTTTTTTTTTTTTCAGTTAAGACTAATATCTAATTTTAAACCAATGTATATTGAAAGCTATGATTTTGCCAACATCTAATTTTCTCTGCGTGGATACTTGCTGACCCAAGTGACTCATCAGCCTGCTGGCTCTATTCATATCTACTGTCTTTGGGTAAAATTTTCAAGCTGAATTAGGAGCCCAGTTCCCATTCATTTTCATTTGGGTTGGGGAGGGGTAGCCATTTCTCAAGCTCTCAATTCCTAGCTGCCTGGTGCAAAGTCATTTTTCAACATCTATTGCTGTTTGCAAATGAAAGGGTTTGAAAAACAAAGCTGTTGCTGCCACGTAGGTTTATGTACTGTCTCACTTGGGACCCCTCAAGCTGGGGTTGAAGGCTTCTCTGGCTCCTTCTGCTCCTCCTGCCCTTTTTGTTTCTTATTTCCTAGTGTGGCTACTTTATATTTGGGCTACTCTTTGGCCGGTTTCCTGGACTATGGAAGTACAAACCTTTGAAATTGATTTTCTGAGTCACATGGATGAAGGCTTCTACTTTACCCCTACTCTATCTTTCAAACCTGATTTCCAATACCTTTCAGCCTTAATGACAACACTCTAGGACAAATATTAGTAATTCATTTAATATAGCATTTCTTGGGAGCGTTCTTGCCAACAGTAGTTCATGCTGGGTTTCATTGGGAGAGGCAGCATATAGACTACTAGACAAGGCAATGAGCTGGTGCTGGGGACCTTTCCTCTGCTCGCACTGGCCTGTGGTGCAGCCTTGCCCTCTTCGTCTTTGTTTCTTCTCTCTTTTTTCTCACTTTGTCTGTTTTTTCTGTTTAGATAACAAACTTTTTGTGTGTGTCTGAGATTCTTTTATGCTTCAGTTTTACATTGCCTACATCAATTATAATTACAGATAGAGCCCCCAGGTGCAGTTGTAATACAAATCTTCAAGAAGAACAATCTGGTTACAGCTGATTTGTATGTCTATTGCTTCTGAAGGAGAGGATAATCCCCAGAAATAAGTAGGCAAACACTGCATACAATGCCTCCAAATTTGTGAAATTTTTAATCTTGTTTTTTTCTTCTCCCTCCTTCCCTTCCTAAGAATAAGAGAATCTCTTTGGGACTCTTATGAAGCACAATTTTCTGTTCATCCCTTCCATTTCACAGTCTATTCAACTCCATACTCCAGCCAGACGAGGTTTGAGGAGGATATTTTCAAAAGCTGACTTCCTAAATTCCTGTTATAGTCAACAGCAGATAAGAGCTGGGCTTTAATTGCTTTGAATTGCCTCCAGGGAGGACCTGGTTATGATGAGGGAAGCCAGGAGAGTTTGCCTCCCTAAGCTAGACGTAGCTCTGGGAAATAAATTTGTAAGATTAAAGACCTGTGTTTTCTTCAAAGTCTGTAAAGATTTTTTGTTGTCACTTTTATTAATGGGCAATCCCTAAACTGGAAGCATGATTAAAGAAACAAGTTAAAGTTGAAATTAGTGTTCGTTCTCTTTCAGCTGCTGATCTAAGACTTGCGAGTCAGTTCTTCCTTCTGCCATTACCTTGCTGCGCACACTAGATCAGGGTGATAGCCTTTGCTTGCACTGACTTTACTACTCTATATGTGAGGTTTTTAACTGTCTCATTCACCTGCATTCATCTAAATCCTCTGGAGAGACTGATACAGCACTCTAAAGATAATAGAAAACCTCCTGATTCCTTCACTGGGCTTTTGCTAAGGCTCTGTTTAAATAGATCAAGACTGAGGGATTTCATAAACCTGCAATGCCTCTTGCTTCAGCGTCGACCACGTAATACCCTGCCCAGTGTTCTGCAGTTACCTGCAAGCCTTTTTTTCTCGGTTTTAGGAAACATTTGTCACACACAGCACAAGTTGAATAAAGTCATCAATGCTGCACACAGAAAATCCCTTGCTAATGGCCTGGAATAGGAGGCAGAGATGAGTTTGGGGCTGGTGGCAGCAGGTTCCCTTGGTAGAGCTTATCCCGGACTGACAGTTCTGCTCTGATGAAAGGGGAACTGGTTACGCCGCTACATCTTTATGTCTCGTATATGATACCCTCGGTCGGGCAGCGTGCCTGCCCAGAGGAGGCTGAGAGGATGCAGGCAGAGGCGGCGGTGGCAGCAGCAGCGGTTTGGGGGTTGCCATCCCCAACTTATGAGTAGGCTCAATTTATCTTTCCTTCTTATTATCTGGGTCTATCTAATGCTTGGTGAACCTTGGCCTCAGATGAATCAGCAGGGCAACTGGAGCCCTAAGGGAGGACAGTTATATAAGTAAATATTGTTAAAATCTGTCTTGGAAGATAAACACAAATTGCAGGCAGCGTCCTCGATGAGTTTTTCAAATAACATGGCTACAGGACCTTTCTAACTGTACTGGCTCTTTCTGTCCAATGTTCCGCAGCTGGTTTAATTTTTCTTGCCCTTCTACACCATTTATATGTTTCCATTCGAGATTCTAAGATGGGAAGAAAGCCCTGCCTATGAATTTTAGGACTATGTCTGATGTTGAAACTGAGTTCTGTTTACAAGAGAGCAGATCTGAGGGCTCTGTTAATATGCTCTGCATAGACACAAGTGTCTGCAGGACACTAGAATTTTGTATCCTAAAAATGCCAACACTCTGAGAGCAAGAAAGCATGAAGAACTGAGTTTTTGCTTTGTCTATTAAGCCTAAATAAAACCACCTCCCCCACCCTGACTCTACCCTAGTCTCTTCCTCCAGCTGGGATTATATTATTTTCTTGATAAAAGAAAAACAATAATTACAAAAAATATTGGGATTAGTTGACCAAAATATTTTTGTTCTGTCTCCTGGTATTTTGTTTAATTATCTTTACTGAGATCCTTCAAAGACTAAACTTAGGCAAATTGTTACACAAAATCCTTTGTCAAGAAGTCTGAAAACGGAAACATTGAATTTCTCATTCCTTTTTCTCTTTCACCCATGCCCATTTCTCCAAATGAAAGTCCTTCTTGGCTGAAAGGGTTTGTTCATTTCGGCTGTAGCTGCAGTCAAAGCAATGCTGACAAACATCACACAGTCTTTTGCCTAAGATTGTGGAGCAACAGAAATGGTCCCTGCCTTATCAGTCAGGAAAGAATCAAAAAGGGCATTTTTAACTTGATGAGTTGCTCTTCACTCTCTGTCACATGGTCCTACTGTTTTGAAACCACTCTTTTTTAAAGCACTGAACACAGAGCCATAGGAGACCAGAGGTCTCCCCAACACGTTTAAGATGCTCCCACCACTGTCTCCTTTGAGGCAGGAACACGTCTGAGAAGGTGGCTGCCCTGTTTTGGGGGCTTGGGCCTTGATTTGACTCCTAGCTGTGCCGATGTGCATAGCGACTTGTTCTCCAGCTGAGTCATCTCTATAGAATCACTTATTTCTCTGTGTGGTGTGGCACGGATGGCAATGGATTCACGTTTTCATATGCAGCCTGTATCTTAAAACTACAGAAGTTTATCAGACCCTTGAGCCCTGTTTCAAGAGCTTCATTTTCAGCTCAATCATCTTACTCCCTTTGCCCTTCTCCATGCTGTTTCACCTTTCAACAAAGCCTGTCTCCTCCTTCTGGGACAAAATTTTGGCAAGAGGCATCTGGGATCTGAACAGCGGCATATGCTCGTTGAATACCTCAGTTTGCCAGGCCTGCCTCTTCACTGTGTGGGAACCCCACTTCCTAGAACCACAGTATCATAGAATCATTAAGGTTGGAAAAGACCTGTAAGATCATCAAGTCCAACTGTCAACCCAACACCACCATGCCTACTAAACCATGTCCCAAAGTACCACGTCTACATGTTTTTTGAACACCTTAAGAGATGGTGACTCCACCACCTCTCTGGGCAGCCTGTTCCAATGCTTGACCACTCTTTCTGTGAAGAAATTTTTCCTAATATCTAACCTAAACCTCCCCTGAAATAGCTTGAGGCCATTTCCTCTTGTCCCATCACTAGTTACTTGGGAGAAGAGACGAACACCCACAACACTGTATACATGTTCGCCTATACAAAACCAACAAGGAATCTCCCTGCAGATTTTGTCTTTTCCTGTTTTCTTCCTCCACAGGAGATACAGCTGCTACAGCTTCTGGAAATCTGCCATGGGGATTGTTTCTGGCATGCAGACTGTATGACCCCTGCTTTCAAAATCACCTTAAAAGTCTAGGGGAATGGTCTCTGCCTATCACTTTCTAGATTTCTTCATTCCCTCTTAGGCTGGAGGGGAAGATGAGCCATCAGCATCACAAAGAACGTATATTAAACATGGTAGCACTTTGCTTGGAAGAACTTTGCAATCCTTTGGCTGCATTATTACCAGAAGTCTGTATGAATGTCCTTTGAAGTTTGATTAATAGCCCTTTTAATTTTGCAGCACTGCTGATGTGAACAGTAAACATTAATCTGTAGCTCTTTAGTGGGAGCGTTTTCCCCTGAATGTTGTAAAGCTGACCATTTCAGTTGGGTCTGAATATAGCTTCCTTTCTCTTTTCTAACGCTCCTCGGTAGCTTTTTTGAGTTGTTCTCATCTGGTAGTTAGTTTGTGGTGCAATGGCTTGCAGTGGTCTGTCTTGTAGTCTTTTGCACGCTTGTTTGAAACATCCTGGTGCATTCATTGTGAGGCCTGCGTACGTGTAATTTAGGAGATGCTCAGCCTTTGTAATAAAAGAAGAAATGCCTTTCTCCCAATACATTTAAGAGAATGTGCTACATGCTTTTGTTTCTGCAGAGTTTACTGACACCAAGAATTCATGAAAGCTGGCGACTTCCTGATGGGTTTGTGTAAATATGTTTTATTTCAGCTCATAGGATTTTTCTCAATTGAAGCCAAACATTTTGTGTTGTACTTTCTCTTGGAAGAAAGCAGAAAGTAATCTAGGAGATATCATTTAATCACACCAGCACAGCACCCCTGGCAAGTTCTCTCTAAATGCTTCAGAACCATAAGAAAGAATTAATCAGACAGTTGCTAACTGAATCCCAGCAGACATCTGTCCTACCTATGGATCTTGTACAGGAGAGGAGGAGAAAGAGAGATCTCAAACACAGGCAGTGCTCATATCTGCAATTTGGCTCTGGGACCATGTTCTTCCACAACAGGCCAAACTAGCACATTTGGTGGGTGTACAAAACAGGGGCTTTCAGACGAACTGGAGGCTTGGATAAGATAAAGGTCAAATTTATTGGACTGTCCTAAAAGGCTTTATTCTGCTCTGTGCTATAGGCCACTTCATGTATTTCCTGTCAGGGCAGGGACAGCGAGGCAGATTCAGGACCCGGTGTTGCTAGCCTGGTGGGGAGCCGAACTGCTCCAAATTCATATCGCTGCTACTATCGTGATAATCCTAGTCTCAGCTTTGAATTGAAGAATCCAGAAAATTGCAAATACCTTTGTTAGAAATTACTCTTCCTGTGGTTTAGCTGTCATTAATAAGTTACTTCTCCTCCTAAGCAAAGATGCGTGTAAAAAAGGTCTACATTTAGTCAACCTCTACATTCACAGTCAAAGGCTAGACCTGGACAGCTTGTGATCTTGTGGTCCATCGAGTAAATGTGCACTCATGAATGCTTAAATGCACATTTACAGAAGCTTAGACAGATTTGAATCCAGGAGAGTGTAGCCGCTCTGGAGGAAACGTTATAGTCTCTTGTCAGGCTTCGGACAGCCCAGCGACACATTACAGGTCTGCTCTGCACTGTGACTTTCCACCAAGCGTGTTCTCGGGCAACAGCAAAACGCGGGGTTTGAAGTGGCACCCAGCAGGCAAGTGGAAAGACTGTGACGTGCAGAAGCATTACCCTCCCATCTGCTTGTAGAGATGCTCAGAACTTTTACTTTTGAAACCCAGAGGAGACTTGCCAGGTTTAGGACCTCCGTCAAACAGTCTGGGTTAGCTGAGTGGATGATGGTTGCACAAAAGACTCTGCTGGCTTTCTCCACTTTCTATATGAAACCAGATACGACAAAATGGCCTGAAATAGACCTCAGGGTCTTGAGCGCACCACCATGAGAACCTCAAAATGGATGTCTGTACCCATCAGAGACAAACAACAAACACCACTTATGTCACATGGGTAACATTATTTGCACTTCTCCCTTTCATCTGGTGCTGAAACATCCTCGGAGGCTTCGAGATAAATTCTTGCACCTCCTTATTGCATGCTAATAAGGGGCAGTAATCAAAGGAGATGACCTTGGTTTTGAGTAGAACCACTCTTTAGAGATACGTCACTGTGTGCTACTGTGGGATCATATTCACCCTCTCTGTTTATAGTGGATGTCAGTTAACTGGAAGGAAAAATATCCATGATTTATCAGTGGAACAAATCAAGGTTACTTTCTTGACTTCAGTAAATAACCTGATATTAACAGGCTGATTTTCTGGTTTAACTACTCCATGTTATTGTATGTGTACTGATAGGGATTGATGTATTGACAGAGCTATCTCACACATTCATTTTCTCTAAAAAGCCTTAATAATTTTGTTTCAACAAACTTGCTTAACATGTTAATCTGTGCTGTACAATACATGTCACAATCCTTTTTCTCAAGAGATGGTAAATAGGAAGATATGCTTTTTAAATGCAAACTAAAATCAGAGGTCAGAGAGAGCAAAGAGGTGTTAAACTATCTAGTCTGATTATCTCTGAGAGTGTAAGATCATTCCTTGAAAAAAAACAGTGTGTGCATGGGTGTGTTTGTATGTATGTATTTGCATTTGCATACACAATATATGCATTTCCTCTTTCTATGGAGAAAATTTTGTCCTACTCTTTTTAAAATGAATGTTGACAAAAGATTGGTCCACAAAAGAGACTCTACTGTTATTTATGTTGCTAATGGCTGTCAATGTTAGCAGTAAAATAGAATGAATACATTAAAAATTAATTATTCACCAGCACCTGCTGGTGACCTTAGAAATACTGCAGCACTTTTCTGGTAAATGTTTCTTCATTACCCTAAATTTTTTGCTACCTATCTCATCAGTCGGGAGATTACAATCTAAGGAAAGAAAAAAATCATATTTTCTTTTAATAGCCATCAGCTCTTTTTTTTATTAGACTTATATCCCTCTCTAATGGAGCACTGCCTCTCCAGGGAGCAGCAAACCAACCACAGAGGATCTTGGTCCCATCTGTGCAGTAACAATTAGAAGCATTTTAACTCTGTGTACAGAGGGATGAAATTACATTATTCATGAAGTGATCCCTTGCAGCTGCCTGGCATTACCTCAGCTTGCCTCATGGATTTGTCACTCACTCATTTTCAATAAGTGGCAGCTATTAGCAGCTCCATGGCCTCCCCCACTTGTCTTAGCTCATGCCCTAGAGCCAAGGCAGCGCCACCAGTTTTAACAACAGCTCAGAGTTTTAAAAACCACTTGTGATCTGTAGGTGGGTAAGTTACCCGGTTTCGTTCTCTCGCAGTCAAAATTTCCATTGACACCACTGAGGACAAGTAAGGCTGCTATTCCATTAGGTGTTTTCTTGCATTATTAGAGAGCTTCTAATGCGGCCAGCTTGCCATGCTGGTTTAAATTCTGGTTTGGATGTTGCATAACTATGAAACGAAATATCTCAGCACCTCATCAAAAATTAAGAAAGGGCTAAAAGATGTGGTTTAGCTCACACACCAATACAAAGACGTGAGCAAAAGTAGGTACTTCTTCTCTTAGAGCTTTCTGTGCATTGCCAAAATACGGGGTCAGGCTAATGATGTCATCAGCTGAAGACAATAATAACACGGAGCTTTGGCTCCATGTACCTAGCAAGTGGATAGAAGACTCAAGTTGTCATGGCAACAGACCTCTTGTTTTGCTCATTTAGTATTACTTCTTCCTTCCTCTTCTGCGAGGAAAGCAGAGCAACGGAGGGATTCTCTTTCCAGTACATATTTGCAATACAAGTTGCCCCTTACCTCGGCAACTGGGGTGCAGGGAACCAGGAATGGAAAGAGAGTTGCTGTTTGTCAGATAAATTATGACTTGTAGCTGCTCACTCAGCTCTCCCTCCATCTCTAGATGAGTTAATCTCTGAAAAGGGCTACCCTACCAGCATAATGTTCACATCAATTTGTATGGGAGCAAGCCAGGATTATCCTCAGCAGGAAGATACAAGTATGATGCTATATATTATGTTGTCTCCCTGTTCTGCAGATATAAAACCGAGTGACTGCTTCTGCCAGTGTAATATATTTCTTTATTGCTGGTGGCTGGGGGGGGGGAAAGGCAAAAAGCCTGTATTGTGTTGTACCTTTGAGAAAAATAATAGGATGGGTGTTAGCTCTAGCTTTCAGCCACACTTGCACTAATCCCATGTTGACAAACACTTTATCCATCTTTGACCTTGAAGAAGCTGGAGGTCATAAAGCAAGAAGAGAAACCATTCAATTAGAGATAACAGGAAAAAATTCTATGGTACAGAGTCCATTTTATGACCTTGGTGACTTCTCAAAACAGAAAAATTCTACTTATTTGAGTTGTTTTCTTAAAGAATTCCAGATATCAAGCATGAAACAATTAAGATATTAGTTAAGGTCCTCTCTGAAATCATGTAAGCCCTACTCTAAATTGTTTTTCCCATTGAAACCCAGCCAGACAACGCGACTAGACTGATTTCTTCCCATGCAGGCATCTAGGCTGTTACAGTGCAATGTTTCCTGAGAAACGACTGAACGTAGGGACCACTAATTATTAGCCTTTCAGCCTGCTACAAAGCTCAGCTGTCTCCCTCTGTACCCTTTTGTTTCAGATTGTCATTAAGAATGAATTGTGCTGACAAGGGCATCCTCATTATGATGAGCGAAAGTTTCTTCAGAAGGAAATGCCATTCATTCCATGAAGACAGAAAGCAAATCTTGTCCAATGACTAAATGACTGATCTGGAAAAGCTAAGAAGGAGGGAAATGATTGTTTAAGTAACAGGGTTTCTAAAGAAATAAGCCAAGGAAAACCCCATATTGTTGATGCATAGCAAAAGATATGAATCAGAAGAAGAAATACTGATAGAGACTCAGATATAAATATTGCAGTGAAACACTTTGGAGTGTTTTCCCTTCCTGTCTTTTCTGTAGCTGCCAGGCCTCTGCAGGACAAGATCTAAGCACTCACTGAGTCTGAGCTAATTTGGGTAGGAGGTTTGGAGCACTCATTTTTCTCTCTTAGCTGCACAATGAAGTAAGTGCGTAAAGGAAAGGTGTGTTTAGCTTAGGGGAAAAAAAAAGAATCTTGTTAGTCCAATTCTGCCAGTCTTTTAGACTCAGCTCAAAATGAGCTGCTTCAAATGTACTGCAGCTTTTCCCTTTTTCCCCTTGCTCTCCAGTGCACTCTGTGAGGCTCCAGGTCAGGCGTCAGGATTGAAGTATTGGGGGAGTTTGAGAAGACGGCGCTGATTTAGGTAATAGCAGAACAGACCGACTATCCCTCCCAGCCATCGCACCACCTCCACTGTTTTGCCATACAGAGGGCAACCGTTCCCCTGAGATTTATCATCCTGCTAATTACACAGCAGCTGCAACCCTCCATGTAATTTCATCTGCTAGTGGCATGTGAACTGCTTGGAGAGCTGCAAATTCCCTAGTCATCAAGTTTACCAGGGTGTGAATTTGCTCCCTCTGAGGCTAAGAGCAATATATATATAATATATATATATAAACACACCCATTGAAGCCAGGCACATTTACCTTTGCATTCTTGTGAACCTTAATTGTGTATGTGACTTGTTTTGCTTAAGGCAAATAAGTAATTACTGTACAGGGCTGAAATACTAGCTGCTGTATAAACACAGATCATGTAGTTGTGAACAATTTTAGTGATATTGATAGGTTTCCAGATTTAGTTATTTGGAAGTTGTGCTACATAAAATGTATTCCAAGTAATATGACTACAGGTAATATTTGGACTATAGCTAGTAAGCTGTTTACCCTCACTCGATATTTAAGGAACGCTCCAAATTGAAATATATCCATTATAAGGTTTATTAAATGTCTGGTATTTTGTTTTTCTCTTGTCATTTTCCTTTTAGTATATTAAGGTAAACTCATAGCTGCCCTGCTCCTTGGTGATAGTCATCTAAATCAGAATTACATTTTATCTAAATCCAACTTGCAAATGCAAGGTAATGCAGAGCTAACAAAGTCACTTGTGAATGAATATGATCACACCAGTATGACAATTTTTCTGAAATAAGTGGCTGAGTCTCCTGACTAATTAGCTCAGGCACAGCACCACCGTAAGGTGCCTGTATGTCCCTCCAGGGCCATTGCTAGTGCCTCTGTACCCAAATGTACAACACGGCTGGGATCAGGCTTGCAAAACACCATTGCATATAGCTGTCCCTCATCCCCCAAAATGCTGAAAAACTGGAGAGGGCTTCCTACAATGATGACAAAGTGACTTCAAGGCTTGAAAATCTGCATTATACTGGGAGATTTAAAAATTTCATTGATTTAGGTCATTGGAGAGAGCATGAGGACATAAGGTGGTTGTGGTCTGAAAAATATTTTTCTTTAGAAAAAATTATGGAAAAACTAGAGTCTGGATAAAGGTAAGGGGGGATTCACATTTCCAGATGTAGATTTCTACAGTGCAGAAATATGTTTGAGGCTATATATCTTGGAGTTCAGGTACAGAGATAATATATCTCTGGTAAATATACCTCTAGTACATATACTTGTCTAGGTCACTCTTCAGCTGATCTAAAATAGGTGAGCTGAACTGTGCTTTGGCAATGCCTATTTTTTTCCACTGTCTATAAAAAAAGTCTAGTTCAGACGTAGGTGTCTAGAACTGAGAGAGAAATGTTCTGCTCACAACATACATTTTAAAACAATATGGGTCACTGTGAACTGGAACAACTTGCAACAGGGAAGGGGACAGGTTTTTACACCATTTGGCATCTTTAAGTGAAGATTGGTGTATTGGGTTTGTGTGGCAAGGTTTCAGTAGAGGGGGAGCTACAGGGGTGGCTTCTGTGAGAAGCTGCCAGAAACTTCCCCCGTGTCCAACAGAGCCAATGCCAGCCAGCTCCAAGACAGACCCACCGCCGGCCAAGGCTGAGCCTATCAGCCACAGTGGCAGCACCTCTGGGATAATGTTGTTAAGAAAGGAGAATAAACCTGCGCAACACCAAGAGCAATTNGCTGGAGCAGGGGCAGAGTGTGAGGAGTCCTCCCCCTGAGGAGGAAGGAGTGGCAGGGACAACGTGTGATGAACTGACCACAACCCCCATTCCCCGTCCCCCTGTGCTGCTGGGGGGGAGGAGGGAGAGAAATCAGGAGTGAAGTTGAGCCCGGGAAGAAGGGAGGGGTGGGGGGAAGTGTTTTAAGGTTTGGTTTTATTTCTCATTACCTGACTCTGATTTGATTGGTAATAAATTAACCTAATTTTCCTCAAGTCAAGTCTATTTTGCCCATGACAGTAATTGGTGAGTGATCTCTCCCTGCTCTTATCTCGACCCACGAGCCTTTTGTCACGTTTCCTCTCCCCTGTGCAGTTGAAGAGGGCAGTGATAGAGCAGCTATGGGGGGCACCGGGCATCCAGCCAGGGTCAACCCACCACAATCAGGTACTTTTTTAGAAGATATGGTATTACTCAGCCTGAGTTTGGAGTAGGAATTATTAGGTTGGGTGCCTTGGATGGTGACATACAGTGCCATAATCAATGGCCATAAAGGATGACCCAAATGCAGCGTAATGAAGAATCCTGACACGTCCTTGTACTGCAGCACTGGGTTTCTTCTATGTCAAAACTTCACCCTGAAAGGGTTTGATGCCCCTGACTTTGCTATTAATAGGTGGTGTGAAAAACCAGAAGATTTCAGCAGATTGCAGATCATATCTGGGTGTGATGCAAAATGAATTCAGCCACCTGAATGCTGATTGAAAGATGGGGAGCCAAACCCCCCATCTTTAGTGCCTAGCAGAGATGAACTGAAGTCAATAATGACACAATGCACCAAGAGGAAGAGGCCCACCAAACCTCTGCCACTTGAAGACAAATTATTATTTAGAGTATCACAGCTGATTTTCTTACCAACTAGTGAGTCCAGGCATTAAACCTGGGGTTTCTGTTGCTGCCCATTCCTTGCTGGAGAATAGTACACAACAAAACACTTCCATTGCCCCCAAAAGGAAGATTCAAGCCTGGTCTTGGGGAAAATATTTTTCTTTATTCATCTAAAGACTGTGACAATCCATGTTTCTATAAATAGGTGTGCTATTGGGGAAAAAGGTTAAAGTAATATAAATTATTTAATTTTCAATAACCTTAAATAATTTCACTGATGATTATAAAACTATGGAAGGTTTTATGGATGCCTGAATTTCCATGTGCAATATGCTAGTTAGAAATGTTGCTAATTTGTCAGTATACCAAATTGAAACCAGTCAGCTTTACTTTGGTATCGTAGGATTCTACAATAGAATACCTAGAATATAAGTATTGTACCTGCAGAATTCAGTGCATTCAAAATTAAATTGTTTTTCAGGATATTCTGCTTTTAATACCTAAGTGATGCTAGCAAAACAAGAAAAAAGACCTAAGCTTCAAATATTGTTTCATCTTCACCAAGCACAAACTGCCTGCATGCAGTTTAATGAAATAACATGAAAATAAATTCTAAGTCAGTAGAGACATGCTGATAAAAATGTCTCAGCTGCTAAATCCTAACCAGCTGATGAACTTAGTGTCTTCCTAGAAAAGAAATAAAAAAAAATACACCTTATATTTTCTGTTAAGCTTCTTTTTATAGTTTGCAGTCAATTTATATGTCTTTACGTCATATCTTGACATACAGAGGTAAAAACTTGTTTCACTTTGGGAAAGCTGGTAATGCTTCCTGATCAATAGCAATTCACTGTTTCAACTAAGTGTAAATGTCACACCTGAAATAGGCTGGTAAACCCTGTGAGGAGTTTAAGTCCGTAAGTTGCTATCTTCCACGAATGCAATTTTCTTCAAAGGTACAGGAGAAAAAAAAAATCATGAATGTGTCTGTACAACCACAAGCTAAATGGTGTAGGAGATGAGTTAACTGGCCACAGACCTAAACCCTTACTGCGCCGTAAAATTATTTCTCGAGCAAAGACCATTTGTCAAAGCAAAGGTCTTTCTCAGCCCTTCTCTTAGGCATCTCAGCCCTGCCCCATGCACCATGCTCAGCTTGTGCTGGCAATAGCTGTGGGGGGTGACGGGGGGGAAATGATCAGCTCTGGCAACTGGAGTATTTTGGTAAGGGTAGGGGCGGTCTCAGGTTCTTTTAGACTGACAGGTTATGTTATTGTGGCTTTATGTATAATTGCATCCATCATTAAAGGGGAGAAGGTAGTTGCTGCTTCGTGACATAGATGAGCTTCAGGAATTGCTGCAGCATCTTAGACGGCACTGCAATCTCTCAGCCAGTGGTCGCTGGAACTAACAATCCACTCCCAAAATATTAATGAGTGTACTCCAGTGGCCAAATATGCATTTTGTCAGCACAGTTGTGTGTTAGCATTTAATGCCGGTGTTACTCTCTGACACGGGCTAGGGGCTTGCACTTCAGTAAGCAAAATGATTGCTTGTCCTGACTTGGACACGGGTCCTCATCTGACACAACTGCCCAGGATGCGTGGGTCAGGAGTTGGGACTCCCTCCACCACACTCAGAGGAAGTCCTTTGGAATAGCGCAGGTATGGTTAAAGCCAGGTGCTGGTGCCGGTGAAGTGAGGGTGGAAGTAGAAGGAAAGAGGGATGAGTTGTTGTTTGGTCCTTGTTACTCCTGGAGGAGCATAGGGCTGCAACAACACCATGCCACCGAACCCGGTGGGATAGTGTTGTTGCAATTTCTGTAACAGATTTTGTTTTTTACATGATTGGGTTGTTAGCCCAAAACAAAACCCCCAACCTGGAGGGCCAGGGTGCAACATTTTAGTCTGGCCCGACAAGGCACGCAAGCCACCACACCACGACAAGGTAAGTTGCACCAACTAGTGGTGGAAAGAGGGATGAGTAACAGAACAGAAAACTTGAGTTTCTTTGGACCCATGCAAAGGGTCTTAATCAACTGCATAATTAACAAGTCTTCGGAATTCATCAGGATCCACTAAGTTTTTTTTTTTTTTCCCAAAGATCTCATTTCTTGTAATCACTACAGATTGTGTATTTGGAAGAAGGAAGTTTGATAAAACTGAAAGAATATATTATTTGGATAAAACACAAGGAGTTAGACTTTTAACACTGCCTCCTCTTCCAGGCCTGCCAGCAGGGAGTCCTACCTGCCACAAAACATAGGAAGATGTAGCCTTTGGTACACGTTCAGACATGTTGCCTTATGCTATTGCCACCAAGAGGCTGCAGCAGCGAAGAGCATTCGTAAGTTAGAAGCAATGTGTAGATCAAAGCTGGGGCTTGAAAGGGAGCTCGTCTGGGGGGTTATCTGTAATTTAGGATTATCCACATGGTTCACAGCATGGGAGAGAAATACAAGATTGGTGCAAAGGGAATTCTAAGTGTCACAATTATATACTGAGTGCAGCTATTATTCTGTTATATGAGAAAACACAACTGAAATGCCAACGTGTATGGGTGCAGGTCTTACCAGGCACCAGTTTCCACTCAGGTCCTTTCATACAGGCCAAGAGGAAGGCAGAATGAGTAAAAGTGTGTAGCAGATCCCTCTTGGTGTTGCTCTGTAATAGTAAGGCACATGCTGTAGTATCACAGGATATTTATTGGAGGTTAGTAAGCCACAATGCCCAGACTATGAACTCTTAGGTTTGACTTATTAAAGGGTTATACTGGGCAGCGGTATTTTTCACTGTGGCCATCCATCCTCCAGCATTGCTCAGCATCTTGTTTAAATGCCATACAAAATATGCGCCCTCCTCTTAAACCCTTTGGTTAAAATGACAAGCAAAAGTATTAATCATAATGATAAAAAACTACGTTTCTGTACAAAAATGGTGATATAGTTGTCAGAGCAATAACCTTTTAACTAAACCTTTTCTCAATTGCTTCTCTTCCACCGTCGTGTAAACACATTTGATAGTCTCATTTTCACTCAATATGTCCAAGCACAGGGGTTTTCTTTGTGGCATCATAAATACAGGAAGTCTCTGGGGGAGATTAAAAAGCTAATAGGTTCCATATGCCCACAGTGCCGCCTGGCTTCTGCCTGCCTGTTAATAGGCACGTACGTCCCTTCAGCTTCACGTCCCGGCTGCTCCAACGGCGCGGTGACAACAGAGAGAGGGAGGCAGATTGGGGCTGAGGATCACAACGCAGCATAGCAGATCGCCCTTTCCTTTAGAGTCTGAGAAAATGCATGAATGCAACCTGGGATGCCAAACAGGGCCATGTGTTGCAAATACTCTGCTTTCATTTCAAATGGTTTGGGTCTGGCATCCTGAATCCACATTGGGGTGCATGAGAGCATTTGCTAGCAAGGAATGTCGGAGCATCTCGGAGAAATCTGGGGATTTCTTTCCCATCTAGCTCATCTATGCAAAATTTCATAGGGCCTTTTTCAATGAGCACTTGTCACAAATGTCCACCGGTTTGCATAATGTAAAAATAATATTCGAGCTCAGGCAGAGCATTCTCTCTGTGGATCAATCTGAAAGTTAAAAAAGGATGTCTAATTTATTGGAGAGAAAGGAATTTTGTAATGTCTTTCCAAGCCATAAATCTAATGGGGTGAAAGCTTTGTTTCAGTCACTTTTGAAGGAGTCTCAGACTTTATGGCTTCTGTGTCTTCCTATTGGAAATTGTTTTAAACCTGTGGCTGCTGTCTTGAATTTGTGAGGAGAACAAGAAGGCCGGCGTTTTGCCAAATCTCAGCTATACAGGTCAATAGTGTATATTTGGTGCTGTTCTGTAAGATTATTTTTTCTAGCTTGTGGACCGCTTTATTTGTGTGATGGATGCAGCGTGAGATGCACGGGTGAGGGAATGTAAGATAGCTGCCAACTCTCTCTTCTGAAGTATTTGTGTAATTTGGAAGCTGCTGCGATGACTGATGTACACGCCATGCAATGGAACAGTGTCTTCCCTGTTGTTGACTAGCAAGACCACTGACATTTGTTGGTTTCTAGAGTGGTCGCCATTTAATCTCTATATTCTCCAAAGTTACCAGAAGTACCAGAAGTTACCCTGTAAGGCATCTGACTTACATTTTATGCGGTAAGAACATGCTAGCAAGCTTTAGACCATTTTGTGAGAGGGTAGAGTCAACTGTTTGCTTAAGGTTGGGTTGCTAAAGGAATGGGGCATTGAAATTCAGTAGGACTTGGATGTCAAATTCCAGTAGGTTCATTTGAAATTCCAATTCCAGCAACTTGGCAAGAGGTAATGGGCTTCTGTTTACGCTAATACTGAGTCTTAGTGGTAGCTGTATCACTGGGAAGGCCCCAGTTCAGGACAGAAGCAAGCATACGCTTAAGTGCACACAAGTGGCCATTTTCACTTCATTGACTAACCATGTGTGCAAGAGCTTTCCCAATAGAAATACTTTCTTTAGTGGGGTTTTGTTTTAGAGCTTCTTGGCAAGTCTGCAAAATATGAATATTGTTTAACTTACAGAGATGTCATAAGGCTTATATAATGAACAGCAAAGACCTGCTGTGTTAGAAAAAACTGCAGAAGAATTCTAGTTTCAGAGTTTGCTTTCTATATGATCAAAATATACTGTATAAATTGCAGGTTTTCCATAGATCCTATTATTTTTATTAACTTTGCTTTTTTTTTGACCATATCTTTACAAATGGTTCTACTCAAAATGCCACTGCCAGGTGAATTTTTTCTTATTTTTCCAGAATCATTAGGATTAGAGCAGTCTGAATGTTTTAGTTATTAAAAAACTCTAGCTATTAAAAACCCTACTCTATTAAAATAGAGTAAGGACAAGACCCCTCTTTACATGCCTGCCTTGTTAAAGAGGGATACTGGGCTATCCAGGCACTTTGCGGGACCTAGCACAGGGGATCAGGTATTCCTATGAATTCTGCTTGCTGGAATGAAACGGAAATGGAAGCAGGATGGGTAAATAATTGAGGTACGGGCATCTGAAACTCGGGACAACCACAGCCAGTCCTCTGTCCTCCCTTGCTCCCTCACCCTCCAGGTCTCCTGTGCAACTTCTGCTTGGAATTTAGGCACAGATGCTCCAAAGGACTTGGTATTTACCAAACTGCAGGTGCCTAAACTCCTTTGATGCTGTGGGTGTCATGTGTACTTGTATGCCATGTCTCTATCTGTAAATAGAGCATTTTCTTACTTTACCAGTTTATGAGGGTAAATATGTCCCTAACACTCCAGAAGCACTGAGGCATTACTGTAATAGCAGAGCGATAAATACTTTATAAGAGGTAGCTGTGTAATAGACTGCTCTATTAGAAAACTGTGAAGTGAATCGCCAGATGATGTTAGCCACTTACCTCCACTGAAGTTGAACTGATGATGTGGGTCCTTTATCTTCATGTTTTCAATTACCACCTAAGCATCAAGTTGTCGTGTCTCACTGGATCCTGCACGTTGCACCACAGTCAAAGAGGTGTCCCCACAGAGCTTGTGTTCTGTGCAGGAAGAAAAAACAAACAAACAAAAAAAAAAAACCACATATTTTCTATACCGTTCTTTGGCTAGATTCACATACTCAGAATATGTCACTGTGTATGACTAGGAGGGAGGATAATTGCCCGGGGTGAGTAAGAATTAAAGTAATCAAATTACAGAATAGGAAAGTCAAGGTACAGCATTCAGATGCCTCAGCACCAGGCAGATCATTTGGCAGAGACAGAATTTGGCCAACCTGCTCCCGTTTTAAACAAGATGTGTGGATTATACCCTTGCCTGTGTTATATCCAGATATAACAATATGAAACCAGATCAGCATGGATTTAAGCCAAAAATCTGGTTCCTTATTCTTCTGGCACAGAAGTGAGTATTCAGTTACAAGATCTTAAATTCACACATTTACATACCTAATAGTCTTACTCATAAGAAAAGCAAGAAGTAAAACAAGCCTAATTTGCCTTTCCTTCGGAGCAGATGCTCCTTCATATTTATGCACTGAATTATTCATATCACGAGGACTTGAGTTCTATCATTCTTTGTGTTAGAAAATTTCCGTAGTGGACAACATACTGCACATATAAAACCACATCGCTTCATAACAGCTGAATATCTGGTCTGAAGTCTCTTGAGATTTCTGCAACTGCTCTACCTTTATAGCAAGACTACAAATTAATTTTTCTCACTCAGTTTGAAATTCAGTATTACATTAATATTGGTTATAAGCCCTCTTTAGATGTTAAGGGATCTATAGACATTTCAGGAGCTATTTGCTCCATATTTGAGATCCAATATTATATTAATGGTGGTTCTAAACCCTTAGATGTGAGGTATTCTGGCTTATAACTTGGGATTCCTCACAGATGCATTAAATAAAAATTTCTCAGAGACATCCAGGGCACTATATAGGCAGGTAACATGTAAAATAAAGATGCACTTCCATAAATTCAAACACTGAAAACTACAACCTCACACCAACCCACTTCTAGATTTTGTTTCAAACTGTGCCATCTATAGTTTGAGTATTCTGTGATGTGTGGTTATTGTACGCTTTACTTATGTAGCTTATGAAATTGTTTTTAACCATTTGCCATTGTTATTCACCATTAACAATTACCATTTAATTGTTATTAACCATTATAAATTTGCCATCACAGAGCAAAGCACATTCACTGGACAGATGTACTCCTGCATTTTGTGATGTAGCATTCTGGGTCAGCTGGATAATTCTGAATACGTCAACATCTAAATGCACAGTCACCAAGGACCTGAAAGACATTCAAACTACTGAAATGCCGCAGTGTCCTCTGTGTAATCAGGTATCAAAATTCAACTCTTAATTGAGTGTCATAAGAACTCTGGCACGCCTAATGGGCATCTCAAATGGATGCGGAAGGAAGCACAAATTTGTCACTGCAATGGTTTTAGGTGAGGTAGTATTTACCAGTTTTACAAATTATTGCTTGTATTTTTATAACAATTGATATTAATGTTAGCACACAACTGATGAGTAGAGTTCAGGGTCGCTCAGCCACCCATGCTTTGTCGGTGTGAGGCTGCTCTACCTGCATTGCTGTATGCTGAGGTAAGGAGATCTCTGTGAACGTGAGCACGTATGCTAGCAATACTACATGCTTTATAGGAAAATTATTCTTAGTATGTTCAAAAATTACGGTAAGTGGGCTCAAAATTTATATTTTCCTACCTGAATGCTCCAGTAGTTTGAAAATATACCTGCTAATGTCCTGCAGTGGCCAAATGTTATACAATTTCTGGATATAAAATTGTCACACATTCAAAACCATTTGTAGCAGGGATGTCCTAGGATTAGATGAAAGTGCTTAAATGCCTCACATAGATATTGTACTTCTTGCTGCAATGGCAAGTTGATAAGAATCAGTAATTACAGTTTTGTGGACAAGAATTCTCTGCTCCAACACCACTGGAAATCTTCCACTTCAATTTTGCTACCTTACTTGAGACCACAATTCTGCAAAATTGTTTTCTTGTCCTGAAAATGTTTCTCTTTCTCTTTTCTTCTTTCTGTTTCTCTCTCAGCAGCGTGGCTGAATAATTCCAAAGCGCAAGCCCTATTTTGGAGATGCGAGAGGCTGATTTTTCAAACCCTAGTTGCTCGCAAGCTTGAGAGGCTCAAGCCATTCCCTGCAATGGATAAATGGTG
The DNA here is from genome assembly GCA_013400195.1 of Aramus guarauna. Classification (NCBI taxonomy): domain Eukaryota; kingdom Metazoa; phylum Chordata; class Aves; order Gruiformes; family Aramidae; genus Aramus; species Aramus guarauna. The sequence goes on along the minus strand of VXBL01001988.1, from coordinate 360,800 downwards.
AGAACTGGGGATGGGAAGGCAGGGCCAGCCCTGTACCTGTGCCGAGGGGCAACGCTGCATTTCAATGCTAGCACTGTCAACACAGCTTAATTCACTTTGGTTTAAAATCATTGTGGCGGTTTTGTTTAATACAATTTTTTTTTTTCTTTGAGAACAATATTATTTCCTATTCAACAGCCCCTTGCGAAGGCACCAGTGTCTTAATGTGCTTGTATTAGGCACACAGCTCTTGCAACTTTCCGGTGGGAACAGTGCTTTATAATTTATGGATGTGCTTTCCGAAATAATAACTCAAAATTACATTCTGTTTTATTTAATCTTTTTTAATTGGCATCTCAGAGGCTTTGCAGGAGTCTGGCTGCAGATTTTCCACTTGCTATTGGATTATACTTCTTTTTTTTTTTTTTTACTATTAACTACTGCATGCAGAGAAAAGCACACTCTTTGACAACAGTCCCTGCACGAAGATTCTTAATTAAATTGTACTCAGCATGTTGTAAAAATTGCAAGGTTTTGGAGACATGACGTGCACAGATAATCTAGCATTTTACATGACAGCTTTGCATTTCAGCAGGATTCCACGGCACTTTTTTTGCCTCCAACATAAGATACTGCTAAAGGAAATTACATAAAAATTGCATATACTTTGTCTTCTGCTAAGTTATAATTGCTTATCTTTCCTGAAGGTTGTTAAATAGGCCTCTTACAATTGATGTTAGGGTATATACAACATTTATTCATGCATACAAAATAGATTTAGCATACAGATAAATTCCAAGCTCATATACACAAATATCCATTGATGCATGACTCCAGCTGCTTAATTAAAATGGTAAAAACTCGCAAGCTTTCAAACGGAAAAGGAAAGAAAAAAATTTCAGGTAAGTCCCACTCACCAGACACACTTTGGATTTTTGACCAGCACTATTCGTGATGCTGTTTGCCCATAAGTACCTCTGTTCCTCCTACGTGCGTGTGCATGCACACATGCAGGCATCCATGCCAGAGGAAAACAGAGTGCTGACAAAAGACACAGGAGATATTAGGGCTATTCTTCACCCTAGAATATATTGCCTCCAGGCTCCTGCAATTTCAGCCTGATTGCAGGAGAGAGCAGCTGACTTCGCCACTTGTATTTTTGTGTGAAAATGTTGAATCTGCACAACTCAACGAGCACCTTTTCCTCTCAGCCTCTTCCTGTCCTCACTGGTTTCGCGGCAGACGCAGCAGGCGATGGTGGGACCCCGGTTGTTGGCGGGGTTGCCGGGGACCTGCCGAAGATGTGCAAGTGCCGCTCGGTTCCCACAGGAGACCTGGTGCAGCCGGATGTACTCTCGTTTTGTCATCCGTCTGCTGAGGCGCTGCAGTCACTTGGCCAGAGTCATCACTGGGATGATGCCATTTTCTCCGTTGGCAGAGTGCTCACAGCTCCCTCCTGACCCTGACTGCTCTGGGATGCAGGGCGGGGGGAGAAACAAGGTTCCCCTTTGCCAGTAAAGCTCAGTTTGGGCTGTTATGATGCTTTTCCTCCTTTGGCCAAGCTTGTTCTCCGCTTCAGAGGACACCAGTATGGGTGCCTTTCTACCACACTCCTTTGAACCAAAAGAGAAACCACGGCTTGCTAAGCGCCTGCAGGGTATCTCCTCCTCTCTCCCCTTCTGCAGAGAAATGCTTCTGTCTTACATGCGTTAACAGCAGCTCTCTGGAGCACGCAGCAGTGAAATAGGCCGCTTGCACCGGGACGACTGGTGTCTTTCCTGGCCAGGAGGAGTCCGTACCTGCCTGCTGGGCTGACTGCGGGCACAGCCTGCACAGGGAATGCACCTGAGTGGGAAAGAGTTCCCCAAAATAGATGGTCCTCCTTTCTTTCTCCATCAGGAAGGGCTGTGCACTGAAATGCTTGCACTGGGTTTGTGTGGCAAGGTTTTAGTAGCGGGAGGGCTACAGGGGTGGCTTCTGTGAGAAGCTGCTAGAAGCTTCCCCCATGTCCAACAGAGCCAATGCCGGCCGGCATTGCTGGCAGGACTTGTCATCCCGTGGGGGACCCACGCTGGAGCAGTCTGCTCCTGAAGGTCTGCACCCCATGGAAGGGACCCACGCTGGAGCAGTCTGGGGAGAACTGCAGCCCTTGGGAAGGACCCAGGTTGGAGAACTTGGTGGAGGACTGTCTCCCATGGGAGGGACCCCAGGCTGGAGCAGGGGCAGAGTGTGAGGAGTCCTCCCCCTGAGGAGGAAGGAGCGGCAGGGACGTGTGATGAACTGACCACAACCCCCATTCCCTGCCCCCTGTGCTGCTGGGGAGAGGAGGGAGAGAAATCAGGAGTGAAGTTGAGCCCGGGAAGAAGGGAGGGGTGGGGAGAGGTGTTTTAAGGTTTGGTTTTATTTCTCATTACTCTGATTTGATTGGTAATAAATTAAACTAATTTTCCTCAAGTCGAGTCTGGTTTGCCTGTCACAGTAATTGGTGAGTGATCTCTCCCTGTCCTTATCTTGACACACAAGTCTTTTGTTGTATTTTTTCTCCCCTGCCCAGCTGAGGAGGGCAGTGATAGAGCAGCTTTGGGGGGCACCGGGCATCCAGCCAGGGTCAACCCACCACAATGCTGCACACTTTTTTTCTTGTAGAGATCAGTTAGAGTGCAGATTTCCAGTGGTGGCCAAGCTGCCAGAAGAGGTCCCTCCTCCACCCGCTCACCTCTTCCCTTCCCCAGGTACTGTCCCCATCCCAGCCTCTCACTCCCTGTGTGATCCCTTCCTCTCTCCCAAGTGTCTTGGTTTAACCCCAGCTGGTAACTAGGCACCACGCAGCCGCTCGCTCACCCCTCCCCTGCAAGGGGATGGGGAGGAGAATGACAAAAAATCTTGTGGGTTCAGATAAAGACAGTTTAATAGGATTACAAAGGAAGAGAATAATGATAATGGTAATGATGATGATGACGATAATAATAGCAATAATAATACCAAGTGATACACAAATGCAATTGCTTATCACATGTGGAAGGAAAAAAAGCAAACAACTCGATGCCCCCTCTGTTTCCGAGCAGTGATCCCAGCTCCCAGCTCGCTTCCCCAGTTCTAACCAGAGCATGCCGTTCTGTGGCTGGGAATAACCCTTTGGCCAGCCTGGGACAGCTGCCCTGGCTGTGCTCCCCCAGCTTATTCTGCACCTGCCAGGGCATGGGAAGCTGAAAAGTCCTTGACTTAGTGTAAGCACTACAACTACCCAGCAACAACTAAAACTAACAGTGTGTTATCAACATTATTCTCATACTAAATCCAAAACACAGCACTATACCAGCTACTGGAAAGAAAATTAACTCCATCTTCATACTTCGTACATGACAAGGCCAGCTCAGAAATGATCATGGTGAAACATCACTTTTCTCTCCCCAGGAAGGTTATTTTCCAAACTTAGATCCCTTACCTGTACATTTACAGCACAGCCCTACAACAAGAGGCCCCATGGGGCAGGAGCAAGGTGCCGGCAACTCTTTAGGTGGTTTTAGACCAAATAAATTGTCATATCCTTCCTGTTTCGGGGGAGTGGCAGAGTGATATTTACTGGAGTAAATAAACAGATGAGTAAGTGTCTCTTCTCGTAAACTTCCCTCCTTTCTCCCTAACCTTCCTGGGTGAGTCCCTGGGGGGGAAATCAGAAGTCACAGCTTTGAAAGCTTTTTCCACACTCTTGTGCCCACACCATCCAGGGGTCTGTGGGAGGGAAAATTAACAGCGAGTCCTTTAGAGGTTTCTGGGACATGCTGTGCTGGCGCGGGGGAGCGTTCGCTGTCCTCTCCCTTTCTCTCATCTGAGCGATGCTGCTGTGAGCCTTGCGGGCAGGCGTGGGGGACTGGCACCTCCTTCAGGGACTCTGGTGGATGGGAAACCATCCTTGCTAAGACATGGCAGACCTGCAGCCACGTATTCAGGTGAGCCTTCCCACCTGCTCTGCACTGAGAGGAAGGCTGACTCCTAGGCTCGCATGGGCTGCAAAGAGAATAGCAACAGCATCCAAGATATGCGATCCTCAGCAGAGCACAGCCTATAACCAAATCTTGCTTTTCAGGAACTGCCTGTGAATCCAGCCCTTGCAAGGAACCTCTGACTGAGATCCTTGCAAAGGAAGGGCTCTGCTTATCCCTCGCACATTTGCTGTACGTTAAGCATCCCTGTACACGGATGTCTCCCCTGCAGTATGACTTGCAGGGCAGGCTGCCAGGAGATGTCCAAGGGAGGTCAGCTTGCAGCTTCAGTGAAAGAAAATTCTATTTCAGTAACAAACACCAAAGAAAATCATGTTCATAGGCAGGCCGTGGTATCTTACTATGTGTCATAACATGTGCAGCCTGGGTGGGTTTCCTAAACCGAATTGGAAAGCGGGGCTCAAGAAGCTCGCCCCAGCTTTGAGTTAAGATGTTTGCTCACATCTGTCCTGCCAGTCCACCTGTCCCTGTACTTCTTGTGATCACTCATTAGGAGTTGAATCAGACAGTGTCAGACACATGTTTTTGCAGATATGAGCCATTATGATATAGCAGGCATGTGTCTACAGGACTAAACAAATGTTACGTGAAAGTCAAAGCCTCTAAGAAGTACAGATAATTGTAAACTGGAAAAATTTCTTACTTTTTGTTGCCTACTCCAGTGGTTGACAGGCATTCATTCCTCTGTCTGTCCTGCATACTAGGTATAACAGAAATACCCATTATTTATCTCTGTGGAGAAGATTTCATGCCAGTATAGCACATCTGGATGCAACTTGAAGTGCTCACATAGCCTCAAGGGAACCTGAAACAAACCCCAGCCAGCTATTATTTGCAATAGGCTCAATACAAACCAGAAACAAATTATCCCTTTTATTTTCCTCAGAAGGGGATACATCCCCAGCCTTCAATATTCAGGTCTCTGATCAATCACTAAAACAGTCTGGCATAGATATTTGATAGAGTGAAATAAATCTGCCACGCTTACAGAAGAGTTCTCTCGGCTGTGCACCTCTCTCCTGTTTGTCTATTGAGAAAGCCTCATCCCTACACGTAAAAAACACTCCCCCCATTGTAATGGCTTACTTTCGATTGAAAGCTCTCCATTAACAAACAAACACAGAGATCCAGAAATACCCTGTCACTGCTCCCCTGTGGTAAGCTCTTCAAAAAAAGCCATTAGGACCTTTATAAATTCAAGTAATCTGCAAGAACAGCTCTCTACATTATTTCTGCAACGAAGTTTATTCTGCAGCGTATAAGGGTGTGTGGGAGGTAGTTCCTGCAGGGAGGTAAAGAAAACCCCTGTAATCTCAGGAACTTGCTGGAAAAATCCAACTAATGCTTTCAGCGAAAGATTGAATTGATAATTTTCAATTATTGCAAAGAATAGGACAGAATACCACCTTTGTAACTAAAACGAGGAGCAGACTGGCAGATTTGCTAGCTCCCAAACTTCTTGATATGAATGCCTTGCTCCTTAAACTGTCTTCATCTGCAGTAGCTATGTATTGGTATAACTTTGTTCGTCTTGGACAGTTTCCAAGCACAGCCCTTCTCAAAACCCAAGGAGCTGGCCTGGATCCTTTGCTTGCTTAAATCTGTGTTACCCCACGTGACTGCCAACAGGGCAAAGCTTGGATCTGATCCTGATCCAGCTGGGTTTTGATTGTTTTTTTGGTCTAAGGCAATCAGTGTGTGAGAGGAGCATGGGAGTGCTGCGGTTTCGAAGCCAGCATTCCCGTTATAAAGCGGGTACGTGTACTCACGGCGTGCGCTTGGTCCTGTTTGGGATATGGGACCGGAGGCTCTGGGTTGCCTTCTGACTCGTTGTTTTTTCCTTGTGTATCAACAAGTTAATTTTGCTGATTTGAGTGGGGTCACTCCGGATGCTGTGCACAGAAAGGCTGATTCTCCTTGCGTAAGGACCTGACCAAGGAACGGGGTTTGTACAAAGGGAAGGAGACTTATCTTCGCATCAGTCAAAGAAAGGGAAGTTTCCCTGATCAAAAATGTTAAAGGAACCACCAATCTCACCTGATGCTTAACCTGACAATTGATGTTCATGCAAGCACCCATCCACACACACTTCAATTTAGATTTCAGATTAATTTTAGAGCCACTTGTTGATTAATATAGTAGTTAATTAATTTTGCTGCTAGCGATTTTCATTTCTCAGCAGAATAATCAGATATTTCTTCCCTACTAAATCAAACCTGCCAGCAGTATATCAGAATGAATAAGACCATCTATTTAATTTCCCAGACATTAAATAATTAAAACTTTCTTGAAGGGGAGGACAGTGTGTTACTGCCACTGGTGAGCAGATATGACAGAGATGTACTGTCTTTAGGGAAACATACAGAGGCTGAAATATCTCCTATCCATGTACGCCACGGTTTATCTCTATGCTTTGCATTTATTACTAATGATGAACACTACTAATTAACTGCGCTAAAATACCTCTCAGCGGAGTGCTACATATCTGAAGTGCGATATTGTCAAGTGGATCGCTTCAGGGTACGTGGAGCTGCTGCCAGGACCCCAGAGAAAGGCCACGGGAAAGCGCCGTGCTGGAGAGCAGCATGAGGAGCGCTCGGGGAGAAGATCCCCCAGCCAGGGACCGCACCAGAGCAACGTCACTGTTGTGGTGTGCTGACACAGAGCAAAGCCACCCCTGAAATTACAGCCCTGTTTGGCTAGCCTTGCCATGAGGAGCGAAGAAGGATCCCAGGTCTCCTTTTTTCAGGATCAACTCTTCTATTCACATCTTTGAGCCCCTTTTACTGTGAGAGGTTTGCAGGGACCTGAAGTTCAGTTAAGCTGGGGGGGGGCGGAGAAATAAAGATAAACTTTTAGAAAACACTGAAAATAACATTAGAGCTCTGTTGTGCAGTGCAGTGACAATTGTGTAACTACCTGGAAGAAACTCAAGTGTTCTGATGTTTGCCCTCAGGATGCAAGAGAGGTGCAGTGAGGTTTGCTCAGGAAAGAGAAGTTACCATATGGGAAGTCATGACACACCATCTATTGGGATGGAGATAAAAGGTTGAAGCCAGGACATTTTTTGATGACTACAGTTGTCATGATAAAGGGCATGTGAAGCTGACCTGCAGGCTTTTCCCTGATGAAACTGTTTTCATTCCTGGAGAGCGGTTATTAAGCTCTCCTTCAGTGGCTTTTAACTTCTGACTGTCAGACCTTGGAGAAAAGGACTTCCCTAAGGCCAGTGACAGAAAATACTCCATCTAGTCACGCTGGTGTCAGGTTATGCTGGGGAGAGGGAAGGCACCTGAGAAAGGGTCTTGGCCCACTGGAGTCATAAGAAACTGCTGGGCAGAGCCAGGGATGGGAGCACGCCCTTGCGCCCGCTCTTGGGTGACCATCGCCCGACCAGCGCTCTGCCCAGAGAGGTGAGTGAAGCCCTCATACGATCGGGCGGGGGGAAAAGAGAAAAAGAGGAAAATGCCTCTGCTTCTTTTACTGAGTGCTGCAACGGCTCCTCAGGACTTGCCTGGCCTCCCCCTCCTGTGGAAGAGTGTTGAGCATCAGACTATAGACCTCACAGTATTTAATATACTTCTTCTCACAATATTTTTTTTAGGATATAGGGTTAGGGAAACAGACTTTGATGTAAAGGTAGCCAAAGGCAGGAGAAGGAGCTGATTAGGTGGTAGAGTAACCAGGTGAGTGGCTCTGCACCCAAACTTGCTTTATAAATAAGTCCAGATATTTAGCCCAAAACAATTAGGGAAGCCCCTTGCTAATAGAGATTCATACCAACACCACTTCTCCAGCCAGATTGCGTGGCTAAACCTCAAATAGACTCAAGAGCTTCCCCTCTTTGTGCAACAGGAGCAGGGAGCCAAGGGGCATTAGGGATGACATCAGAAGTGCCCAGCGCAGCGCAGCTGCCCAGTGCTTGCGGCCATCTGGAGGTCCTAAAAATTGGCGAAGGTGCAGGGGACCATCGACTCCACGGTGTACCCACAACAAGTGGAGGGGTCTGGCAGTGTTGGCGCTGCGGTGGGGCAGAGACATCCTTGGTCCCCATCCGGGTGCGAGAGGGGGGGCTGGGGGGTCTGCCGCCCTCCCTCCTGCCCTCTCCCCGGGCAGCCTCGGAGCTGGTCCCTGGCTGTGGCTCCAGCTGCTTGAGTCAGCCCCAGTTTAATATTCCTGCTTCACCAAGATTTTTAAGTTTTTTCCAGATCTCACAATAAAAGCAGGCCCTTGTTTTCTGCTTGCCAAGGCTTTGACTTTCTTTCCCTTTCTCAACTGCTTTAGCTTGAACTTTTTGACAACGTTGCCCCCCAGTCAACCTTGCAGACAAACTGTATGAAACTATACCATGGAGTGAGACCAAAAAGGCTTTGACAAACCCTGTTTTTAAATGTTCCTTTTAAAAGCTGAAGAGAACGCAGGCTGTTGAAGAAACCAAGCGTTTCTCCTCAGTGTTTGGTGCTGAAGTAACGCCACATGTTATGCTAATTCCTTTGATTCGGTAACATAACATAAATGAAAGCGAGTACTATAGTCGCCTGGCGTAGTGCCAAAAACCCAAGCCAGCAGGTAGTGCAAGCTAATGAAAACAAGAGCAGTTTTATGCAGTCTAGAAACTAATGGGCTGAGTTTTAACCATACCAACAACCAGTTTGAAATGATTGCATATGCAGGTGTCCAGCAATCCTGAAAAGTCAGAGCACAGGCTCGTATGTACTCATTGCTAGCTCATCCGTAAGGGTAAAATTCCATATAGATGTGTGGTCATGTGTATCTATACGTTTCTGGCGGGGATGAAAGCTCCTTTGAATATTTCTGTATCTAAGAGAATGTTTTGCAGTGACAATATTATTCCCGCTCGTCTTCACCTTCAAGATAATCAGACTTGGCTATTAAAATGAGCCAAACATTTAGAGCCGAATTCTTAGCTATCTATTAACATCGGATAATCTGCAATGAAACAGCGTTAATTACAAATTGTAACCTCCAGGATTACATATGAAAGTTCAGTGTAGAAGCTCATTTTTGCTAGTTCTTTTTTCCTTGTTTTAGATGTTTCAGCCAGTCAGGAAAGGGAAAAAATGCCAAGTGAGAGGAGGGAATTTGCCACCCAAATAATGATCAGCGAATAGCTGACGTGAAGTTTCCCCCTACTTAAAAAAATTGTTAGGTTGATTAACTGAGATAAAAATGCATGTAATGGATGCATTTCCAAACATCAAATTGGCTACTGAAAATATTCAACCATTAAAAATTAAGCCAACCTAATAACGAGGAAGTATGAAAATCTCAGTGGTGCTGTCCCCTGCTTTTCCTAGCCTTGATCTCACTTTACTCTCTTCCGTCTTTTTTGACATTTGGCTCTTTGTTCAGTATAGCATGGAAAGTGCTGCTGTGTCCTTTTAGACTGACAGCACGGGTCTGAAGTAGAAAAGTCAGCAACCGGAAGGTCCTTTTATTTACTGGTCATGAGATGCTGGATACTTGGGGTGTTTTTTTCCTCCACATCTGTCGAAATTTTTCCAGTCGGTTGGAGTCAAATCTTCTTATTTTTGCTTCCTCTCCTTTCCCCACATATTCCAAGGGAGGATGCTGCTGCTTACAGGCTGGCACTGGACCTTGCCGTGGGTTCGGGGCAGGGAGGCAAAGGCTGCGAGCCAGCCCCAGGAGACCGACGAGGTCTCTCTCCCCTGGCACTGGTTGGGAGCAGGAGGTGCCTCACGCGGGGAAAGGCACAGAACATCTTCTTTTTGGGACTGCCTATTTTTGGAAGCGTTTAAATCAATCGGTGTTACCTACAGAGTGGTCCCTACAGAGTCACCTGGCTATCTAAACGCCAGCGCTCCGGGCCAGGTCTCCGCTGGCGGCTGGCAGCGTGCAGGAGGGACCGCTGTGGCCAGAGGGCTGGAGGGAGAAATACGTGAGAGATCTGTAGCTCAAGGAACGCGAGATCCTCGTGAGAAAAGACAAGGGAGGAAAAATTGATTCCAAACGAGAAGGTAATAAGAATCACTCTGCTAAACTCAAGTGCCTACTTCTCATGCTGCTTCCCTTCTGGTCTGCATCGGGCCCTTAAGCACAATTAATGTCTATTTTTTTGTCTGAAGAAAATTACTTTCAAAAACATTCAACCTCAGCCCAGCACAATTCAGATTCAGGGCAGCTAAGCGGGCAGGATGTAAGGAGGAGGAGCCATAGTTTGTGTGTGTGTGAGCATTTCTGTCAGATTTAGTAACTAGCATAGGGATAAAATCCTGTTTCACCTTATGAAACCTTGTGAACAAACCATCCTATCTCGTGTAACAGCTGTAACTGCAATTGCACCGCTCCTAGGAATCCTCTTTATTAAGATTTTGTGGTAGCCTATGGATAGCATGGTAGGGTATGCTTTCCATTTAAACTAAAAGTAGTGTACTTGTGATTTATAAAAAAGCAATCAATTATAATGCTGCATGTCTTAGGTAAAAATACCAAACAAAAAGGACGATATGATCCTGTTGATACCTGCTATCCAGCAAGCTTGACACGTCAGGGCTGGACGGGAGAAGATGTTCTTAGAATTTGCTACATGGAATATTATGTTCCAAAGAAGATAAAAAGCTGGGGGAAATCGGCTTCCCTGGCTGTGATGATGTTCAGGAGTTTTATTGGTCTCTTTTGTTGTAAAGAGAGAGATCTAGATACAGCAGTATTACAAAGATACATCAAAGCTTTTCCACTTGAGTTGCTGCAGCTTCAGAAATTCCCCAGGTTGGTAATTCACATCTGATTAATTGGGTTCTAAATCTCTTTAATCAATACCTAAAGAATTTGGCCGGCACAGCCAACAACCTTTTATTCCTGTTAGCAGCAAGAAGCAGATACTGTTCCCAGACCTTCTGCACACACCCGCACACCCGCACGCCCGCGCACACCCGCACACACCCACACGCTCACACCCCCGTGCGGCCGTGGCCGCAGTGCAGCTGTGCAACGCCTGTGCAGCGAGTCCCGGTGCGTTACCGGGGCTCTCGGTCTCCACCATTTTGGAAGGGCAGCCCCCAGAAGTGCCTCCCGGGATACCTCCCTCCACGCACGGGGTGACACATCTACTACGTCTGGGGGCAAGGTTGGCCACGGGAGGGGGGGCCGTAGTGGTCAAAAAGGCACCTTCCAGCGGTGCCCTGTGCCTCTACGCCACGGCTCGCTGCCTGGGAGGAAGTCAAATTGGGTTTTAAAGGTAGTTTTGGAGCACACCTCAAAATAAAATTTGGGATTGTTTGGTGCTTGTTACTCCTCGAGGAGCACAGGGCTGCAACAACACTATGCCACCAAACCCGGTGGGATAGTGTTGTTGCAATTTCTGTAACAGATTTTGTTTTTTACATCATTGGGTTGTTAGCCCAAAACAAAACCCCCAACCTGGAGGGCCAGGGTGCAACATTTTAGTCTGGCCCGACAAGGCACGCAAGCCACCACACCACGACAAGGTAAGTTGCACCAACTAGTGGTGGAAAATTTGGGATATCTGTTATGAGCTCAGGATGCCATGCTATTATAGCTTTGGGCATACATGAATGAAGGCTGATCTCTGTATTTGTACTAACACCTTATCCTCCTTGTCATCATGTTTATTAATCTTATATGTAATTCCTCGATATTCTTACAGACATTTTGTTTTAATCTAAGTGATCGGTCTGTCACATCACCATTTTAATCCACTGCATATATTTTAATCCATTAGCTGATGATTGTCTGATAGCCGGGAAGAAGAAAATAGGATTGGATCGCCACAATTAGTGGGGGAAATGTCTCAGTCACATTCATATGAATTATTCAGTTTACTTCATAATCCGCAAAGTTACAATCCTTTTATTACGTGACAAAGCCAATGCATTAGAGACTATGGAAAAGAAAAGTTATATCTGAAACATGAAGCTTTATTAATCATTGCTTTCCATCAACATTCTTTAAAATCCATCCTGACGATTTAAGAGGAAATAATACTTCATCTTTCCCCATCCTCCCCTCAGGAGACTTACTTCAGTAGTAGATCTTTATACACTATAAAATAGGTTTGCCAAATACAGGGTAAGCTTAATCTTTCCAGGGCAAGCTTCAGCTTCCCTTGCATGTATATTTTTCATTCTTGTCGGAGAATAGACAGGCTTAGGTATCATTGCACTGCAGGGAAAGAGTTATTTATTCGATAGTTCACAGACTTGCCAGTATCAGAATGACCCACACTGCATTTACATCTCTATCATGGTGATAACATTGTGCAATATAGTGGATATGGAATACAATTTGTCAGTGTTTTTATGTGCTTATAGGGCATACTAATGGGAAAATCTCTTGCAGAGTGATTTCCTTTTGATATATAAAAGATTAATTTGAGGAGACTTGTATATAACAAGCACTAGGCTAAACTATAGCACTGTTGTATTCAATACTCAATTGAAGGATCTGTAAAAGCCTTTTATTCACTATATTTCTTACTGGCAGGAAAACAAATTAAAATTTGGACATAGTCGAACATCTATTTTTAAGCATCATGTGGCTTAGCAAGTCTCCATCAACCATCTGAGTTCCCATAATTAGCAATGTACGTACTTTCAGTCTAATTAAAAAATTAAATGCATTAGTTCAAGCTATGTCATTATTCTTGTGTCCATATACTGACTGTGATTAACCATTTTGTTATTCTATTTTTTATGAAGGCATATTTGTTTTACCACCCACGATACCTTAAAAATGCTGCTTCTGTTTTCAGGTAAAGAGATGCGGTTTTGGTTTCTAATGCATCAATGTCTAACATAAGTCTTTACTCACTGCTTTAAAAAAAAAGGAGAAAACCCAAGACACTTCATCCTCTGCCAGCGTGGGAGAAGCTCCGTTGTTGGTAGGCGGTTTGTTATGCCCCTTCACTACCAGGAGACATTCGGTCACTGTGTGTGTGTCATTGCAGCCACCCCACAGGAGCAGATTATTTTTCCAGTCTGTATGGTTTTCACCTTGAAACACATAACAAAAAAGATGATGGCAGACACATACTCAGGTGTTTGTAGTTGTATACATCTAAGCATTTAAAGCATCACCGCACTGCCAACTTAACTACTTCTAAGTCTAATTAAAAAAAAAAAACAACTCTTCTTGGTTTAAGATTTCATAACATCTTTAATTTTTTTGTTGCTGACTTCCAAATTTTGCTACCTTGTACTTTTCTCTGTTTTTGACCATTCCTTCCTCTCCACTGCCCATACCAGCTATAAGGAAACAGACCGTGCAAAGCCCAGGCTGAGGTGGGAGCAGTCAGTGAAGAGCACGACTCCTTTGGCAGCTCAGGTACCCTCAGCCATACCGTTCCATTCGCAGCCCACATCCACTCATTTCTGAGAATAAACACATTCAGTCTCTTGTAAATATAAACAACTAAACCCAGCAGTCTGGGTGAACAAATGAAAATCAAGCAAGCAGCTACGGCGGCAGATACTTCAGGTGGCAGAAGTCAAATCTGCGAAGAATTTGCTGTTATAATTAAAAACTACTGAGAAAAGAAAACTGGTCAATGACTCAGAGTTCATAGACCCACCAGAGCACACCCGTAAAATTATTCTCTGTGCAACAAATCCCGTCCAGTGGAGATGCCATGGCACAGTTTTGCTTAGTTTATAGTGGCTGAACACTTTTTCCTAAAGCTCTGTACCCTGTGGTTTCCTCACAGAAAATGACTCTCTCTCTGCAGTCCATCAAGCAGCTAAAATGGCTCGTAACAGCCCACGTTGATGGCAGCTATTAAGACGTTACTCATTTCTTTTCCCCTTCAGTATTTCATACAGTAAATGGTACAGCTATTGACTTCATGCAGACAGCAGTTTTAGGGAAATGGAGATGCTTTGAGATGGTTAGTTTGCAGTGTTGGGTTTGGGGGTTTTTTTATTTGTTTTTTTGTGGTTTTTTTTTCCTGACCATAGGAGGTTAGTCTCAGATTGCTGAAGTACAGTATCCTGATATAAAAGCTCCACGCTTCAGATGTCAAAATAAACACCCTGAATGTGAGTAAATGACTAGATGACATACCACAAGTGTGTATCTCAGTAAGCTTCAATTTCGATTTGTGTAAATATTTGACTCCTGAGCTTAAAAGGTATCCGTATCCCTGCAGCTCCACTCCCTGTAAACGGTTTTGTCAGCACCATTGTAGGCTTCATATCTCAGCTGGTCAGAAATTGAAAGAGCCCAGTAAAAAAGAAGGTGGTAGGAAGACTGAGGCCCTTGAGAGCTGATGCAGGTAGAAAGAAAAGGGAGGCTCAGGGGATGTTGGGAATATCCTTAGACTTACAGGAGGTCAAGGAGATCAAATGGGCCACAGGAGAACAAATGGTCAGAGGTTCAGGTTCCCTATAGACTATTTTATTTTTAGGGCCAAAATTGTCTGGATCCAATATGTAGTCTTGAAGAAATCAAGGATATATCCACCTCGATTCTTTGCAATGCAAGCACGTCAACATTTTCTCAAATATTGTTCTCTTGGCTTATCCAGTTTATTTCCAGTTTTCATTGTACTTGCAGATGCTGAAGATTATTGCAGATGCTGTATCATAAAACACTGTGGATGAAGCCCCCCAGTGGGAAAGTTCAGGTTGCTTGGCTTATTTATTGAAGATATATCTGTTGCCTATAGCAGATGCATCCTTACACACTAATTGCGTTCAGATTTTAATTGTACTGAGTCTCCTTAACTGATAGTCAGATGGGGTAATCAGAAATGCAAAAATATGTAGGATCAAATGGCTACGCGGAATATGTCCACAATTTCTTAGAGTCATAGACCCTACGCAGAAACAAATGGGGCACAGTAATTTAAAGGCCATTTCAAAACATGAGAGCTTTGCTTCTGAGCATTCACTGACTCTGAAGCAATAAAAAGCCATGCCAGATTTTGATTATTCAGTAGGAATTGTTTTTGAGTGAGAAGTCCTTTTGTTCTGATTTTGGCTTCTTGAACAAGAGTAGCCATGCACAGCAACTCAGTTTTGAAGCTGAAGATGGTACAATGCTCTTTTCTTGACATTCTCTTTTATAGAAAATTATAGCTTTCAAACAGTTAGGCCAAGCTCCACTTCAGAATATAAATAGGTCTTTATCTCAAAACAAGTCAGCCCACCTCCTGCCAGCGTCTTAATTTCCTGTGGTAGCAAATGCCTTCCCAAACAGGGTTCTTCCTGGCTGGCTTTCAATTAGTCTTCTCCGGCTACGCAACTTTTTGTGCAATGGAGAGAAAGAGTCCTTCAGTCATTAATGAGGAAAACTACTCCATAAAATAAAACAGCCAAGGTTTAGTCTTCTGAAAAAAAGTAGAGAAGGCAGCCGTTAATCAAAGTCAGATGTCGAAAGTACTTTGTATGTTGAAAAAAGTCAAAGCACTGTAATCCATTCTCCCAAGAAGAAGACAGAGCAAAATATCTGATTAACAGTGAACTGCAATGTTGCATGAAAATTTACTGCAGGAAGGCAAGATGAGGAAGGGGAATGGACTGAACTGAAACCACAGGGGAAATGCTGATTTCCTGTGTGTTATTAGTGAAGTGAGAATTAAGCCTTCCTTGTAGCCTTAAATCTTGAGGTTTGGTTTGGTTGGGGTTTGTCTTTTTTTGTTTGTTTGGTTGGTTGGTTTGGTTTGGTTTTGGTTTTTTTTCTGAAGAAAATGTGATGATTTTAGAATTCTAATCTATGTCTGTTATTTGTTCCTGGGTTTCTATACTATTCTGAAACACAAAATTTCTTCACAGGGGTAACTTTCTGTTATTCAGAAGAAATGAAAGTAATTATTTAATTTCCTTTCATCTGTCATGCTACGACTATTTCTCGTTCTCCTTCCAGATACCCTCCCTTTTTTGCAAAGCACAGGGGAAAACATAGCCATGGCTTGGCCATCATGAAGGGAAACATATACTATACGTACCCAAGCTCACACACCAGGCCTCAATGGTGTCACTCGTGTATTCTATTGCAATTCAGACTTATTCATACTTGAAGAAGGGCCACACGCTTAGTGAAATGAAGAAATAAGGTCACAGAGAAACAACTATGGGAGTCCCATAGGGTTGCATTAGATTAACTTTTGCCATTAGTCTGGAAAATTATGCTGATGTTGCTTTTCCTAGGAGCACAGAAAGAAACTCCAACTTGAAAATAGCAGTCCAGTGGGTACATCGGCTATTTTTTTAGGATTGGATTATATGTGTCAGATGGCAATGGGAAAAAGTACAATTAATTTCTCTGTTGATGCAAGACAATAGTGATTTGCAAGGACATTGTTTTCATCTCTATGCAGCACCCACAGCTCAGCACAGCCCTCCTTAACTTATGATCACTTGTTCTGTCCCTCATTAAACTAGATGCCTCTGCAGGCCACCCTTATGTAAGGCATGGTCTTTTGACTTCGCTCTATTTATACATCATGTACAATACAAAAAGTAAAGGGCCTTCTGAATGAGAGGGATTGATTGGAAATGCATTATCTTTCCTGAGTTGTGATGTGACTGGTTCATGCAGAATGGTCAAGGTCCCCTTTGCTGATAGCAGTAAGCTGACCTTGCTTCTTCAGGGAAACTGCTCACAGAGATTTCTAGAAACAGAGGAAAATTAGCAACTTTCTAGTCTAAGGTGACTATACTCGAGCTTGTCTGGAACAGTTGCAGCATCTAAAACCAGTCACCAGAGTTTCCCAAAATTTCATATGGATGTAGATTTCTCCTCTGGCCCTTTCCCACAGCTCTGGGAACTTACTCCTCCCAGCTCTGCAGGAGAAGAGTGGGAGGCAGAGGGTTGACATCCTACATGGGGTCACATATTCACATGTTTCTCTCATTACGTGACCTGATACAGGGAGTGTTTGGGTTTTTTTAGGCAAATAATAGGTTGCCCTAAGCTAGCTGGCCCTATTACATGGCATAAACCATAGACTTTCCCTCTGTATTTCCACCTATAAATGGGAATAATCCTCTCTCCTGGGCAAAAACCCTCTTGCACTTCAACAAATTTCAGTTAAATTGAAATGTATCTTTCAGAAAGCCGTCACATCGCAGTTTAAGGATTGAGTGAGGGTGAATATTTCCTTTCAGTTGGTGTCTGTACTAGCTTGCCTTACTAAAGAATTGCTACTTCTCATTTGTATTTTAGCTTCTGGCTACTGGATATTTTTACAATCTATGGTCATCTAAAGAGCTTTTAAAATTAGCTGTTCCCTGCACAGATTTATACAGACATTGACTGAGGACACTTGTTCTGAAGGACTAGACCTCCTACGTCTATTAGCTGTCGAGATGGTAGGTGAGTGTGTCGGGGGGGCAGAAGAGGCAGGGCTAGAAACGAGTTGGTACCAGCACACTCGAAGCCCCCACACTCCTCCAGCCAGGCTCGACTGCCTCCCGCTGACTGCCCTTAGAGACCCGACTCACCGACACGGACTCCCAGAGGTCAGAAGTAATGTGCACGCCTCTGGATTTCTAATACACTTTTTAGCCTCCAGTGCAAGATATTCTTGTATTTAGCAAAGAACAAGCTGTCACAGGCCATTTCAGCTTTGTGAATTTAAAGGAAGAGGAATTTGGTTTGGTTAGGAAAAGAAAAGAAAAAAAAAAGAGAAAAAAAAAAAAAGACAGACCCACCATGTGCTCCAGACTTGAGCCTGTGGCTTTGTTCAGGGAAAACTCCATAGATGTGGTTAGATGTGGTATTGAAGACAGGCCTGAACCTTAGAAAACTTGGATCCAGAAGTAAAGTAAGGTGTTCATTAAAATCAGCTTTGATTTGACTGGGGCTTCTCTGTTTTAACACTGATCCATCTTATCTGTCTTCCAACTGTGACAAATTGCAGCAAGAGTTCCTTGCCACCAGCTTTGAACCTAATAGTTCAAATCGGTTGAACCACTGAATAATTTACTTGATGAATTTCATACTGTTTTTGAAAGACTTATCTCTGAAAGTTGTTTTTCACTTTCCCTATAGTTCTGTGAGATAAGTGCTAGAGGAGTTCCTGACAAATTTCTTGGAAGTAAAAGCAATTACTGTTAGCAAACAGCCTTCAAAGAAACATATGTTCATCCATTTTAGTCCTGCCTGTGTTGTATATCTAAAATTATAATGTATTTTCACTGGAGAAGAACCTATGCTGTTAAATCAGTCAGTGGACTGTAACTGGATGGTGCCAGCCAAGAAAACGTATTTTTTAAAAAGTGGAGACCTCTGGTTCTTCTGAAGATAATTGGCTTGACTGTTTGAGACAAGTGATGTGGCTCTTCTGGGAAGAAATGTATGTATTAAATGAAATGCCAGTTTGAATAGTTTAAGAATGATTCCTCCTTCCATGGAATCATCAATTTTCATTTTACATTAATGGTTTTAAAATCTGCCTTAACAAAGCGGCAAGCTCAGAGAATTATTGTGTGTTTCCCTCCAACTGCACGAAATGTAATGCATCCATAGAAAGAAACTTAGTGTCTCCATCTCCGCAGAATCAGGTCAATGTTTCCATCCTCCTAGCAAGACAGATGGTTTCCACAGCAGAGGATTATTTTTGGGTGCTGGTGAAGAACAGAAGTGTAAACAACACAGTATTCAACAACACTGAGAAGATTCTCCACTCGGGAACAGCAGTGTGGGAAAGACGGAAAATAGTCTATTTTGTTCCCATCAGTGTGGTATCTCCTACACATCCTGATACTTCATCTATTCCAGTTCCAGAATAAAAAACAAGTAGTGGGATTTCCAAGGCAATCATTATTGTTTTTTATCCTACATATCCACCTTCTAGTGTGTGGAAAAGATAGTTTTTCTGCTTTTTTCATGTCTCTTCTGATTACTCCTCTCATAAACTGGTGGTGGTTGGCAGCATGATTGACTCAACAGCTAGTGCCATCCCTCCTGGGAGCATGTATGTGCAACAAGTCTGATGACCCAAAAATTACAAATCTGTGTATATAAACACATTGTCAGGTGGGGAATCAGAGACTAGAGAGTATAGGACTCATCTGTCTTTATGATGAGATATATGCCCTACTTTACTAAACATGTGCAGCAGATGGAGTGGGGAATGCAAAAGCCTACCAAGGGGATGGTCAGGCATGTCTGGAAGCAGACATTTACATGCCTGGGAAACACTGACAGCAGAAAAGTCTGTGACAAGAACTGGAGGCACATCAGTGCCTAAAATGGGACTTCTTCACCTAAATCTACATAGAAATCCCATTCTAGAGTCTTACCCCAAATCCCATAGTGACGTCATTGTCAATAGCAGCACAGAATTCAGATTTTCTGGGATTCGGGCCAGGTGATTTGCCCATATTGTTTACCTACATCGTATCCTTCGTGTTCAGTTTAAGTTTCGTTTTGTTCATGCAGTGCCAGGGAAGCCTTTACTTCATGCTTTCCTGTCAAGATTAAAGCCATTCATTTATGTCCATAAATTCATTTAATCCAGAGCTGATGTTTAATCTGCAGATTTAATGCAAGATTTTATCATATCCTAATGACTTCTTCACTTCTGGAATGGAATATTTTTTCTTTTAAGAATCCATAGTAATTAACACAAGCAGACAGTGTTCCTAATTGCTTCAGAAGCCAACAACAACATGGTGATGTCATATTGTGTCAAGAAACAGTAGAGTAACTCCTGAAAAAAACATTTTTTTTCCAATTCATTTAGGTGCTTGGCTTTTTTTCCCCTTATTCTGTCTCCTCTTATTTCTTTTAGCAAAACAGCTAATATGAAGCTTGTTACAAGACTCTTCATCTTCTCAGTAGAAGTACTGAAAGGATATGGATGCAGGCAGTGTTTGCTTTCACCTAGAGAAAATGATGTTCTCGGCATTTTTCCAATTATAAATTGATTTCTTTCCTGGATAGGATCTTTCACTCTCCCTCTTAATGTCTCAGTTATAAATGTACCACTTTCCATGAGGCTACCCTGGGTAGCCAAACATTGCCAGTTGTAGGATTTGGGAACTTGATGCTGTTCCCACGAAGGCTTGGCTTCCACCCGTCTTCCACGGCTTTTGTGAAAGCATTGCCTTTGCGTCATCTTTAGTCTCTTTGAGACGTCCGATAACTTTTGAATAAATACGGGTCTATTTGTGAAAGGAACATGCCACTAATTTCTCACTCTTCCACTACGCTATGTTGTGGTAGAGTCAGATTTCTGTACCTCTTGCATCCAGATCACCAGACAAGACAGCGCAAGCCATGAATCAGTGCTTTGCCAGTGCTCAAGGTGGAGATATTGGAATGTCTTATTTTGACCTGGAAAAGTGGAAGACTTGGACAGAGTTCCAGATAACAAGTTTTCCCCAGACTTTTCAAGCCAATGGATTTGCGGGAAGCTAATTAAAATTTTCAATGAGCAATCATGTAAGAAATCTCCCGAAAGCTAAAGTTATGTTCCTTTAGCCCTGGAGCACATATAATGTGAATCTGTGACCGATCACAATCCTGCAGTGCATCCTGAATATCTCATTTTTAAATAAATTCATAATAGAAACAAAATTTAATTTCATACACATCCAGACATGCAATTCCAGTATGAAACTGAATGTGCAGATATTTTACTAAAAGAACGTAAAATTAACTGGTATAACTATCCTTTACTGTTTACTCTTTTCTCACATGTTGCAAACTCTGAAGCTAATTAGGACCTGAAACGTAAACTCCTTTTATCATACCTTAAGCACAAAACTATCCTTTTTCTTTCATGTATGGTAAAAATCATGTCATTAACTACTTATTCCCACCCACAGAAGAGGAAAATTCTTCAGGGATTTTATGCTAGCCAAGAAGAAGATATAAGAAGCATTTCTTGATCTAAAGGATTATTTTATAATAACGTGGCTAAGACAGTCTCTTCCAAGAAGTGTTTTACTCCTGTCTGCAAAGAATTAATTTTCAGCAAAAGGAAATGAGTGCAGAAGCAGTAGCGCTGCCAGGGCTACTGAATGAATTTAATTCTCTTTGACCTTAGTGACACCACTTGGTGGTCTGCGGATTAAAACAAACGTGCAAAAGAGCAAGAGAATCAACTAAGTCAGATTTCCTATAGATTTGTGTGCTAGCGTGCTACATCCCTTCTTCCTTCACCACCACAACCATCTCAGCTAAACATTCCTGTTTCATCTGAGTCCTCGCTGTACTGCTTCAATAACATGCAGTTAAAAATGGTGTTTAATGTACACTAGTTATTGCTTCTCCTGTGTTGTCAGCAGATATTGTTCAGCAATAACCAAGGACAGCAGTTGGTGTAGACAAACTCAGACTCTTCAACAACTTCACAGACAGGAAGAGGTAGATTATATTTATCAAACAGTTTTATCAAAGATGATGGGGTGAGCATTGCTTGTGAAAATTCTCTGACAAATTGGCAACTTCAAAAAAAAATAGAAAGCATTTGTTAGTTATAAATGCTCATTAGCAGTCAGCTGGAACTACATGTGCTTAATGATTTAGCAACTTGCCATCGTGAAATACCTCTTTGGGCCAGGACCTTGCACCAGTGTCTGTTTACAGAGCAATCTGTTGTTTGCAGGATTTATAACTAGGAGCACTCTTGTGGCATAAGGCATCATTCAGACTACATGACACAAGAAGTTCGTGTCACAATATTTGTCAAAGACACGGCTGAGGACTTCTTTTTGCCCTTAGTGAGTGGTTACTTCTGTGTCTTCCTACGGTAATGTCCCATTTGCAAGTAACTGCTCATATGAGGTATGGCTGCACGTTCTTCTCAGGAGTGAATGAACAACAAAGGGTGAAGTATAAAGAGGCTTCACTGTGTTGTTCAAAAATTTCCTCACCCAATGGGAAGGCCTTGCTGTAATTATCTGACCCAACATAGCTTTCTGTGGCAGCGATGTCCCTTCTGGACTATTCACCAGGTTCCTGTTCTGGTCAGCAAAGAGAAATTAGCATTTCTAGGGCACAATTTATCTCTGTTGTTGACTTCTAAATTAAGTGAGCTGCATCCTGAAGTGCCTGTGTCTTTCTATGGGCAAAGTCAGCTGAGAGTGACTATGTCAGACCTCCTTGGTGCACACCTTGTAGACTAGTTCCCCGTTATCACAGAGGAGGCTTACTGAGCAAGCTCATAGGTCCCCTCAGGTGGACACTAAAGTTGGGTAAGATGAACCCCAGCGTGCCTGGATGTTTGTTCCTGTGTTTTCAGAAGCATTTGCAGACTGTGTTGTCTGCTTTTCATATATGCTTTGGTTTCTTCTTACCTTGGCCTGGCTTTAGCTAAAAACGATATTCAGGTGACTGATTTATGTCAAATGAATACATCCTTTCCTGGACGTTGAAAAAACTTGCAAAGTATCCTTTGGGTTACTGAAGACTGTAAAGCATTACAAATGTAACAAGCACTTACAAGTTTCAGGCTCCTTTTTTTTCCTTTCTCTTCTCTCCACTTGATTATTTTGTTAGCGTTTCTGTGTCTTACCAGATCAATACTACATCTAGTTAAATTACACATAGTCCTCTATGAGAAAGAGTTGGAAAAAGGGAAGGGAGCTAGGACTGCAAAGCTCTCACCCCGATGCTATCAAAACAAGCTTCCACCTCCCAAATTAACCTCCCAAACTGAACTTTATTTTTCTGTGAAAAGACGTAAGATGTTGCTATTAACTACAGCTTTGAAGAGAATAATACCTGATCCTTCTGTAATGGCTCTTGACTCTAGATCGCAAAGCAGGTCTGTACCAATAACCCTGCTTCACCTCTGCTGTGCAAACAGAGGGGCGGCCATGGTCACCCAGCAATTGCTGAGTCAGGAACTGAACCCAGGAGTCCTGAGCATTAGTCCAATACACAATTCGCTGCCTGCAAAAATGCCAAAACACCGTCTATATGAAATTAGCTACTATTTTACCTAAGGATCACATAGAAAAGAAGTTGATTTAATTCCTTAAATTCTCAGTGGATTTCCTGCTAAAATCTTTGCCTCTCCAAGCAGCACTTCTTTGTAGGAGACAGGTAGACATGAAGTAGAAATTTCCTCAACTTCTCTGACACTCGCTAGATGCCTCACAGCACAAACAATAAGGTTCACTGTCAATGCAGAAATCTGCTGTGCAGGCAGACAGGGAATATTTCTAAGGGGTAAAATAGATATCCCAGAAAATCTATAAGCTTTAGTGTAGGGAGTAGCCATGGCAAGACAATGTGTTTGCAAAAGCCCAGCCTCCACAATTTCTGCCGGTGGGCTCAAGTGAGAGAAAATTGATTGTCATTCACATCTGATCTCATTGGCCGAGCTCCTGCTTTCTCAGAGAGGCACTTCTCAGAGACAGGTAGCTTGGGAAACAATGATGCCGTGCAGAGTGTTGGGCGATCATCATGCGTGTTTATGCCTTTGGATGCCAGGTGGAATAATTCAACTGGCCTGATCCTTATTTGGCTCATTTGTTAATGGTATCCATCAATGGCGTTAGTCCAATGCAAGTCAGTTGAGAAGGAAGCTTCGTACAAGTACAGGGCTGAAATTAGGCATTCAGATAGAAATAATATAAGATAATAGGTACATTATCGTCTGATTAAAATATACGCTAAAATTTGTGGTACATCACTAATCCATTAGACAGCTGTTTGCCACAGTTACTCTGGTGTATGGCTGGTCATCTGGTCCCTGTGCTGCCGTAGTGTGAGCCAGGTGATAAATCTGAAAGCCTGTATACATGGTGGGGGAAGCTGTGCCGTGATTTAAGTGCAGTGCGGGGGCACGTAAGAAGCTGTCTGGCCTTGCAGACGTGGAGCTGGCAGACCACTCTCTGCTGAGACGGTTCCTGGGGGTGAGCGGTGCGCACGCCATGAGCTGCTGTCAATGAAAAGGGGATTTATCCTCTTGCTGGAGGGGAGAGAGGGGCCTTCCCTGGGTGGAGGGAGGTCACTGTTCAGTAATAAAAGCTTTGGGGAATTGGATGCACTCACCTCAGGTCAGAGCAGACCTGCTAAGCACGTTAGCAATATCAAGGATAGTAAGAAGCTTTTGACAAAAAATAATGAAATGTCTGTTAGAATTAGAATTATGTTTAAGCAAACAGTAGCAAAATGGTTTTTACAGGGAGAAATTTAATATCCATGTTGCAATAAGAGAGGCAGTCTGTAGCTTACTTCAGTTTGCCAGAACACCTTTCCCTCGTCCAAATAGCAGATGGAACAGAAACCAGGTTATGTCAGTGCTACTGCTCAAATATGTGAATCAAAAAATGGTAACTGTAAGCAAAGAATGCCAATTCCTTTGTTCAAACGGGCAGTGGGGGTTGTCCTATGGAGCTGAAATGTGCTTTTTCCCTCTGCGATTTGCTTTGAAAATTTTAATGCTGCCTCAAATTAAAATACTGAGTTCTGCTCTGCTTTGGGAAGAATGTAGCGTTTGTGCCTCTGGGGGTCCTGAAGAAAAATTGCTTGGGTAGGCTTTACATTATTTTGCAGTAACTGGGGCTGATGTGATTATATCGACACAACAGAAGTCTAAGAAATATGACCCACCACAAGTATACTGACTTTGGAATAACTTCTCCCGACATTTTTACATGGGTTTTTTTTCCCCAATTTTCTACCTGCTAAGTCCCTATGTTTCACTCTAAACACCTCTAAGCACTTAGGGACAGCTTCGAAGTCCACCCTGGAAGCTAGCTCGGGATAAACTGAGCTTGTAAGAAAATTCACAGCCTGCCTGAGTCAACGTCAGCTTCTCCAAACCGGCGAGCCCATGGGCAGAGCTCTGTTACAGGCACAGCAAGTGACCGGCTTCATCTCCAGGCTCCATCGACCACCAAGCCCGGGCTCCTAGCTCCTCCAGCGCAGCCGGCTGGGTGGCAGAAATTCAGGGAGTTGTTGCATCCCCAGATCGCTTCCTCGTCAGAAAAATGAGGAATGTCCCCAGTGAATTAGCTCATCACCACTATCTGTAAGGCCTCCTCTTCATTCATTTTGTTATTAGTTCATATTGCTGCATCCAAACTACAGCCAAACCTTGACCAAACACAAGCATTAGAGATAGATTTCCCTTCAGCAATAGTAAGATAATATATATATATACACAGTCTTGCAGGGTGACAGAGTGATCATTTCTGCATACCTAATTCTGAAGCATTGGTGCTTGTACAACTAGTGATTTCAGTCGCAGTATTATACACTTTAAAAGATGTCTTTGTTCAAAATAATCAGTTATGGGCATATATAATACATTTTTTTTATGTTTTAGTTATAGGGCGTGTGTATCATTATTCACCACAAGGTTCTTCTTCTTCCACAGCCTTTGAGATGAAACATGCTCACAGCATAACTAATGGCTTCATTAACACAATCTAGCCATGCATACCCTCTTGTTAAAGGGTTATTTATTTTGTTTGGCCCTGGAACTGGTCCCTCTCATAGTTGTATTCCTTCAGTGATGACTAATCAGCCACTCAGAATGTCTATTTATAGCCCTGGAGCTGCTGACTTCATCCTGTGCTGCATTCTCAAAGCCGCCCCTATCCTCTTGTGAGAGTTCACTCTACACATTCCTATTCTAGGATCATTCATAGTTCAGCCTAAATGGCAATGGTCACTTAGAATAATTTATATAATCCTTTGGTAAGTGTTTGTTATTAATACCTGCGGCAGTACCACTAGCACATTATCAAAATTGCTTTACAACAATACATAATGCGCAGCCACTCTTCTGAAGTGGCTGATAAACCTAGTAAACTCTTAACAATCTGTCAGCCGCTTTTCTGCAGCTGCTAGCTAGCTTTCGTGTTGCAACACTTCTCCTTTGTCCGTCCACCCACTCCCTTCTGAGAAGTGAGCTTGCAGAACTGCTGGCTCTGGCTTTGAGTTTCTGCACTTCTCTCCTTTCACATCAGTCATTTTGCATGACCTCCTTTTGCTTACATATTTTTGCACAAGTTATCCTACTTCCCATTTTCCACATCTTTTTTTTTTTTTTTTTAACCCTCCTTTTCTTTCCCAACTGAGCAACTACCCTGATTACTAAAACAGTGATTTGGTTTGGAGACTGTGGTGTCCTTGCTGCTGACTGTGTAACCGGGATATTTGTTTTTCAAGCCTGGCATCTTTAGTGTTCTCTCACATAGGCTATATATTTCTTTCTGCACAAAGTAAAATAAAGGTTGCAATGAGCAGTTGAAGGTGTAGCAGTGAAATGCAGGCAAGCTGCCAATACTTCCTGCTCAGGAATCAATATTTTTTTATTCCATTTAGTTCACTTTGTAATCAGCCTGAATAGGCAAATAAGTATTTCTCCTCTGGGTCCATGGTCAACAAGATAAGAATCATTAAAATATTACCGCCATGCAGTGCTTCTGGAAAAAAAAAAAAAAAAAAAAAA
>VXBL01001988.1:286823-334427 GCA_013400195.1 Aramus guarauna | reverse complement strand
AAAAAAAAAAAAAAAAAAAAAAAGAGAGTTGCTGAAGGGTGACATTTTCCATGCTTCCAAAAGCTGTATGAAAATTATAAGCTGAAGATATTGTTCTGATCTCTATTAATCTCCTTACCTGAATATAAATTCTCATTTTCTTCTAACAAACCTCAAAGGTAATTTCATCTGCTTTTGCAAATGACCTGATCACTACCAAACACTTAGTCATTTGAGCAAATCCACCATAGCCCTGGTCAGCAACTCATAGCTGGTGTTATAGATCCAACGGTGTCCTGAAAATCTGGGGCCCGAGGGCCGCCAGCCCCAAACTCACTGTCAGCCCAGGGTGGCCGGTTTCAGTCAGTGTCCGCAATGTGGGGATGAGCTGTGCAAGTTGTATCGCAGGTAGGACGGAGTTGCGATGCCCCTTTAGCTGCTCTGACAGCACCAGCAGCCACTACCCACCCAAAAACCTCCCCAGAGTGAGAACTGGGGAAGGAAAAGTCTCTTTTCCAGCCCTCAGGGTACCTCCAGGCTGCTCTGACACTGAGAAATCAGATCACCGTAGGAGGAGTGCATCTCCGATTGCTGTCAATTCCCTTCACAAGGCTGAGTGACGCACACTGACATTCCAGGTACTTCTCTTGCGATCTGCCTCGGAAAAAAAAAAAGCTGTCCCTGTTCAGAGGGCAGGTATGTTGAGTAGCTCAAAAGGGAAAAAGGGGTATTCATCTTTTCATGACAATTTATCTCTGACTACTAAACCTACCAGTTTTACAGCTGCACACGAGGGACTCATTGCAGGGCTGTTTGACCGTGATGCAAACAACTCAGATGTTCTTGGTATTTTTCACTTGGTCAGTGAATAGATAAGGTGAGGAGAAGGAGGATTGTATTTTCTCTGCATTTGAAAATGTCCCTTTTCACAATAACAGGTTACAGAATCAATATCCTTCTCAGAACTACTACTGTGATATAATTTGCCCCCAAAGTGAAAAGCCCCAACCTAGCTAAATTTTTGCCAGAAAAATAAAGGCTCATGTCTTCATAAAGCATGTATTGATGTTGTTTTATTTACTGTAGTTGGTTTGACAACTACAACAGGAAATGGCCCTCTCTATAATTTTTTTACTCTTTTTTTTAAGATGGAGGACAACCCAACTGTACTTTAGCTAACGATACTAATATGACTGTGGCCATAGATACAGTAAAATTGCCTATATTGTTCCTTTCATTCCTCACTATAATGTCACCACCACCATCACTTACAAAATTTTACCTAATGTGCAGCTACCTGAAACAGCTGTATAAATAGGCATTTTAACTACTGCAGGGCTAATTCCTTCCTGCTGTAATTCCTTAGCTTACAATGACTTATCTCCAGCAGTGATTTGGCATGAATAATAACACATCTGACATTTGTGCCCACAAGTGCTCCATCTACTTACAGAGATGATGTTTCAATTAGAAATTTCTAGCAGGTCAGCCAAACAGAAGTGCATGAAAACAGACGGAGTAAATTATCCACGTTGTTAGATCCAGCTGCTGGAGGTCTCAGTGGGGGACTTAGCTGCCTGTATTTTGGTAATGTTAATGGGAATCACACATTTGTCTTCCCTCATATCATCGACATTGTACTCCCCTATGGCTACAGCTGAGCAGATCTCAGAATTTTTATTTTCATGGCATTTTGCAAGCCCTCTGAGCATGTTGCCTTCTGCAGGCATCCTCTTGCCCACCTCTGTCTGCTCTCCCTTTTCCTTGTACATCTCCCAAACTCTCTGCCAGTTTTATACCCTCTGCCATTTATGTATTACAGCTGCACATAGCAACCTCAATTGCCATGTGAATCTTACAATGTTACCCACTGCACACATGATAAAGATAGTAACTTCAAAAAGTACCGTGTAAGTAGACAAAACACTCCAGTGAGAGGTAGAGATTAATGGCAAATCCAGATTTGCTGCTCTTTAATGTAATGTATCTATCTGATTAGGCTAGTTCTTCCTCATAGGTATAGCTTCCTCCAGGTCATTCTTCTTTCCCGCATGTTTGCTTCATGTCTGTTTTCATGTTCTTTCTTCTCTCTGTACACTAACACTTTTTTCCAGTTGTTATTCTAATACATTTTTCTTTATTTTCTACACTTTCCCCTAATGCCTCCATTATCATCATGATGCTTTCTTCAGTTCTGTCAGCGAAAATATCCTCCTCCCACCTGTAGTCTTCATTATGGCTCAGTCCTAACAAAAAATAGGTGGGCAAGCATCACACCTTTAAAAACTTTATTCAATGGGGTTAGGAAAATCTGGTGATCTTCCCTTGCTGGAACTCAGCGCTGACACATTTTGAGAATTGGAACTTAGGCCAATTTTCTTCCTGTTGCTCTTGCAGTAGGATTTCCTTCTTTTTTGCCTGAACGCAAAAGCTACAGTGATGGTAGCTGGCGACAGCAAACTAAGACCAGGAAAAAGGTTTTGACTTGGGATTTAATAACTATGCTGTGTTTTAAGGAGTAATGAGGCAGTTCTAAAGTCCTTGGTCAGTCAAACCAATAATGAAGTCAAAAGAAAATAACAGTCTAAGACATGGGATTTTCACAGTAAAAGCCACAAAAATTGGCCAACATACATAAACTTTATTCTCTTATGTGAAGGTGGGCCTTGGAAAAGTGTCTGTTTTATTTTGTTATATATATATACACACACACATATACAATTGTTTTAAAACACAGCTATTGATGTATTCTGATTGCTTTAGTGGTTGTTCTGTATGTGTCACATTGGCTTTGCTTTGGGTACACTAGAGAAGGGAGTGAGAACATATGACGGGCAGAGCTTGAAGACCGAAATATATGGAGCTAAGGTGCTGAAAGGGCACTGGAGCCTGTCCTTTCCCCATCCTCAGGCTAAATTTTCTTTATGGTCTGGACTGAATACTTTTATAAAGTGCATAAAACCTTCATTAATGCACCTATTGGCATCTTTAAGAAGTAACTACCTGGGGAATGGAGACTGTTGCACTTGAATTTTTTATAGTTTATAGGGTTTTTTTGCATTTTCTTGGAATAGAATCCCTACTGAAATACTTGCCTTAAAAGATTGCATCTCTCCCTTTTCTCAGTGGAAATTCTTCTGCCAAACTTTCTTAAACAGGCTTCTGAAGGTCAGAAGAGATTTGATCTAGAGACATTGGGAAAGCCAAAGTACAGATGCTAAATTCTTAAGCTAAAAATCTGACTAGAAAACAAAACAAAAATACACTCAGAAGGACTGAATAACTTAAGGGATTAGTAATGGATTTTGCACACCTCAATCAGTGGCTCAAACCCAGCGAAGGTTAATAACAAGGGGAGTTCTACCCTTCAGTCAGTGCCTAAATACATTCAGTCTCTTCTCTAGGGCTGTTGTTATGAGACTTCACTTAGTGAAGACACCTGGGCACTAATCCCTTTATGTCCTCACGCATTCTTAACGTTTCCTCATGAAATCCACTGTGTAAATCCCATCTGTGACTTTTTCTGCTGTTACCTCACTATACCTTAGTTCATCTAATTTAAGCAAGCTCAAGTACCCTGTGACAGCACTGCATGCCCTCTGAGCTGCGTGAAATAGCACCAGTGAGATCGCACGGCCACAGAATTACAGACACCCACAGACTTCTCTGGGATCAGAGTTGACCTCTAAAAGGACAAAATGAACAACATCATCACCAACAAAGAAAAAAAACCCCTCATGTAGCTTCCCACAATGTTGTGCAGAGATTGATTAGAAAATGGATCCAATCCCAAATGCCCTAATTTCTCAGCGAGTTCAGTGTTTGGAAAGCACTGTGAGCACCATTTGTGCTAAGCAGTGTGAGTACGTACCTGTCACAGCTGGGGATGTTGTTACGTAAAGTGATCAGACAGAACTGCTGGAGATGTCAATGCAGCTGGCTAGATAATTGAAGACACTTTTTTCTCCTACAAAATACCACCTCATCAAAATCCAAGCAACTACAGAAACATGTACTTTCTACTATAAGTGTCCTCAGAATAGAAGAGAGTGGCTGATCTACTAAACATGAAGACGTGGACCATTTTGTATGGAGCTGAAGAGGGGAGTTTGCTTTTTTCAATGTTCGTCCGACTATAATGCCTCTCCCAGCAGTTGGCAGGTGACTGAGTAGAGTTTGCATTTTTTTCAGAGAAAAATTTGAAATGGTTCATTTTTTGGAAAGGATATTGAAAAAACCACCAGGGGTCAATTATAGCTTTTTTTAATGAAATAAATA
Organism: Aramus guarauna; assembly: GCA_013400195.1. Classification (NCBI taxonomy): domain Eukaryota; kingdom Metazoa; phylum Chordata; class Aves; order Gruiformes; family Aramidae; genus Aramus; species Aramus guarauna. Next base: position 330,170 of record VXBL01001988.1, on the reverse strand, counting down.
GTTTTGTCTTCTCTGCAGCCCTTATTATTACCCAAAACTCAGTTGCTAGATTCTTTCCCAAAAGAAAGGTTAGAAGTTTTGAAAGATTTCTACTGGAAATAAGATCCCCCTCAGTTAAGCCTTGGTAAGCCAAAACATGCAATCCTTCATCACTCTCATGCATTTCGATACTAATTCTACAAAAAAGAGAATTGCAGAAAGGGGTGTGTAAATGAAGATGTTTGAAGCTGGCTCAGTTACATGTCCTGTGCTGTTTTGTACTCTTTCTGATGGTTTTCAACATAGTATATGTTATTCTGTGGGAAGAAAACTAAGCTCATTTGGACTGAGCACCCAAGGGACTGGACTGCCTGAGTCAGCTAATTATATAGGATGGTCTCCAAATAAAGGAAGAACAGGCCTATATTTATGTTGGACCAGATGAATACATGAAGGCCTTTCTTTTGATTTCAATAGGCTTTGTAAGATGCCTCTGCTTCAGAAATCTGCCTAGTACAGTTGATCAGTTGGCTTTTCAAAAAGACTTTATTGTATTTCAGAGAAGCAAGAAAATAAACAAAGCCCCTCTGAAAACAAACAAACAAAAATTAATGGCAGAATAACTTTCCAGACCAAGAAATCTGGATTTCTAAGTCTGATCTCACTGTGGTGCCTTTTGCTCTATTATGCCAGGAGTAGTAACTCAGATATTTATATTTTTACTTTCCAAGATTTAACATTTTTTTCTTTATTTTTTCTTTTCCAAATATACCCACTTACCTATATAATGAAACATTTTTCTTCTGGCCCCCTGTAAATGCCGACTAGGGCAATTATCCTAAGCTTGCACTGACGTGTGATGTTTCACTTCTAAAGAGACTAATCTAACAGACTCTGCATCTAGAAGCATTTATAGCTGTCAAATCTAATGAAAGTCAAGTGATTGATCTTCTAGGTAGCAGCTGCAGCATCCTCCAGAAACTAATTTAATGAGACCTGTGGCAATCCATAGAAATAATGTTGCTTAGATGCTCATTTTACTTCTCATTTTTTCCTTGGTTTGTTTAAACACAATGGGCCAAGAGAGGATAATAAGGTTGTAGAAGCAGACATGAGAGGAGAATTTGTCCCAACAGGTGTAACACTATTCAGAAGGAGCTAGAATGGATTGGACATTCAGAGAACATCATCTATTTTGAGGGTTTTATGCCCCCCCCCCCGCCCCACTCCCAAGATGCACATATTTTCCTGACAGTTTTTTGGCTGTTTGTCTCATGCATAACAGATGCCGCCAACAATTGTGGTAGATTGTGGGTTCAGTGCTCCTATAACTCCTGAAGAGATCGCTAGTAAAAATATCTTGTTATTTGTCTTTCATGTAGCTGCTCTCAGTTTTTGTTTATTAATATATCCAAAATAGCAAATCACCTGTCAGGTTGCAGATGCATTTAAGACTTTCCTGTGATTTGGTCTGAACTGTCTCCTGCACATGCCAGAGTGGAGATGATACACTATAAATAATCAACCCAGACCACAGGACTTAGGTTCTGTATGAGACACAGGTCCTAAAACTATCTTGTTCTTTTCAAGCACAAAATCATCCTGTATCACAATGGAGCATAATTTGTATTATCAGTGTATGACAAGAAGACAATTTAAAGATCAATTCTAAGTATTTTTAAAGCCTCAATTCTCTTGAAGTTTGCTTGTATATTAATGGCTTGTAGAGTAAAGCTGATGAGCCAAAAATGGTGTCATTTAAATTAGGGGTTTCTTCAATATAATCCTGCTGTTTTGAAAAATTAAACAAAGTATTTGTCAATGTTTCTTATTCTCCTGGGCTTTTATAATGGTCCCCAAATCTAGGACATTAATCATTTTCTTATTTGCTGCATAATTAACTCTACAGATTTGGGGCGGTACCGATACAGTGACACTCAAAAAAGAGTGAAGCTGCCTGTGTATGTCTATGCAAAGCACTCACATACCAATACACTGTCCTGCATATGTTCAGGAAGACTTTTTATGATGGTTTCTAGAAGGTTGTTTTCCATGTGATTTGAATAGTCCAAAGGGCTACGTTGCGTTATCAAATCTAAACTGCACTTGAACAACATTAACCTGTGTGGGACAGGTAAAAAACGAAAAAGGAAAGCCACAAGCTGCCTCTGTCGGTAGTGTTCAAGAGGGTAAGAAATGCTGTCAGGTACAGATGCCTTCAACTATGCAAAACCTGAAGTGTGTTCTAAAGAATAAAAATTGCACCAGTGAACTTTTATTGGCAAATGGTTCAGGAGAAGAGTCACTGGGGATTACAAGGACTGCAGCTAACCAGAGATTGAGAGTAGAAGAGAAGAGGTATGGGTGAGGTTGATGCGGACATGACAGTGAGGGAAAAATACTGGTGGATCTGAAAGGGGGATCCAGCATGAGCTGGTGGGGAGGGTCTCAGCTGGGAGAAAGTGACTGGAAGCATCTCTCCAAGGTGGGGGCAAGGCTGAACCATTCTTTTCCCTTCCTCTGATGATCAGAAATCTGGAGTTCTCCTGGCTAAAAAGGAGACAGACTGACCCACTTTCACTGCCCACAGCACACATGCTGGCGTATAGAGAAGTCCACAGCCTGTGTGTGGGAAATTGGCCTGCAGCATAGAGGAGACCTTCATCTACTCTGAACCTGCTTATATATATAAATAGGCTGGGGGACTCAGCCTCGGGGTCTCGGACATCTCTCCAAGAGCTCCAGACAAGTTATAATTGCCTTGTATGTCTTTGGGTCTTGCACCTCTCATCACCTCCCTCAAATGAGAAAGAGTATGGGGTCTTTTATCTTTCAGAGGTGTTGAGTGAAGAGTGAGAGAAATAGTCAGCAGGAGAGATGTAGCAGCTATTACGGCCCTGATTTCATGTCGTCTTATAAACTGCTGGCTGTGATGTGCCTACACAGCAGCAAGAACTGTCAGTCAGCAAAGATCAGCTTTTTTTTAATATCTTTACTACTAGTACTAATAGCTCAATAGCACATAATGGTGAGGGAGCGGTGGAAGAAATGCTGGAAGGGGGAGAAGGAGGAGGAGTGCATGTTGAGGGAAAATTACTGTAGAACAAGAGAGAAATGCCAGTTTCCCCCAGTTAGCTACCATGCTCCCTGCTGATACAGAATCACAGTCTCACAGAATGGTAGGTAGGGGTTGGAGGGAACCTCTGTAGATCACCTAGCCCAACCCCTCTGCTAAAGCAGGATCACCTAGAGCAGGTTGCACACAATTGTGTCCAGGCAGGTTTTGAGTATCTCCAGAGAAGGAGACTCCACAACCTTTCTGGGCAACTTGTTCCACTGCTTGGTCACCCTCAGAGTAAAGAAGTTTTCCCTCATGTTCAGATGGAACTTCCTGTGTTCCAGTTTGTGCCTGTTGCCCCTTGTGCTGCCACTGGGCACCATTGAGAAGAGTCTGGCCCCATCCTCTTGACATCCACCCTTTAGATATTTATAAGCATTGATGAGATCCCCTCTCAGTCTTCTCTCCTCCAGGCTAAACAGCCCCAGCTCTCTCAGCCTTTCCTCATATGAGAGATGCTCCAGTTCACTAATCATCTTTGTAGCCCTCTGCTGGACTCTCTCCGGTAGTTCCCTGCCTTTCTTGAACTGGGGAGCACAGAACTGGCCACAGTACTCCAGATATGACCTCCCCAGGGCAGAGTAAAGGTGAAGGGTAACCTCCCTCCACCTGCTAGCCATGCTCTTCTTAATGCACCCCAGAATATCATTGGCCTTCTCAGCCACAAGGGCGCATTGCTGGTTCATGCTTAACTTGTCAACCACCAGGACTCCCAGGTCCTTCTCTGCAGAGCTGCTTCCCAGCAGGTCAACCCCTAGCCTGTACTGGTGCTTGGGGTTATTCCTCCCTAGGTGCAGGACCCNTCATCCACCCAGCCAGTCATGCCATCATAGAAGGCTATCAGATTGGTCAGGCATGATTTTCCCTTGGTGAATCCGTGTTGACCACTTGCGATAACCTTCTTTTCCTCCACGTGCTTATTGATGACCCCCAGAATAAGTTGTTCCATCACCTTTCCAGGGATGGAGGTGAGGCTGACTGTCCTGTAGTTTTCTGGGTCCTCCTTCCTGCCCTCTTTGAAGACCAGAGTGAGATTGGCTTTCCTCCAGTCCTCAGGCACCTTTCCTATTCTCCATGACCTTTCAAAGATGATTGAGAGTGGCTTAGCAATAACATCTGCCAGCTCCCTGAGCATTTGTGGGTGCATCTCATCAAGGCCCATGGATTTGTGGATGTCAAGTATGCCTAGATGTTGTCTAACCTGATCCTCTTTGGGAAGGTCTTCCTTTCTCCAGACTTTCCTATCTCCAGGGTCTGGGATTCCTGAGGGCTGGCCTTAGCAGTATAGACTAAAGCAAAGGCAGCATTCAGTAACTCCGCCTCCTCTGTATCCTCCGTCATCAGGGAACCCACCTCATTCAGCAGCAGGCCCACATTTTCCCTAGTTTTCCTTTCACTGCTGATGTATTTGAAGAAGCCCTTCTTGTTGTCCTTGACATCCCTTGTCAGATTTAATTACAAGTGGGCCTTAGCCTTCCTTGTTGCATGCCTACATTCTCTGACTATATCCCTATATTCCTCCCAACTGGCCACTCCCTTTTTCCGCATTTGGTAAACTTTCTTCTTTCCTTTGAGTTTTTCCAGGAGCTCCTTGCTCATGCATGCAGGTCTCCTTCCTCCTTTGCTTGATTTACTACTCTTTGGGATGCACCGATCTTGAGCTAGGAGAAAGAGGTGCTTGAATATTGACCAGCTCTCTCGGACCCCCTTACCTTCTAGAGACCTAACCCGCGGGATTCTCCCAAGCAGGTTTTTGAAGAAGCCAAAGTTAGCTCTCAAGTCCAGGGTTGTAATCCTACTTATTGCCCTGCTCCTACCATGCAGGATCCTGAATTACACCATCTCATGGTGACTGCAGCCAAGGCTGCCCTCAACCTTCACGTCCTCAACCAAGTCTTCTTTATTTGTTAGTACAAGGTCCAGCAGCACCCCTCTTCTTGTGGGCTCCTCCACCACCTGTGCCAAAAAAATTATCATCTGTGCTCTGCAGGAACCTCCTGAACTATGCATGTCTGGCTGTGTTGCCTTTCCAGCAAATACCAGGGTGGTTGAAGACCCCATGACAACCAGGGCCTGTGATCATAAGGCTACTTCCAGCTATGTGTAGGTCTCACTGACTTCCTCTTGCTGATCAGGTGGCCTGTAGTAAACACCCACAACAGTGTCACCCATATTAGCCTGCCCCATAATCCTTACCCATAAGCTCTCAACTCATTCTTCATCCACCCCTAGGGAGAGCTCGACACATTCCAGTTGCTCTTTCACATAAAGAGCAACTCCACCACCTTGCCTTGCTGGCCTGTCTTTCCTAAAAAGTACGCAGCCATCCATGACAGCATTCCAGTCATGTGAGCTATCCCACCATGTCTCTGTAATTGCAATGAAGTCATGGCCCTGTGACCGCACACAGACCTCTAGTTCTTCCTGTTTATTCCCTATGTTGCGTGCATGGGTGTACAGGCATTTCAGAGAGGTAATCAAGCGTGGAGACGCCTGACCTGAGAGTGTTGACCAAGGCTGTACCTGTACAGTTGTATATGGCTAGACCTGAGCTCAGCCTGTCACTGCTGTGACCTGCACCAGTGTGGAGCACACCAGATTCAGAAGCACATTCATGGCAGAGCTCAAGACCCTTTGCACAGACCCATCCTTCTCTTTCCCTCAGAGCTGACAAGGCTTGAAGGAAGAGGCCCTGTGATTACCCCCAGCGCGTGTCAAAGGGCTTGGGGCAAACTGTTTTTTGCTGCTCCTTGTGCTGCTCCACACCTAAGACTGAGACTGAGATGTGAAGCTCAAGTGGATGAACGTACCGTAAGAGAGCTACCAGCACAGTGTAGTCAGAATGAATCTTGTCAGCCAGCTAAAAGGGCACCTTCAGACCAGAGGGAGAACTTCATTTCCTCAACTTCAGAAGACAAACAAACGTTTATGAATTTTAAACTGACTAGATTTGGTATTTATATTATTTGGTATTTATATTATTATCTAAAATGAGGATCTTCACATTCCAGAGCTCAAAACTGAGAGATTAGCAACTGCATTCAAGCCCCAATGTTTGCCACACCTTAATTTATACATTTATAAAAGAAGGAATATCTATTACACTGTTTGTTGCTTGTCAGTAGAAATATGCTCTAATGGTAGAATCAGCCTCTGTTCACTAGGCAAATAAATAAATACCATAAATCTAATTTAGTGATTATTTAGAAATTAATTCAAATCAATCAAAATGTTATCTACTCATTTAAAACTAACCTGTGGCACAATGCCCAGCACAAAAAGCACACCTCTGGACTTATGTCTCAAAAATTAATAAGCATTAATTCTGCATTAAGGTGCATGATTATTGGCTGACTGCATTGTTTTTCTGCTGCACTTCGTTTTCACATTTCATCAAAAGAGCAGCAAAAGTAATTGAAAAATAGCTTGAAGTTTTTAATATATCTTCATCAAATGAGAGTGATGTAGTCACTGCTTATTGTGCTGCCTGACAGCGAGGGCAGACCTCTGATGCTAAATCTTTCAATGTCAGCAGGATAAATCATTTTACAAGCTTAAAGAAAAGAAATAGACCTAATAGCTGTGTAAGATGTTTGCACAAACCATAAATATTCATTTGAAGATCTCTATGATTTTAAGAATAAAAGAAAATCCAGATTACATTTACATATATTCATTTCACATATTCATATATTCATTTCCACATTCTAAAGCCATATCTTCCATACATGTGTGTGACTTTGCATAAACATTTAAAGAAGCCAATGCACATAATTATTTCATTGTACATTCAGCAATCAATAACTGTTGCAAAGTAACATTCTTGCAGCTGGTAACATTTAATATTTTTATTTCTATCCTCCAAAAATTTTTTTTTCCCATCAGTCAGACCTGCTAATGAAAAATCCAGATTCTGCCATCCATGCATAAACATACTGCTCCCACTAAATTCAATGTTATTTCCTATTTTCTGAATACAAAACGCAGTACTGAGCCTAGAGTTACAGTCATGCAAGAAAGGAAGAAACATTTTTTAATTAAATATATGGATTTGAGGCAAAATTCTGGATACCCTTGAAATCTTGAAAAAATATGAGTTTGTATTTTGATATTTATATTTGCTATCTGTATTTTATTTTAAGGATCATTTTAGGAATGTGACTGCAATCCAATGTGCAGAAATAAACCCCACACTCTTTCTCTTCCTTTAACTTTTCTTTTCATCCCTCAGCCAGCTACTTTTTCTTCTTTTTGTATAATAATAACAGGATGGTACAAGTATAAGAAATAATGATCTGAAAATGCAGGAAATGGAGGGCAATTTTGTGAAAAGCAGCTGGAATTCTAGATCTGTAATGCTGGCACTAATTTGCTCAATTTTGCATTTAACCTGTCGGTCTTCAGACACGTTCTCTTTTCTTAGGAGAAAAATAAAATAGCTCATGAAGTTATTACTAAGCTGACAGCATGAGAGACATTTGAAAAAGTTTGCTGATTAGAGGGCATCTGAAGAAATTATGCACTCAGTCAGTTAATAAAGATGCTGCTGTTGTGAACAGACGTTACGGAAGCTGGCTAGCCCTGATGCAGTGTGGAACCTAGTGAGTCAACAAGTAGAATAAAAAAACCCAAAGAACTAATAGATCACCCCACATTACACCTTAATCACAGACTTTACTATATCTTGTGCCAAGGTAGCTTTGAAAACAGGGAGCCAGCCAACGTGAAATATTAAGGCTAAGGACTTGGACAACATTTAGGAGGCTTTAATGTGGATCCACAAATTTAAAAATTGGTGTGGATGTTGGCCCAGCAGTCTTTAAAGGTTCTCAGTCTAGTGAGTGTGGATTGGTTTCTGATTTTTTTAATCCTGTAAGCCAAGGATAATTATTTCAGCTAAGTTACATCATGTTTTTTGTGATGTGGTTACATATAATATGGGATTCTTCAATTATATTCTAAAAGTTACAAAGATCTTGGAGGCTTTACCCAACATTTTGAGACAGAAAATGATCATTCATTTGCAGTGACGAGGAAGACACCTCCACTCTGCATCAGTTAACTTTTGGGATTTTCTAGTACTCTCATAAATAGCAGAAAAAAAGTAGTTGCTAGTGAAGACAAAAACTGACCTAGGTAGAACACTAGTTGTATTTGGTTGTTCTTTTATTGCTTATTTATGTGCAAATTTCACATTTAAGATTTGACTCGGAAAGATAAGATCTTGTATTGGCAGTTATCCCATCAATATCTCAGCTCCGTTTATTTTAATGAAGTTTTACATTTATGTTATCATGCTATCCACAGACCACTATATATATCAAGACAACATTCATCAGGTGAAAATATCTACTTCAAATTTGTGCAAATATGGATTGTGTTTCAACAGTGGTCCTACCGCTCAATTCTGAAATACAGAACCACAGAGCAATCCAGGTAGGAAGGAAATTCAGGAGACCATCTATTCCCACCCCTGCTCAGAGCAACCAACGTGCCAAGTTAGATTGGTTTACTCAGGGCCTTGTCCGCTCTAGTGTTGAATCATTTCAAGGATGGAGATTTCACAGCCTCTCTGGGCAACCTGTTCCAATGTTTGACCACTCTCATGGTGAAAAAGTTTTCCTAATATCTGACTGGAATCTCCCCTGTTGCAGCTTGGGTTTGATGCCATGTGTCCTGTTGCTGTGTGCTTCTGGAGAAGAGTTTGGCTGCACCTTCTCTACAAGCACCCACTAGGTAGGTGTAGACAGCATTAAGGACTCTCCTTGACTTTCTGCAGGCTGAGCAGACCCAGCTGTCCCAGCCTCTACTTGTACATCGTGTGCCACAGCCCTGGCCAGCTTGGTGGTCCTCTGCTGCACTTACCCCAGTTTGCCAATATCTCCCTTTTACCAAGCGATCCAAAACTAGACACAGTACTCCAGTGTGGCCTCAGTAGTGCTCCATAGAGGGGAACAATGACTTTCCTTAGCCTGATGGCTACTCTCTTATGCAGCCCAATATGCAATTCATCATTGCAAGGGTGCACTGCTGACTCATACTCATATGTGAGTAAAAACCATATCCAGGCTTGCCTTCAGCAGCACGTTCAAGATTAGTTCATCTCTCTATGTTTTGCACAGATCTATGTTCCCCCAACCAGTATTACGCATCAGCTGGATAGAAAATGGCTCTCTTTGCAAGTCCCGTATCTTCTGCAACGTGACTGAGCACAGTGCCTTTGAGAGCTTGTTTGGATTGTCCCGGTGACACGCAGAGCAGATCTGTGTGACTCCTAATGAAGGGCTGTCCATAGACCTCCAATGAAAAGGAAAGACGCTCCATACCCTGTAAGCAGATAAGAAGTGGAAATAGAAATGGTTTTTCTTCCCTTTTGAGGGAAAAAGTTGCAGCAACTTGAAAGGCACAAAATAGCTACTGCAATTGGTGTTTACATGTATGTGTATGTTCTATAAATATATATTAGTAAATAGAAGCAGAATCTAATAACTAGACAAAAGTGGTTAATTCATTTGATTCAGCCAATATCCCTACCCAATTCTGAACATCTGTTAGAGAACAAGGGTTGTTAAAAAAAACCCCCGCAGATTACAGCCATGATCATGTGAACTCAGAAAGGAACCAGACTGGCCTAAAGTCAGCTTGCTTTCCAGTTTCATTAACTTTGGGGCAGTCCTAGCACAGACGGTGAGCACTCAGGAGCACAGGCAGACTGCTGCAAGTCCCACTTTATATGCTGTATTAGCCCAGCGGGATCCTGATCACACTTGGGATATCTGAGCACAAAAGGCATTTAGCCCCTGGACCTAGGAAATTGGCAGCCCACTCCCCACAAAGTTCTGCTGCCCATGTCCGCAAATATTCTCCCACTTTGTCCCTGCTTCGTACAAATGTTACAACAGAAATAAAAACCTAAAGGGACTGGAACCCATTCAGTTTTCTGCACTGTATGGTGCAAGTCTTGGTTGTAACAGTTGTTCTTAGGGTGATGGTGTGTATGGAAAATTCAGGTAAGCTGAAGCTTTTAAAGCCATTTTTAATTCAGCATCTCCCAGAAAGGGGGTAGAAAAAAAAAAAATTAGAGTGATTTGTGGTTATTCACAATTCAAAATTATTTTTCTAAGTAAGACACAGGTATAACAGCAACAGTGATTACCTACCAGAAAAGGAATGGCTGAAATGACTTCTCTCTTGTTTTGAGTGAAGACTTCAAAGAAGACTAGATGGAACATACACTTGTGTGCAACAGGCTGTTGAGATCTGACCAGGTACAACTGGTTGCAACCGTATGGTGTGTTAGACTTGTGTTTAGACTACAGGGTCTATGGAGCCATTTGTACCTTTAAGTCTGTAAAACAAAATGATACCTCACACGAGGTGAGGAAAGAGTTATGAGTTGTGCGGCATGTCAGGAAAAGGTCTGGGCAGCTGTAAAACATCTTTTTTGAAAGCTTCCTTTACAACCACAGAAAGGTGGGCTTTTTCCCTCCATCCAATAAGACTAAAACACTGCGTGGCAGAGAATGACTGATTTGTTGCTCCCTTGTTCTGAACCATGTCCCTGCCTTTGCCAGAGAGGACGTGTGTGCAGTAGGAATTCTCTACTTACAGAAAAAAAAAAAAAAAGTAAAAAAACTTTCCTGTATAAAACGTCTATGCTTAAATAGTTCATATAACACATGAGCATATAAAAAAAGCCCTCATAAGAACAGAGAATAAACATAAGAGCTTGCAAAATATTACGTAGCCACTGCAGGACACAAAAGCAGTGAATCAGCATTAAACATGTGTTTCACTTATCCAGTCTGGGTCTGGCCTGCGTTTCGATTACTGTTCCTATCACAAATGATAGAAAGCTGTTATAAAAAGCAGCCAAGTAAATTCTTTTTGGACTTTGGAATTAATTTGCCTGTCCAGGAGTGACTAATAGTTCTGGGGACTACAGGGCTGTCCTGGCTGGGAAGGAGTTAACTTTTTTCATGGTGTTGTCTTTCCTCTCTACCACCTTCTGATTTTCCTGTGGCATTTTAGAGCTCACATCTAGTAACTTGTGACTGAGGGATCGTAAGAGACCTTACAACGAGCTAGGCCCAAGGCTCTGCTGCGTGGGAAGGCAGGGGTGGAGGAGGCCATCGTGACGGGGCAGCTGTGGGGCTCAGCTCACGGCTGAGGAGGAGTCTGAAGGAATGGCTGCGAATGAAGAGAGTGTTTGTAACTCAGCGTGGTGGGTGATGCCCGCCAAATGTCTCGTGGGCATGAGGAAACAACCTCACCCCTCTACTGTGTCAAAAAATAAGTCCTTGATAACCTGACACACCATGTTTGTGTCTTATCACAGACTTTTCTTGGCAACTATGGAGGTGCCTTTTATGAACAAGATGTTTCCTCTGACCTTTCCACTGCAGATAGGAGCCATGCTATAATGTGAGGTCTATCCTGCTGATATGGGTCCTGCAGCCAAGCACCTGGCAGGTCTCCATGTTGATGTCCTGAATAGTGCCACCTAAGTGATAGGGTGCAGACCTAGAGCCCATGGGTCAGCCTCCTTAGGTCAGGGAGAGGTAATGCAGAGGCTGACACTGGTTGATTGCTGCTTTACTTCCTCCTGGGAGAAGAGAGGTTCTTGCAGAGTTGTCTTCGTGGACTATCTGGAGGGATAGCAGAACTGGAGGTGCGTGCTCCTGGCCACCAGACTTATGCTGCAACACCTGAGCTGGCCCTTGGTTGTCATGAGGACATGGGCAAATGCGACATGGTGCAACGGGGCTGTCAGCTGTCCTGCGTGAGGCTCTCTGCAAGCTCTGTGCGCAGCTCGGGGACCTGGAGGCCTCTGGTCCCTCATGGCCAAGGTTGGCTCCCCTCTGGCATTTGCATGAGCTCAAGGTTTCCAATTAGTTGCCTCAAATGCAAACGACATTGTCTCTTACCTTGGGATCACCCTGCTTATTTGAGTTGGACCCACCAGAGAGCTGGCACAGAGTGCAACAGAGTGCCTGCATGCTGGGCACTGTCTCACTGTGCGTATGGACATAAGGGGTCCTCCTCCTCCTCTTTGTACGCTTGCCCTGGTTGTGGCCCACAAGCCTTCCCAGGGGTAGTTGTGGTTAGCTGGACTGCTCGTTTCCCCAGCTGCTGGATTTAAAGGCGGTGTGTGAAGTGACAGGATTAGCATTCACCATCAGACTTGCTTGCTCTGATTCTTCAGTGTGTAGTGATCCTCCACAGGGTGTAGGTCTCGGAAGGACATACATCTCAACAGGCTTTTTTGCTGGATTTTATCTGGCTCCTTATAGAATACTATAACCTACTATTGTATGTGTGCTTCAAAATAATAGACAATTTCTAAGTAGTTATGCTAAAAATCAAAACAAACAAAAAAAATGGTGGAACCATTTGAAGTCACTAGTAAAGTCCTAGAATCACTTGAAGTGCTAGTGTACTAGCAATAACAGGGTGACTCAGCAGTTTCTGTCATTTAAGCCTCTCCCAGCAAACCTCCACATTAGATACGAAAATAAAGATAAACAGAAAATAAACCAGGCCTCCAAGGCCTCTCCTCTCAACCTGGGGACCTGGGAATGTCCTCAGGCAATCCTACCCTTACAGACAACCACTTGCCATGGAGAGAGATCACCTGGCTGAGCCCTCCTCCATGGACACAGCGTCACCTTTTTCACTCCAATGAAGGTTCAAATCCTCTTTTGCTTTTCTTTTTCACACCACCGTCCCCTGCCCATGCCTTTGTTACGTATGTGTTCATGCCTTGAAGGTACCATCACGTGCCATTGTAGGGCAGGAGCTGGAGCGGCAGTGGTAACCTCACAGCCATGGCATTTGCCTGCCAGCTCTCCAAAGGGCACAGATCTGCTGTCAGCCATGGGATTGTTGTGATTAGCTGTATCAGTTGTGGATCTTGCACAAAAGATTCTCAGGCAATGATCTGTTGTGAGAGGGATAAAAGAAGGGCAAGAAACTTTATAATCTGGCATGCCATAAATGCAGCTCGACTCAGCACATATGGTTGACTTCATTTATAGTATACCTAAATGCAGGCGTAGCTGCTACAGATAGCAATGCCTATAAAGTCAGAGACTTCTGAAATCAGAGTTGTTATGTCATAGTATCTGATTAGTATTGAACTATGGGACAATGAAGGGAGGCTTCTCTTCAAGAGTCCATGCACTGCAAGAAAGCCTTCCAGGAAGAGGACTGCTGTTGGAAGCATAAAGCGATGCAATGCCCATCCCAGTGAAATGGTTTTGGCTAAGTCACACTACCTGATAGCTGGGACCAGCTCAGAGTGCACCGATGGACAGTTACTACAGCTCAGCTGAGTCTTGATGTGTTGTGGACAGCCCTACATCCACCCTGCAACCAAGGGTTTTTTAGAACCACATAGAAGCTCAGGGTTAGGTTCCCAAACCGTCAACACCTAGGCGCTGAGGTGCCCTAACTTCCCAATCAGTCTGACCACTCATGCTGTATTTAACATTTTGCAGGCTGTCTCTATTATATAGTCACTGACCATAAACTTAGAAGACACACTTCAGATGTAACATTAAAATAAATAGGGTTGTCATTCTGCACTATGGGAAAGCAAAGGTTGGACAGAGTGATCCCTGCAGAAGAGACTGTGGGGTTCAGATCATTGTGGAGGTGTGGAAAAGAAGTTGGAGCTGCAGAAGGGACTACACAGCTTACCTGTAACAAGTGGATTTCTTAGCTGAACTTCTGTATTGGAGATCAGTCTTGCACATTTTGTAACAGCAGCTGTGTTTGATAGTCTGTACTAAAATAGTCTTGAAAGATGTCACTCCTTCATTGCTGTTGCGGAGCCTGTGCACAAATTTTACATAGATGCACATGGACAATCTTTATGGACATAGCTTCTACTCATTTCAGGTGACTGGGGCATCTGGAGGAGAATTAGAGCTACAAAACCTTATGACTGGCTGTGTCAATTCATTAGTCAATATGACAGGACTGAAATATTTCATGGCTTTAGGGCATTTAAAAAAATGAGAAACCTCATGCTTGACAGTGCTAGCTAAAAACGTTCAGAACCCTGTGGATGTACATTCAAATTCTAACTTGTGTAACCAACACATATGACTTCATCTGCATATTTTCCACAATGTCACTATTTCTTTTAGTACATGCTGCCTGAGATGGGTTTAGAAGGGAACAGTATTGTGATTGGCCTCAGTTGAGAAATCTTCAGTTGAAGGAGATGTACATGGTACTGTCTTTTATCAAGCAGAGAAGAGAATGTTGAGTCTGAAGTGGAGGTGGCAGGGTAGAGGCAGGAACAGAACAGTCATGTTTTTTGAGTCATTTAAAGCAACAGAAAGAAGTCGGTCACCCAGACAAGGATATAGATGGGAGAAAGTAAGTCAGACATGGAGGCAGAAGGAGTTGGACTGAAGCAGCCCAGGAGTGCAGTGTCCAGCTACCAAGCTGTGTTTTCCACAAACCACAGAGAAATCCCAAACTCCAAGTTTAACATTTGTCTCTTGCTAGCAAGTATCTGTGAAACCTGCTGGTAAAACATGCTCTCCATCTGCACTGATAGCAGGGCCAGAGACCAGGACAAAGACAACTTGATACTGGGAGAACCTCATCAGAGCCTGTGGCAGAGATCTAGGCAATAGGTATAGGAATCATTTGGTATTAGCTTACCATGCCTGTATTCATCCAGTTCATAATGCATCAGTCGTGGTCTACATTCTGTGTTGTAATGCCGATAAAGGAGGAAATTAAAGTTGGATGGAGGATCTGGCATGGCATTCTTTAAACCTGTGCTCTCTTTGTATAATGTAGCTATAATAATGTACTTTTTATGCTAATACAGTTAGCGCAGCTTTTATAATAACTTTTTCCTGCAAGGTGCTGAATACTCTCTTTTTTCTTAAGTCATTGCAATTCAGGATACCATACCCTTGCAGGGATGGGCCTGATTTTACAAGTATAGGCAGCATTTGAGGAGGACCAGTCTCAGTGTGATTGCCCTGGATTAACATTACACACGCTGAAAAGAGAAGCTAGATAAAAAGCAATCGAGATGAGTTAAGAGAATTGGAATTTTCTTTGCTACTGTATTGCTTCTGTTTTACACCTTAGCCATGTCATCTGTGAATGATTGATTAAGGTCCAAGGGATTAGATTAGGCAAATGTGCTGACTCAAAACATAATAGGAATGCAAGAAGAAATGAAAGGGGAAAGGCATATTTACTATGCAAGGCATTTTGCAATAAGATTATTTTTGCTAGGTCAAGGTAATAGAATTTTATTAGCTTGCACTCAATGCGTATGGCTGGAATGATGACTGCAAAATAAACCTTAGAAATCTCTGTATTCAGACTAATACAGATGTTCAGAATAACACAGAAACAGGTCTGTTTATGTCTCCAAACATACTTTGTATGCCTGAAGCAACCAAAGTGAAATCTATTGAGAGAAGATATATTTTTAAGGATTTACACCTTAAGATATGAAGCGATGGCTTAGGTCTTCAGACTGGGAGCGAGAGAAAAATGTTGAGTTCCTCACCACTGAGAGATCCCCCAACTCCTACCTGAGCGTCAGGAGCCACGTGTTTCTTGTACCCTCACTTGATTACCTTCTGGAATGACTCCCTCGTGTCCTCTCATCCCTAGTCACAGGGAACATCTCACCAGAGTATATTTTCCACGGTTTTCATCCCCACTCGGCCCTGCGTAACTGGAACTCAGAGTTTACCAATGGCACAGGGCACGTTTTGCAGGGGCTAACTGTTTAAGGGCAACTTTATAGGCAACGCAGGTGAGAAGATCTAGGCTTGCTGTTTTCATTTCTCTTTGTCTGGTAGGCTGGCAATACTGCAAAGAAAAGCAAGGGGAGAAAAAAAAATTCTACGTTGCTGGCTTTTCTGGAGTTCGAATTAGAAAGACGCAAGTCCATAAGCTGGTAACTGTCCTTACTCCTGCAGCTTGACTGCTCTGGTGTATCTTGGAAGGCCATCTCTAATTATTAACTTCTTACCAGGGGTCATGGGAGGTACATGTGGTAGTCAGCTCCCATGACCAAACCTAAGTTATTATTTATGATAGAAAAAGAACTGGGATCTTGAAAAAATTGGAAAATTCCTGAAGGACTTCTTTATTTTAAAACAAGATTTGCACGCAGGTTCTCAAGGTGAGCTGAAGCGATTGCAGGGCTTCAGCTGAATGTATTGTAGGAGGTTTTCAGTAGGAATAGTGAAGCCACGGGATGTTTGAGGGAAAAAATGTGACAATGAGTAAATAAATTTGTGGCCATTGAAAAGAAAATTGAAAATATTAATCATTCCAAAACATTTTGATTCAAAACTGAGCTATTTGTTTTACTGTGATGCACTCACGTTGCTTAAGGCCACTTTAAACAAAATGGGAACTTTCCATCTGAAAACCATTAATGATGATTTCCACAGATTCAATCTTTTTCAAAAATACATTTCAAAACAGGTAATCAATTAAGAACTGCCTCTTTCCTGCAAACAACTTTTATTTTGATGAATCCGCATCTTCTATGGAAAGATTTAAAAATCTTGAACTACTTCTAGTCATGAAGCATGCAGGATTCAAGCCAATGTTAAATATCTATTTTAAATTTGTGATGTTTGTTGACGGTATCTCTTACGGAGATATATGACAGCTTAAAAAATGATTGTGCCTCTAAGTGCCTTTGTTTTTAAGACACCTCAGGCTGAAATTTGAAAATGTTCAAAAAACTAGTTCACAAAATTCAAGCACTTGGAATTGATTTGCACTTTTGAAAAATCAAGCTGTTGTGTATTTGGTAAAATGAAAAAAATATTTCATTCACATAAACAGACATTGTCTTTGTATTCATTAAAAGTATTTTAAGATGTAGGTTTCTCCTTAGAAGTTAAAACACCTTACAAGAAATTATAATTTATAGAATAATCATATTAAGCATATTTTAAGGCAACAAATAATGTTAATTCCTGTTGCTTTCCACAATTAATTAATTGACTGCTACCTCACAACTTTATCTGGAGAGCTAATAAATGACAAATGACATGCATTTTTCATGACTCTGCATGTCAGTTATTTATCAAATTACCTCTAATATTTCAGTTGCCTTTATCAACTATGTGGAAAAATCAATATCTGATATGACTCCATGGCATGTAGCAAAGTATATAAGCATGAGGTTTGTATTGCTTGGTCACTCTCAATTTGTCACTTGAGTTCAAACCATCTGACTTAGAAGTGGCTCTTAAATCCTCTTCATATCACTGTTATCTGATTTGCAGGAATCCAAGACTTAAGCAACCATGTCCAACCCCAGCGAGGCAGAACTCATTCACATGTTTAAGGGGATTCCCTTTACCACCAGGTCTTCTCCAGAACTTTTAAAATCCTTGGATACTTTTGATGCTAGAGAAGATGATGTCCTTTTGGTTTCCTATCCCAAATCTGGTAAGTTCTACTTTTAGATGTTAATTGCAAGAAGTCTCAATTGTTTGTTTCATGTTCTCTGCTTAAACTAGTTGAGAAATGTCAGTGTACAAGAAACAGGGTACGATGCTTGAGTATGTGATTATATTATTCTGTCAGTAAGTGTTCAAATTACAAAAAACATGGGTCATTTATCTAAATTTTGATTCTTTCTTTGAAAATAATCTCAAGTGTTTTCATACTGGAAAGCAAATAAGTATTTCTTTCTTGTAAGCAAAATCTGTACTTCAAGGATTTTCCTGAGGACTTTCTACATTCAATTATGAGCAAGTCAAGAGTTGTATTAAATTATTTGTATGGCTCTTGGCTGTAGATTTATTAATTTCTTATTCCCTCTCCCCCTGCCCCCCTTCACACAGAAGCACACACAAAAGAGGAAGCTCAATCAGTACTTTCCAAATATACAGACTCAAGTTACTGTAAGAAAAATCTTCAAGTTATTCTAAAATAAATGATAAAAAAAATCATAGAACCACCTCTCAGCAGACAAGCAGTTTGTCTAATGAGATTGTTTTGGTTCCAATGTTAACACTTCTCACACAGTTACTTTGTAATTCAGCTACAGCCCTCATTTTTTCAGTATTTATATATTTGGAGCCAATGGGATTATTCAGTTATGTAAAGTTTCTTGAATTTGGGGGATTAAAAGTGTCACTTGTGCAGTAGCAAGCTGTTTCTGTATGCAAAATGCACATTCTATATATTTTCTAAGTAAAAAATCTTCCTTTTTTTCTTTACTTTTTTCCCCCTCCCTTAAAATTACTTTTCTGCAGGCACTCACTGGCTTGCAGGAGTTATAACAAAGCTTTACAATACTCAAGTTACTCTAACATCTCCCATTGAATTTGGAGACATTTCCAAACTAGAGGAGCTGAATAAACTCTCGTCAAAGAGAATCATCCCAACGCACTTGGACTACAACATGCTACCTCCAAATTTTAAGAATAAAAAATGCAAGGTAAGGCAAAAAGATAGAAAAGCAGTAAGATATGTTAAGTGTCTATTAGGAATCTATTTTGTCTTGTTGATCCTTAATAATTTTGAAATGATTTACAGTTCCAGAAGTGGTTTGCTGTGAATTTTGGAGACAGAGCTGACCAGCAGTCGAAGGCAGCAGGAGAAGAGAGTTGAGCTAGGGACTGGGTTCTGCTCCTGCCCCGCTGCTCCCACAGGGTGATTTGTATACCAGGCACCACACAAGATAGAACATCAACATCTTTCAATCAGAAATATATTATTAGGGATGGGGGTGTTCTCATGGCCCCATTTCCTAGTGGCTGGAGCACTGGCTTAGAAAATAGTTACCTTGGGTACTCAAAGGCTGTTCTGGGGGTGAAGGTACTCTGCCCCTCCTGTTGAAGGTTTGAGAAGACCCTATACAGAGATATTGGGCAAACAGAGGAGAACTGAAATGTGGGAGGCAGATTCAGATCACAGTTTTGAGTTCCTCCCATGCTAATGTGGGAGGTCTTTAAAAAATAAGCTCTGGGTCCCAGATTTTATATTAAAAGTCCAAAATTTCAGGATTACTCAGATTCAGACTTTTGGGACAAAGCTAATTTGAATGAAAGCCCAAAATTTATGGTTTGCAACTGTCCTGTGAATGATAATTAGTAAATGGTTTTATATGTTAGATATGTGAGATAATACACTGACTCATGAGTTAAAATGAACACAGCCTCTTTCATAAAACTTAAACATTACCCAGCTGTAGCAAACGCACCCATGTCGACATGGAATTGCTTACTAGCCACTATTGACTCCTACCTAAGAAGAGACAAATACATTTCTATTTTAATGCCATGGTCATCAAAGGGTGAATCCTAAAGGAAAGGGTTTTGATGCTGTAAATTGCCTGTGAAAATGCTACATTTACACACAGAGGCCCTCTGAAATATTGGAAGGATATTATCATTAATAACCATATCATCTTCATTTACAGATGATCTACATCAGCAGAAATCCCAAAGATACTGCAGTTTCCATGTATCATTACTACAGAGATAACCCAAACCTTCCCACTGTAGACACCTGGACTGCTTTCTTTGACTTGTTCTTAAAAGGAGATGGTAAGGATAAATCTTATGTTTTCTCCTTGCAGTTTACATTAGCTTATTAGGCACAGAAAGAGTTAAGAAATGTGAACTGTGTGAAAATGCCTTATTGAACTCCTTATTCATATGGCTTTAGTTGTGGGGGTTTTTTCAGGATAAATTCTAATGCCAAACTAAACAAGAGCAATAGGATGCTATCTTCAGCCTTGCAAGGAGAAATTTTGATAAGTGGCTGCATTATTACAGCACAACCGCTCTTTGCAGGCTGCCGCTCTTTGACATATCTCTTAAAAAACATATTCTCACAGGCAAGTTACTGATTTCCTTTCTTCCCACAAACACTCTGAAACCCCTGACAATTTGTTCATTCTGATGCGGATCTTCTCTGTTAAAACATTTCCAACCTTGTCTTGTGAACCACAATAACAGACTGCTTCCCACCAAGAATTCATGTTTAAACTGTGATAGAGCAGGTATGCGTATACAGCTCCTCCCAAGCAGTCGTACGGGCAGCAGGGCTCACCGCAGCCAGCTCCTGTCCTTGGCGAGCAGGCCGGTGGGGCAGGTTCCCTATTTGAAGGTGCTTAGCCAGCTCTACGTGGCTCACTGCCGTGCCAAAGTGCGGGCAACGGGGCATATGAGGAGACCATCCCCAGGCTGTGCTGAGAGCTGTGCTTGCTGGGGTAGTGCCTTCTCCAGTCTTGAAAACAGCCTTGGGTGACCTTTCAGAGGGAGTCTGGATGCTTTCATAAGCCTTCCTGCACACACTCTGCCTGATGTGTTGTCTTAGTAGTGGGGTCCAAAGACCAAGGACAAGAGTGAGATTTTTTACGCATGGCAATGGTGGCATGGAAGCTGACAACAGGACCATGTTCCACTTATCCACTCCCATTTTCAGTGTTTTATTAGTCTTTTGAGGACATGTATTCCTGCTATACAACCATAGTGACGATAACAGCAACAGCGACAGATCAGCTTGAAAATTTTGAAAGAAAAGTGCAATTGCCGTCATCACGGGCTCACATCAGAGCTCCAGAAGTCAATTTCATAGAATCACAGAATCATAGAATGGTTTCATAGAATCATAGAATCATAGAATCATAGAGTGGTTTGGGTTGGGAGGAACTGTAAAGATCATCTAGTTCCAACCCCACTGCCACGGGCAGGGCCACTCTCCACTAGACCAGGTTGCCTAAATTTGTCTACTGGGTTTGGCTCCAGTCTTGTGTGCCTAGTTCAGAGCAGCCCTAAGGCATGTGCTTCAGTGATTTGCAGGATCTTGGCTTGTTTAGTATCAACTGTGAACTTACAATAGTGAAAAAAAGAGGAGAGTATGATATTAAATTTTAAAAGCATCTCCCACTTATCTGTAAATTAGTAGCCACCTTCTATTTTCTGGATGCTTACACATGGCGTAAAAAGATAACTATGTTGGTTACAACAGAAATTTATGTCAGAGGTGATGTGGAGAGAGACGTTGTCACTTTTGAATAGAATAGAAACACATGAAGGTTGTGCTGCTTGACTCAGATCCTGTAGCACTCTTGCAGATATAATTTCAGTTCAGAACAAGGGTGAGGACATGCCGAGACAACTGTGACGCTGTCCCTGGAGCCTGTGAGGCTGTGTGCTGTACCCCTGAAGCCAACATGGCTATTCTGTGCTATCGTTGCCCACAACCCCGGTGCGTTTGACCAGTACAGCAGGGTTTAATTGCACACCATTTTTCTGGGACAAAATAGTTTGCTCCATTTAATAGACTCCTCATTTCACTTCCTAGTGAAGTGATCATATTTCTAGCTGTGACCACAGACATGCAGACATTTGCTGAGATGCTTGGATCCTGTCAGGCCAGTGTATTTCCCTTCATTACTGGCCTTTCCTTAGATTTGGTGCCTATTTCCACTGCAGAATCATATCTCAGAACAGTTACCTGCATTTCTGATACTAACCCAAATTCCAACAAAAATGGTAACCTCTTTGGACTGCAAGCTTGAGTCAATGCACAAAGAAGAATTTAATCCATTTTAGATAAATACAGGGCACACACTAAGAACGGATCATTCCCCTAAGTGTGGGAGATACAGTCAGAGTTATTTATGAATAAAATTTATATGTCTCTTTTACATGGGTTTTCTTTTCAGTTGTCTGTGGATCCTGGTTTGATCATTTCCTAAGTTGGGAAGAACATGAAAATGACAAAAACATCCTGTTTTTGTTCTACGAAGACATGAAGAAGGTAAATATGCTCTCTGCTCTTATTTCAGAATGCATTACTTGTAAATTAACATCATTAAAATATCAAACAGCAAATTACAATGAAAAAGGAGGAAGAAGGAAAATGTGAATGTATCTCTTTAGGCATATTTTATATTTGCATAGATCTTTATATCAGTGAGCTAATTCTGACTGCATAAGTTATATAAATATCACATCCTGTGAGAGTTGCATTTCATAGATGCAGGAATGGGACATATATTACATGATTTTTTCCCCAGGCTACAGGAAATATTTTAAGTTCCTTGTTCTTAGTCCTATGGAAAGACCAGCCAAGGAGGGCCACACATTAACCCACTTTGCTTGACATTTAAGTTGGAATTTCAAAAAGTGGTGTAAAACAAGAGAACTACTCATGGTCAGTGGGACTTGTGCTCCCAATAAAGAAGAAAATTAGAGGCTGTGGGGGTAGGAAAAAAGTTTTTATGAAAGGAAATTGCTATGCAGAAAACTCAAATACCAACATACCTTAGCTTTCAGAGAATGAATTTTTGGGTGAGCAGAAAAGGCTTTATAGTGTTTCCATTAAAATAGTTTTTGAAAAAAAAATCCACTACGAGGACTATAAACAAGCCATTTTGCATCCTGAGTCACTTGTTGGATCTCTAGATATAGCACCTCCAATGAAATAAGCTACTTACACAGAAGCTGAGCTTTGAGTATTTCCCTGTTCCCAATGAAATAAATCTGAGAGATAGGAGAACACTTTGCCTGAACTAGGAGTAAAATTGGCAATGTAACTGTATTTGATATCACATACTCAGCATTTACTCATTTCTGTGAGTATGGGTAAGAGGGGAATCAGGCTTACTGTACCTGTCATCTACACAGTCTAATGACATGTTTAGCTTTGCTTGAAAGCAAATAAATGTGCGATAAGCTTGATATGCAGTAAAAAGGATCATTTTCATATCAACTAAAAGTCTGATAATCAGGTCAGCAATATAAAAGCTTTCTTTTTCTTGTACCTCAGGATCTCCCTAAGATTGTAAAGGAAATTAGTCTGTTCCTGGGTTTAAACGTCACTGACAATGATATCCAAGACATCTGCAAGAAGTCCTCATTCTCAGAGATGAAAAGCGACACAGAAAAGGAAAACAGCGATCCCAGTCACACTGTTTGTGCGCTGACATCCAACAGGAAGCTGATTTTCCGAAAAGGTAAGTTCCCTGGGCCAGGCTTAATACAGCAGGAGTGGGAATCTAGCCAGAGGTCGCAGTCCAGCTCTTTCCCGGGCTGCAGTGAGGGTTTGGATCAGCCCTGGGAAGCAGTGACAGGATCCTTCCCTTTGAAACCATCTTAAAAATCACTTTCTTTCTAAGTTCTCTGGTTTCAAATGCACGCTCATATTAGAGAAGCATGGAGGAGTCTGAACATCAGTCTGACTAATATTGCTCTGTGGGAGCTTTTGAGCTAAAAGGAAAGGTTCACGAAGCATTACTCTTTATCTGTCTTTTTTTATCTAAAAGTTGACCACCCCAGACTTTTACAACATGTCCCGTATGATATCACTTGCGAAGGTCACTTAGTTTACTATAATAAGAAAGAGCAAGACACATTCCTTGCGAAGGAGACTTTGCCAGTAGCCTTTATCTCCCGTACCACCTCTTATCTTATTAAAATGTTCATGAAAAAAGGAATACGCTGACAATGACAACAACAAAAGAATGAATGGCTCAATCACCTGATGGCCTCATAGGTAGCCTTCAGACTTTGGCCAAGCTGGAATCCACAGTAACGTCTTCAACAGTGCTTAGCTCAGATGTGACTTAAACATACCTGCAGGAGCTGTTTTCTTACTCCTGACATTTCAGAAGCTTCCTCAGATTTGGATAATAAGTAAATCAAAACCATAATGTTTATTTTTACTTAGTTAATTTTTGAACAAGAATTGACAGATTAAAACTAAGATTTGTTTTAATTAAGAAAAACTTGTTTTCATTTATAAATAGGGAAATGGCACATTACAGTAATTCAGAATGTTTTTACCAATGAGCTGAAGCAAATGCAAAATACAATCTGTCAGTAAAAAGCAAACAAACAAACAAAAAACTCAGATACTTTTCTAAATCAGTGGATTTTGACAAAGCTACCTTGAAAAAATTGAAAAATCTCAACAGCTTCACTTCCAAGTAGTTCCCAAGCAAATCCCAAGGTTTTAGCCAGTTTCAGCCAGTTTATAGAAGACTTTATATATATATATCTGTAACTCTTCAGGCTCTCTTTTCTTGTCCTTGTCGCCCAGAATGCTGGTTTAGTCAGCAGTTCTGGGATGCAGGGTCTTTAGAGAATGCATGAGTGGAAACTGTAAGCACTGTCTCATCAAAATATGTCTGTTTAAAAGACAATTTCCTGTTTGCTTAAACTGGGTAACAGTTGAAACACGTTACTGAGTACAAGTGTGCATGGTCACCCAGAAGTAGTTAACTGCCCACTTAAGCAGTGGGACGCCTCATCCATAGAAAGCCCTAGAGATTAGGGGCGGGAGTGAGAGTGGGATTCAGCTATCAGGTCACTCTGGGCTCCTTTTTTAGGAGTCTTCTTTGGTCAGTGGAGAGATATAGCTTCTTCTGGGGCACCATTCATTTGATGAGTTTTAGATGTTGACTAGGATGAGATGAATTTCAGCCAGGAAGTAACCGTTTCCCTCTAATGACTGTGAAAGAGCCCAGGTGGAGGGAGACCTTTAACTGCATACGTCTAAGGTGCAGCAAGATGCCCCTCTGCTGAGATGACCGAGAGCTCTAATTCCACCCAGGAAACCTGTTGCTCTTCATGTACCACTTGGTGTTGTTGGCACTAAACAAGTCTGAGGGTTTAACAGCCTTTATGGATGATGATCCAGCTGCTTCCATCAGAGTCTCACCAAACCAATAAAACATAATACTCGCGATCATGACCTACCGCAGAGACTACGGCTAATAACAGATTAATAATTTGTGCCAACTGCAACATGAACAAAACTAGGCTGCCTTTAAATCATTTTCTGCACTATATATTGCTATAACCTCACTGTTCTTTTTCTGCCCTTACTCTCCTAGGCACTGTTGGTGACTGGAAGAACCATTTCACTCCAAAACAGAATCGAAGGTTTGAGGAGATATTTAATGAGAAAATGAAACTCAGCAAAAAGGCAAAAAGTCTCACCTATGAATTTTGACTCCACGTGAAGAACAATACCCAGTTATCAACAAATACAGATAGAGCAATTAGTGGGAAATTCTGAGTGGGAAAATCTCCCAGTAGACAGGTTTGTAAACAGGAGATTTTTCAGGACAGGAAAATTATAACACAATGTCGGAGCTGAACTCAGTCTTCAGTGGGCAGATGGATATGGTTTAAAGAGAGTCAGGTGTCAGATCCGTTTTTCTATAACCAAATCTGCTTTGTCATTTATTTATTTTTTGCTCTGGAAGGATACTAATGGACTTCTTAGATCTGATTTAGGAATTTTACCTAAGATGTTAAGAAAAATAAAACAAAAACCAAACCCATAAAAATCTGAATATATAAAAACTCTAAAACCACATCATAAGAAAATAACCAAAGATTTGACCCAGACTTGCTCCCTCCCTGATCTACCATGATTTGGAAAGTGCCTATCTTATTAGACTTTGTTATTGATACTGAAGTTGAAAACTGCAGCTGTACATTCAAAGATCTAAAGTGAAGTTAATTTATAAAATGTCGTCTTTTTTTTTTTTTAAATATGTAGTACTTTGATGTAACTTATTTCTGATAGGTACTGTATAGTGTTTGTGTTTTAAATGCAGCTGATATAAATCTATGTAAATTTCTGTACCATATGTTGGCGAATTATAAATGTGAGTTTTTTCCATCTGACTTTCTTCCTGCAAAATGCTTGTTTCCAGTGTTTTGATGAGAACCACTTTACTTCACAGTCCTTGTGCAATAGAACTTAACAGTTCCACTGTGGCAAACAAACCACTACTCAGAGACAGTTTAATCTGAACACTGATAAGACAGATTTTCCAAGAATCAGCTGTCTGTGTTCACATCCAAGGGACTGTTCTAGGAACCCAAT
Organism: Aramus guarauna; assembly: GCA_013400195.1. Taxonomy (NCBI): domain Eukaryota; kingdom Metazoa; phylum Chordata; class Aves; order Gruiformes; family Aramidae; genus Aramus; species Aramus guarauna. The sequence goes on along the minus strand of VXBL01001988.1, from coordinate 304,195 downwards.
GAAGATTTTTCTTCTGATTTATTTCTGTCCTCACCTTCAATGTGCTTTGCAGGCTGGCTTTAAGGACTTTTCTCCCCAAAGTAATTCTCCCCAACCATACCATTCCAAGGCATCAGCAGGCAGAAAAAAACCATAGCAAAAGCTGATCAAAAAGAAACTCATGCAGACAAAGCGTGATTACTCTGCTTTAACTCCTGTGTGCTCTGACAGCACACATCCATAACGCGAGCTCATCCTCTGGGAGCGTGGTTTCTGAAAAGCTGAGGTATGGCCTTCTTTACAGTGAACACTAATGCTCTCTCTAGCCACACATTTCAGGCTTGCCACATAGCCCTTTCCTTTCATACCTTGCTTGGTGCAAGCTGACATCAATACCTACCAATTTTGCATCAGCACAAATGATACAGGAGTCACGTGCTGAAGACATCAGTGAGAGAAAAGCCTGTTCAATAGCAGTCCCTCGCCATTTTCTGATTCAACACAATTTAAGGGAGATATTGCCCTGAGCACTCTTTTATGCAAACGACCCATTTGGAAGCCAGAAGTTTGTTTGTGTTGCTTTGCTCTTCTGACACTAAAATCACTCTCTCTCCCTCTAAAATGTCACAAATCACAGCTGACCTCCTTTCAGGTGTCCTTCTTCCACTATTAATAAATTGCAAGAGATCATCTAATGGTGATGTCTGAACATTTTACTTAATGACTTATTTTTTCTAGCCCTTTGAGCATGGAAAAAAGCCAAAGGGTCCTTGGGTAAACGAAGTCTGCAAGCGAGTTTATTAACTGCATTAAGACAACTGCTGCAAGCGGCATGTACATGTATATTCACAACACGAAACTGTGTGCGAAGGGACAAGGGTGAGGACATGGCGTGTGCATCAGCGAGGGGGTTAAAGCGTTACAGCCCTGAGCCGGCTGAAGGGATAGCATTAGAGTGTAAGGTAGCGAGTGTTTTGCCAGCGGTCTGACCCCTAGCACTGCATTGCAGAGTTAAATGGACTTTCAAAATAAAGTTCCTCTCAGTAACACTTTGTACTCCCACGGCACTTTTAATCTCCAAATACAGCTGTACTTAAGCTTTACGCAACGCAGCCACACCTGAGGTAGCACGCAGCAGTTGGGTGGCAGTGAGTAATGGCCCGAGAAAGCAGCTTCTGCTAGTAACGCTGCAGGGGAGCAGGTCCATCCCAGGTGATGGCACAGCCCAGAGCAGCTGCCGACTCTGTAGCAGAATGGGCCGATGTCAGAGGTGCAGAAAGCCAGGCTGGGTGCTGTTCCTAAAGGAGGGGGGCTATGTGATGGTAGCTACTGGCAACCAGGCTCTCCCAGCAGTTGCTACGCCTACCATTTCTTTCATCCTCTTTTCTCCTGCTCTCCCCACTGTGCTGCTACTCCCCCTCCCCTTCCTATGACTGTAGCAGAGGGATTCAAACTGAATTTTTCAAAGCATCGTCACTTTGGCTCCACAAGTCATTTTGGCAGGTTATAGAGATGTTCAGAAATTTTCAAAACTTCCATAGTAAGATGTAAAAATGCCTCTTCCCCTCTCCATTTTTCTTTTTTTCTATGGCAATTAAAACTTTTGGAGAGAGAAATTTCAGCCCTACAAAACAAAAATACTGGTCCAAAATGTACCTAGAGCACAGTAATACTAGGTTGGGAAGAAACAAAGCCCTGTGCAATCTCTATTACATGTAAATGGTGACAATACTGCTTTCTTATTAGGGTAGTATATTCCACCTTCCTGAGTAGGGATTCTTCTCAAGATTTAGTAAGAGAGGACAACATTAAACATTTGCATCATCACAGCTGAGCCAAGAGGCTTCTACCCACTCTTCTTGAAGTTAGCCTCCTCTGCTTGCTACCCAGGCTTACCTGGCCTCTGGGTCAGATGAAAAAGAGCAAGAGCATTTAGAGGGCCAGAACTCTTGTGAGAGGGACATTTGAATTCTAGGCCTTGCTTCAAGGACCTTTTCCCTGAAAACATCACACAACTGCCTTCTAAAGGAGCTCTCAGAGAAGAAAAGATGCTCAGGTAAACATCCTAGCAACCTGACTTTAAGTCACATTAGCTGTTATACAATATGTTTGATGCCTAAAGCAGTTCCTTGGAGGAAAACAATGACTGATGAAACAAATCTCTCCAAATAGCTTCAGGAATGCCTTGCAGAAGATGCAAGTGAGTCTGGAGAAGTGAGGGGGGAAGAGCAGGCCAGGAAGGAATCTGAGCCAGTTTGGATAATCTTTGAAGCCAGAAGTCATAGGAGTATAGAGAAGACTCAGGGTAGATCAGTTGGTGAGTTTCTGCAGTGGGTCTAAGTAGAGCAGAGATGCTCAGGGGATCAAGACAAGGTTTTACTTGTAACCATCTGTCAGCTGGAAAAGTAAATGTGGAGGACCAGAAGGAACTTCCATTGGGCTCTCTTCATGACCAGCAGATGAGAGAGGGAAGACACTCAGACCCCAAAAAGAGCGAAGGGTGCTCCTTCTGCAAAGACCCAGCGGGATGGGACAGGAGGAGTCAAAACTGGCAGGAAGGGCTGAGTGTGGGGGTGAAGGTGATCAGTGAAAGACCGACGATGCTCAGAAAGGGGGAAAGGGACCGAGTGGCCGTATCACTCTTTCATCACTTCCAGCCTCAGAGGTGACCACAATCCACCTTCTTACAAGGGACCAGCAACTATGAGAGACAATTCCGCAGCAACTTCTCTATTAATTTTGATAGGAGACAGTCCTCACCTTTTCCTGAATCTGTTTACCCGTCCTGCATACCACAGAGGATAAACTGTAGAAAAGGACAGCGAAAGAAGGCGGGTCTCTGTCATGGTGAGCCGTTGCCCTTCCTGGGCTCCAGAGGAAGAGGCTTCTCCTTGGCCAAGCAGAGAGGAGCAGCGGCACCTCGTGGTCCCAATCGGGAACACCCGGCAGCTGCTCGAGTGAAAACCCAGCGGCAGAAACGCACCAACTCACGAATTCCCTTGCCTTGCCTCCTTTCCGCCTCTTTCCAACCTGGTCCCGCAGGCCAAGGCTAAGTGGAGAAGCAGTGACCTTGGGAACGACCGTACCGCCATGCCACCAGAGACGTGTCCACCCTGGCGCGGGCTCTGCAGCCATCCAGGCTTTCTGCCAGCAAAAAGGGAAGCAGCACGGCCTTCGAACGACACAGAAATGTTTGTGCTTCACTGACATCTATTGACAGCAGTGTTTTAACTGCAAAGCTCTGCAATGAGAAGTAGGCATTCATTTTTTGCAGGATGCCGCGGAGCTCAAAGGCAGAAGCAGACGCAGAAGGGAATCAGACACGTTTGAGGGGAGCAGGTCTGTCTCTGGGTACGTAGGGACAGTCCTGATCCACAGCCTGCTTATGAAGTCCTTCATTTCTGACTGCCAGCATGTGCAAGGATGTACCTGGGGATGATCAATCTGCACCACTGAGAATCTGCTAGCAGCCACAGTAGACACAGGATGAAGGGACAGAAGATGGCATTCACAAGTAAGGAAATATTGACGCTTAGGAATAATAAAAGCAGATTTTCCTTTTCTGCCTGCAAGGCCTTTCACTAAAACAAGGGTATGTTGTTCTCTGTCTTTTGTGACCTTGGGAAACTACTTAGACCTAATCCACCAGCCAGGTAGGTATTGCTGTGCTGCTCAAAGTGCAGTTAGTTGCCTAGCTATTTAAGAGGGATGAGGAATTAATCAGTCTACAGCATTGCCTACTGGCTAAATCAAGGATTTACCTACAAGAAGGAAAAAAAAAAAAAAAAAGGTATAGCAGGACTTCATTGGCAGGTGAATGAAATACAATATAAAGCTGGCTTGTGTATCTCTGTGCTATCCAAGCTCAGACAGCAGTAACAGCAGCTTAATTGAAGCAGCCCAGACTTGAGCTCCCCTGCTTCTCGGCATCAGTACAGATGCACTTGAAGGCACAGATCCAGTTTTCTCATTGTTCTCCACATTGCCATGCACTGCCTGCAACTTTACCCTGAAAACCCCTGAAATCTCTTGGCTTTCATTATAAATCAAATGCATGCTTTCTTAAACAAATAAGAATCTTTGGGAGCCTCGCTTTTACGAACTACAAGGTGTTCAATGACATGATGGTAAAAACCTGGCAGCATACAAAGCATACAAGAGCAAAAAGTAAGTAACAGCATGGCTTGCAGACAGCCAACAGGACTTTTTTTTTTACGGTGAGAGTGCACAAAGACACAAGGATGCTGATACACTGATGTGGTGAGTCGGGACTAGTGCTTGATTGTGAGTCATCGGAACTACCGCCCATAAAACCCATTCATACCCCAGTCTGGTGCAAGTGTAGCTCCAGCTCCTTTAAGAGAATGCATGGCAGTATTCATAGAATTGAATGAATCCAAAGGCAGATCATGATAAATTGTTCAGAAGAAATCTTTGACTTACTGAACTTAAACAAATGGGAGTGTTTTGTATTTGTCTGGATCAGATTGCTTCATCCCATTCTCAAACCTTTTAGGTCAGGCTTCACCTAATTAATCACAACACATCAGTTAGGCATCGCTGATCAGAAGGATCCAGTGGTGACACATACCCTTCGAACTTAGACTGCGTAGCTGTGGGTAAGATGTAACCAGGAAAAAAAAGGTGGGAGAATAAAACTGGTCAAACTCTTAAATGGGCAATAAAAAAAACCTCTTAAACAGGCAATAAAACGTTGGGCAACTACAGCCTTAGACTCTTATGGGGATGTAACTTTTCACTATCTCCATGAATAACCAATACATGAGTGACCACACCAGCTCAGATGTATGTCAGTTCAGTCCAGAAAAATGTCTGTACGAGTATGTAAACAAACATGACAAGCACGTGATATTTTCCTGAACATTGTCCCAACCTCCAATTAAATTTTCTTCAAGAACTTCCTAAGCAATTTACCATCAGTATTTATGATGCCAATTCAGCTGATGTTGTCATACTCTTACACAGTTCTGTGTGCACCTTTTGCCCTATTTTCAATGAGTTTTTAAGATTAGATGATTAATCCTGCCAGTAGTAGTAATGTCATGTCCTGCTCCTCACTGTGTCAGAGCTACACATTGGTATTTTAGAATGAACAATTGATATATTGTGTAAAATAAGGATAAAACTGACCTTGGGTATTTCCCATACAAGAAATAGGAGGCAGAAACCACCGTTCAGAACCAGAGGAAGTGTATCACGTGTCAGACTCGTGAAATATACGGCCAAAGGCTGCTTTAAATGCATTATTAAGTGTCTGTAAGCCATGTCCACCTTTGGAATCCCACGAGCTGCAAGTGTTTAGAGGCCACAGGAAAACAGGAAAGCATTGCCAAATACAGTGGTCTTTCCTAAGCTCCCTGTCCCTCTTAGTTTTACAGATATCTAACACAACTCCCTTCAGTCCTCCTTCTTCCAAAGTGAAGAATTCTTACCTAGCTACAGCTCACACTGATTCCTCCCTTTCAGCATCCATCTTATCCTCCTGCAAACCTCTTGAGCACTACAAACTTTTTAACATGTAAGAAATAAAACACACAGTGCTTATTCAAGATACACGCAAATCACTGATTTATACAGTGGAATAATCACTTTTATCCTTTTTGTTCTATATGCTTTTCCTAATTCCTAAAATTGTTTGCCTTGTTAACTGCTAGCACACACTTCAAACCAGTAGCTGTTTTTCTGGATTGAAACGCCTCAGTAGAAATGGCTATTTTCTATCTATGAGGATTGTTTTTCTATTAAGCTCATCTTATATATATATATTTATCTATTCAGTTTCATCAGCCCTGCTCTTTACTAACCTGAATAATTTGGCATCCTTGCCTCTGCATTGTTCACTGCTCATTCCCTTTAACACACTCTTTATAAATAATTAAAAAAATCCTTCTATCTGCAAAAAGAAAATAATGGCAACCCTTTTAAGTGAAGTGGTCTGTAATGCTACAGAGGTGTAGGAGACAGCTACAGAATCAGACTCCTCCCAAATGTTTCTTTCCTCCAGTATCTCTAGCAGTGGGAAAGCTCTGTTAAACCTGAGCCAGGTACATAAACATACCTAGGATCAGAAATGGGGATAGACAAATCTGTCCAAGCATGAGAAACAAACCTACCATCCAACGATTTTTCAGACGAGTACATTAGTGACAAATCCTTCTCATTTATGCAACACATTCACGTATAATAGAGTGTTTTTCTTGTATTGGACATACCCTATTATTGCTCTTGTAACACTGACATTTAGGATAATTAGTCCTGCTGGGTAACTAAACTAATTTGGAATTATCTCTGGAAACAGGAAATAGTGTTTTAAGAGAATACTAATAGAAAGTATAATTTAAAACTAACCCTTCCCACACGGGCTCTGGAAAAGCTAGTTAACTAATGTGTCCTCAAGGTTTAGCAGTATTATGAACTTGAAATCACCAAGCAGTACAAAATCTCTCTGACCTCAAAAGGTTGTGTTTTATATGATTCATAGTGATTTGAAATGAACTAAGGTCACAACACATTAGATCATCTTACGGGAAATAGCACAGAACTGGAGAAAACAACATATTGAACAGCACAAAGATCAGATAAAAATAAATTAATGGAGCCACAAGTAGGTGAAGGTCTAACCCCTACCCTGTGAGCTGAAATGTAATGACAGTAAGTTACTTTCTATTCTTCCCTCTCCTCAACCCTCTTGGCAAGAGCCATAAACACCCAAAACCAGTAGAGATCTTAAGGCCTAAACAAAAGAGCAATTCCCTCTGAGAACATCCTGCCAAATAATTCTCAGTATGTTCTGCTCAATTTACAAGATCACCCTACTGCAGAAATACTGTGCTGGCTTTGACAGTTCAGTAAACAGAAAGATGAATCCTACCTTTTCACAAACACAGGCACCAAGCACACAGCACTGTGAAACCAGCTATTGGAATACATGGAACACAGACAAGCGGAGAAGTTTAATACTGTATAACCACACACACAAAACACTGAAGATTTACCTCCAAGACCAGATCAAGATGAAGATTCTGAGTAATTGACTGTGTGTGCATGTGATTAACTTGGGCATTAAATTTGCCCACCTTCATCCAGTATGATCCATTCATGTGGCACATGAACTTGGAAGTGTATGATTTACAGTACACAAATTCATCATAAGTCACTCCACAACCATTCTCTACTCAAAAGACTAAAGAAAACTGCTTATTTCAAATTTCAGGTAATCAGCTATTTTTTTTGTAATAGTTTATTATAAATTATTACATAGTTTTCTTTTTTTCAGTTTCAAAAAATCATGATAAAACAGCCCACATAATCTAAGATTTTTTTTTTTAATATACTAGGCACTTTAAAGGAAAAACCAACTGCTCACATGACCAAAAGATGACATTATTCCAAAATTAGCCCACTATAACAAAAATGACCACTGAAATTTAGTCTGAGTGAACTACACACCTCTAACGAAAGGCAATCATGGTGCCAGGATAGATACTGAAACAGCAGTCATTGGCAAGACATGCTAGGCCTTTGAAGCTTGCCCAGGACCTGGTATTTCCCCTTTAAGGTGACCGTTATCCTCACTATGTCTGCCTCTCAGGGACTCCTGAATCCTTCATATGATTGACAATCTTCTGTAAAAATCAAGAGGAGTAATTCAGACATCCCTCATGCTATTCTAGTTTATAGTTAGGATTTCCCTTGAAATGCGGGCAATACAAATCTGAATCTTTCAGGCAGCAGATCATGCATCTCCCATATCCCCAAACAGGCTTTATTTTGTAAATAGTGTCTAGAACTCTTTTATTCTTTAAATTTTTCCTATATATCCAATGTAAGATTACACCATGTTTTTCTAAAGAATTTGTCAAATTGAAAACACATATATCAGCTACCATTTCTTTCTGCCCATTAACAACATTCATACAAAAGTGTTTCTGCATTTATTTTTGATACAGGTAGAAATTTTGGGTAGAGACCTAATGGACATGTGGCACATTCAGCAAGCTGCTGAAACGTGAGAAGAGTTCTTGAATCAAACAGTAAGCTACAAACAGTACTGCTGACTCATACTTTTATTCTAATTGTACTTACTCATATTTTTGCTTTCTCTACACAAAAGGAATGGGAATCAAGTTCATCACAGTCACCTTGTTTAAAGCTATCTATTCAGAGGAAACTGTTCTTGATATCAAAGTCAGCAAGTTACTTGATGATGACAAGGTCAAGTAACTAAAAACTTGGGCAATTCTATATAACGTTATCAAACTTGAATTATTCATCCAATCTGGACTTCTGCAGCTTTACCACAGTCTATACAGCTAAAATAATTCATCTACCTATACTAAAGTCCGTAGTTCTGTCCAAAATGTCGTGCTCTTGTTATCAAAATCCATGGGATTTATCCAGCGCAGAACCCTAAAACCTGACTGAAAGGAAACACTTAAATGATTAACTTAGAGCCGATTAGTACAGTGAACGATTCACCTGTTAACCTTGTGACTGTAGATGGGCAGTGAAAGAATTTGTTGAAAATTTTGCTTTGTAAAAGGAAGTAAAACACAAAGTTAATCAACACAGGGCAATACATCAGGTGATACTACATTGGGAGTGTCTATTTAGCAGAGAAACAACATAAAATGATGTGCCATTATTATTCACCTCTGTAATAAAAGCCCGCGCATCACATGTATTTTTTATTTTTTTTAGCATAACCCAAGGCAGAACTTGGCTCACTGATAAATACCAGGATTGAAAACTGATGCGTATTTTTAGCGTCAGTTCTACAAAATTTTTACGGATAGCTGAGTTCTTTAAATAAAGACATGGGAAAAATTGTATATTACATAAACCCAAACATACATATACATCAGCTTTAAATTAACATGCTAAAAAGTCTGAACACGTACTTTATGTAAACTTGCAATCAACAAATATGCTTTGGGTTTTTTAAACAGCAGTTACTTTTCCATACAATAAACATTAATTAATTTTTTTTTTTATTTTTAATCATTAGGGATTGTAATAAAGCCTTCACATGAAACAGTTTCTGCAAAGGGAGGATCTTGAGGTTAATAGGAAATTTAACTCCAAATGTGGCAAAGTATTTGGGTATGTTAATTTAAGCACTTCAATAAAACCCAACATAAACAGATTCAAAGATAAGAGGCACAATTCCAAAGGCTATTTAATTATTTATGAGCTTAAAATTGAAAACATGCTTAAGTGCTTTTCTTAACTAATATTAACTGGTTTTACAGTAACTGAGCTGTCTTTTAAAAGTATAGGAAGACTTTTGATATTTATTTTACACCTGACCTCTCCAGCATACGCTAAAAAACCTCTTCCTTACTAAGGATGAATCCCATAAAAGGCAAGCTCGCAACTACAACATCATATTGACATTTGATAAAGGAAATGTAAATAAAATGAGCGAAACTTTTTTTTTTTAAAGTCTGAATTACACATCTTCAAGTCATGCAAAATCATTGATCCCTGAAAATATTCGATTATGAAATAAAGACACACAATTCCTGTAGGACAGGTGCAATGATTAAGAGTAAATTTACGGGACACTACTTTTTGTAGCATTTCCTCCATTGCACTTAAATGGCTTTTAAAATAATCATGGATATGATCATGATTATCAGCATACAATCATGAATTGTTTTAAAGTGGGACCTTAAATTAGAGGAAAACATATTTTTACCTCTACTGCAATGTAAGACTTGAAAGATAAGCCATCCTTTGGGATATAGACTTACTGAGAGAGGAAGGGGAGAAGAAAAGCAGGATTGACCAACTGTGACACTATTTTTTTATTAGTTCCTTATTTCCCCTCCTGCTGTTCTCATTTCCCCCTGCTTCCTTTCCTGCTGAATTCACTTCTTCCATTTGCTTTCTTGCAGCGTTCACTTTTTCTAACAACAGAAATATGTGTTCTGCAAACTCACGGACAGCTCCACAGCCACCATTGCTTTTACAAATATAACCAGCAGCCTTCTGAGCAACAGCACAAGCATCAGCAGGCACACCGCTCATGCTAGCTTTCTTCAGGCATTCCACATCAGACTCTTCATTTCCTGTTAAGAAAGATGACAGACAAGGCAAAATACCACACAGGGGGAAAACTGAGAAAATTCAGTATTTTTCTGTATACATATTAATCTATTTTTTAAAATTTGTATTCTTGTCACAATTTTCATCTCAGCAGCTCAACAGTGCTTTGCACATGAGCCAGTTCTCAGACATCTTAGTGATATATGTAAACACTGATCACACTGCACACAATCTTCAGAGAGAGAATAGTACTTTCAAGAGTAGTAAAATTATTTGAGCAACTGAGCGAGCATTTGCAGAACTACACACTTAAGCTGTCACTGAAATATAGTTTTGTACAGAATCATATGGCTTTCAGTTTTAGTTCTGTCCATTTCTTGTTTCCATTTGAGAATATAATCTATACAATATCTATCTGAAATGAACTAGAATCAGTTCAAAATTGTGAGCTGTAACGGTATGCTTGTGTGATATCAAAAGCATTTTTAAGTCTCATTATAAAACCAGCTAAGACGTCCCTGACCAAATTAGACACCAATTCATCAATGCCTTTACTATTTAGATTGTACCCTAACAAGCTTTAAAATCCATTTTAGTTTAGCGTATTAACATTGAGCAAAGTGTTTTGAACCTGAGCAGGACTATGAAGCTTGTATTTGTGTACACTATATGAAATTTTACTGGGGGGAAAAAAGAAAAAATAAAAGGAACTAACCTAAGTAAGCAACTTCTTTCCAGCTCAAACCCATGTCTTTTTGCCATTCCTCCAGGACTTGTAATTTATTTGTTACACTAACTTTTGCTATACATCCCAGCTGAATGGCTGACAGTGTTTTTGAACAATCTCTTTCAGAGATAAAACGAACCTATTAAAATAAAGTCAAGTTAGAATAATTTCTACGTATAAAGAAATAAGACATGTAAGTTGATTTATTTAAAAAAAAACAGCAGAAGTTTTGCTCATAGAAGCTCTCTCAGACACTAGAAAAGCATTAAATAAATGGTTTCTTCAATCAAAACTCAGAGCTGACGTGATTAGCATCCAAAAAACACATTGCGGTCCTGAAGTTGCTTTGGGAAAGTGAAACACCACTCTGTAGGCTTCCTTGAGGTTCAAAAAAAAGAAAAAAAAAAGAAAGAAAGAAATTTCATTTGTCTTTTTAAATGCAACATGGACCAAATAAAATATTGGATATCATAGTACAGTGGCATGCTATCTAGTGCAGTATCACCTAATTAAGCCACAGTAGGGAATAAGAGAATTCCCAAAGAAGATTCCTGTAATATTTGTGGAAGTAGAATATTATGAAGTATTTTCCATGACTCCGCTACCTAGTAACATAATTTTATTTACAGTAAGACTTCAGAGCATCAGCAGAACACTAAACAGACTGAAGTGGCACAGCATGTTAATCTCCCGAAGTTCATTCCAAAATTGCAATTTCAGAAACAATGTACAAGGTAGGCTAAACCCATAAGATTATTGCAGCAGGATGTTTTAAAAATCTCAGACAACCCCTCCAAGTTTTCTGTCCAAGCTGTGGACAAGCTTATCTTGTTTAATTACTTTTAAATACTAACAAATACTTGGCACCGATTTTAAGTACAAAATGAACAGGAGTGGTGCACAAAGCAAGGGTATATCAGCAACATATACTAGAAATACATAAAGTGTGGCACAAAGACCAGGAGGTTTTTAATGAAAGCTTGCACGTCACAGCAAGTAGGAAAATGGGCTCCCACAGCAAACAAAACAATGATTACAAGCGTCCTCCCCTTTTTGCCTCAGAAAATGAGGGAGTTTTTCAAAACTATCTACTACATTTCACTGCCCCAAGGCAGCAACAGCTGCAAAGTATGTCATGAGTGTCTCATCTAACCCATTATAAAAAAAGCCTACAATAGAGACTCAAAAAAATGTATCTGGAGAAGCCTGCTTGGGGTATAGCTACCTTTGTCTTACCCATGTTTATTTCTATCTGCAACAGAACTGAGTTAAGGCTCGCTGAAGGCAGCATAGATCTGTACTTAGTTCTTACTCACAATAACTCTTCTAGGTATATCAAAAGTGGCAGCAGCACAGACAGAAACCAGCCAGAAGGCAAATTTTACATAAATGCAAGCAAATATTCAGATCAGCAGAATTTACTAGCAGTAATAATAATCAATGGTAAGAATAATAATAACGAAGATAGCCATGTTACAATCTGTGTTGTTTCAGTTTTTTATTTACACTGAATTTGTGCAACTTCAAAGTACATAAGTTACAGTTAAAACAACTAAGCAGAGAAAAGTGTTTGGGGTTTGATTTCCCATCTTTGCAACAACCATAGGCGACCTAGGATGAACCAACTAATTTGCCTAGGTATTTCTTCCTCTTCTATAGCCAAGAGATAACAACATATCCCTGCTTGGTAAAGCTGACTTCTAATTAATGAGTCTCTGGACTACACAGAACAACATGATTAGTGCTAGCAGAACACCACAAAAATTTCTTCCCACATTTTTTCCAGGACAAAAAGAGAGATGCTACAACTACTGTGAATAAGATTGAAAACTTTCTCAAAACATTTATTTTCCTCTAAGGGATCTGAGAACAACGCTGAACCAATCTATTACACTGCTTAATCACAAATGCTCTGAAGAAACTTCAACTTACATGCTGCAGGGTTTTAGAGGTTTTTAATGTTCAGTTTATGTCAGACATAAAGCCTCATGCTTCAGAACAACACTTACCTGGATTCCTCTTTTCTTTAATAGATCGATACCAACAATATCTCTGTAATCATAAGAGACCATTTCTTTCTGATCTTCTGTCACATAAATGCGACCATTTGTCAGGCATCCATCAATACTGCAAACCAATAGCTTCACCTCTTTTAACGGCTCTTTGCCAAAATATCCAAAGCTAGACAAAGAAGTTATATTTTTAGGATAGAAGGTTTTGCACACTCCAAACCCAAATATTTCAAATACATTTGTGATCTTCAGATAGAAGAATCAGCTTTTAAATTCTTTTTTTTCTAATGCCTTTTCTCGTCATCGTCAGTCTCCAACTATATTCTGTCTCTTCAAAGAAGAGAACAAAATGATTCAAAAGACATCTCAGTTTTGCTGTCCATCTAAAAATTAGGATAAGATTTATTTCCTTAGCATAAGAGGTTATGGCCTGTAGCATTTATTTGGGGCAAAACCAAAATGGAGTAAAGGATGAAAAGGCACAGAAAATATATTCCATTCCCACCCATTATTTCCTTAGAGAGGTGCAGAGTAGCTGCCAGCTGCCTTTTCTTTGCAAGATGTAATCAGCTCATACCTTCTTCATGAACACTCTCAGTCATGTGCATCAGTAAATGTGGTCCAGACCATGGAAGCCTAGGACAACTCAGCTGGAAAAGCCAGAGATGATGCTAACACATTGCTATTGTATCATCAGGCTTATACTTTTCCCTAAGCTGAACTTCAAAAAAAACCAAACCAAAAAAACCCAAACCCCAAACATATAGAAAAGGTAATTCAGATGATTTCAATAGAGAGAGGAAAAAGTGATCGGCAGAAATAAAGTTGTCCAATTAACTTTGATCTTGATTACTTACATTACATACATTATACACTCACGTAACCATACTTTGAAACAATAAGTGATATCAAAGAAATAAAGGAATAAAAAGTGCTTTTACCTCAATACTCTCTGTTCTGCAATAGGCCAATCAATGTCTATGTCGATATCCACACTGTGCTCTGCACGCATTTCATAGTAGGCCATTTTACCACCCTAAATAAAATAGAAACGATTACGATTTTCTGCTTCGCTTAATACAAATAGAAAACTGTACAATTTAGTACCATGTAATGAAAGCTAAGTATCTGGTTCCGTAGTGGTCACAGTAGCTTAAATGTAAGTGAAACATCAATAACAATGTTTTGCCAGTGACACAGAACCATGCATTTGAAACAACTTCCTATAAGCAATGGTTAATAAGTATTTTCATTTTGTAACTAGAGAAAGCATGCAAGAAAGATGTTATGCGTTATAATTATTATGTCACACTGATTTCACTAAATCTTTTAATATAGTAAAATAGTAATACCTTTAGCATTTACTTAGTAAGAGTACGCTTATTTTCTGTTTGCTATCTACACAAAGACTTAATTTCAATTGGAAAAATATCTGCCATATACCAATGTAATTAAAAAAAGTAAAAGCCCTGATCCTCAGAGAGCTAGTGGCCCAACCTTCATAAAATGTAGAATTCAACACAATTGTACTATCCAGATCAATACTTGCAAGTCCACATGGCACCAGCCGGCGCTGCGTGGGTCTGTGCAAACTACAGAGACCTAAAGCTAGTATCTAGACATTAGTGAGGTATTTGGAAAAGACAGTAATAAGAACCTGGTTTTCTTGACGTACCTAGTAAGGTATTCCCGTTAGAAATATGGAAATATCTACACTGGGCTTTTTTTTCAGTTCTGCTGACAAATACTGGAAATGATCTGTAAGATGGAGAACTTGTCTTGCATGAGAAAACTAAGAGACTGTACTTGTAAACAAACAAAATGAAAGCTGAAGTAAATACATTTGTTCTGCATTACTACACTGGCACATAAACATCAGGAAAGGGAAAAAGACTGTTTAAGTTACAGTAAAAAACTAGTATAAGACTAAACTGGCCAAGAATACAAGTTTATAGATTATATGAGAAGCCTATGACACTGCGTGAAGGTCGGTTTCACACCCTCAGTAACACTAAAAAGAATTACGAGAGATGTACTTACATCCTGGCAAACTGATGTCTAAGTCAATATTGTAATGTTTCAGGCTTATATACTGCTCTATTATTTGTAGCAATGTGTTTTCTGTGGAAGATGCTGTTACTGGAATTGCCCTAGGTACAGCTAGCTTCGTTAAGTTACGTAATAAGCAAACTGTCCTGAGGTCAAAGTGCTGCTACTTCATACTGACTGCATCAGAAATAGAAATACATTCTAGAATTAAAAAGATGTATTATCCTAAAGGGCATGAAAACCAGAAGCACTAACCTGCAAATAGCCTTTCTCAATCAAATGTCTCTTGGCAAAATAAAATGAGCCATTTTCATACAGCTCCCCAGGCCAATCTTGCCTCCGGTACCGTTTTGCTGGGTTCAGGTTTTGAGGCTCTGTCATTTTGTTTTCTGTTAAGAGTGAAAAATGACAATGTGAGTTTTCCAGAATCCCTGTTCAACATTACTTAACTTCCTTTAAATAGCTTTCTGTTGAAAAATTAAGGACACAATTCAGTCACCAACTTCTTTTGTTATTGCCTCTCATGGGTTCGCTTTATAAAGAATCACTGAACTGCTCGCTCTTTCTTGGAACTATGGGTAACAAACTGGAGGACTGCCCTGCATTTCTAGCAGAGGAGAAGGAAATTGTTCACTCCAACTTAAAAAAAAAAACAACAACAAACCAACCTAAAAAACCTGAGAACTCATCAGCTCCAAAACTGGTTACTCAAAGGAGTAGGGAGGACATTATTCTAGACAGTCCTTGGCAACGTGAAAGAAATACTATACTCTTTCTGTACTTCATCTGTACTTGATCTCCTAGTGTACAATAGAAGAGGGTTAACTCGCAGTTACGAAAAATAGACACAAAAAATATTTAGCTACCAACACCTAAAATCAGGAACGCCCTGAATGAACTCCAAGAGCTGAGAGGACCAACGTGAAATCTGCAAGGTGAAAAAAGAGCGTATGAAAGAAATTGTGCCTGTGAAAATATCTTGGCATTTTCCCAAAATACTTCCTATTTAAGGATACACATTATATTAACTTCATAAGTGGTTTAATCAGGGTCCACAAATTAACAAACGAGTGTCTCTGAACAAACATGATCCCGCAAGAGCCCACATTCTTATCAATGCCAGTAGTGCATGCAGGAGAAACTGAACCAGGGACCAGAGACTTCTGTCCTTACACCAGCCAAATTCACATGCACAAAGCAGCTAAAATTCACCAGGTCTCATGATCTAGTAACCATGAAAAAGTTAAGAGGGCATTCTCAAACACCCAAAACATCCTGAGGCTTTAGTATATATACACACCTTGTATTTCACAAATACACTACAACTTTATGCTCAATGAAGTAAATATTTCCAGTGAGAGATAGACACCTTTCTCTTTCAAGGTGCATCAATATTAAACCTTAATGCAAGAGGAACAACAGAAATACACAGGAAAAGATATAAACTTCTTTTAACATAATCTGTACTTTAAAGTAAAAAAAAAAAAAAAAAAAAAGTACAATACTAAACTGGATAATGCTCCTGCAAATCACTGTCACCCGAAATACCACACTCTTGAAAGGCCGTTTATTACCCTTAAGCTGCTAACGTCTGCACAATGTGTTCCTTGTTCTCCTTGCATATACTCCTTGCAACTGAATGATTCTTTATCTCTTGCCACATTAAGACTTTAGATATCATTTTATACTAAAGAATTATTTGCTCTGTTAGGTAAGCCTTGAGGATTTTTTATTTTAATAATTTCCCTATCAAGACTAGGTGGCACACAATCACTTCAGAAAGACGCATGGTACATCCAAATCAGATTTACTCTTTCACAGATGTCCATTCTAGCATCTCAAGATGAAGTGGACTTTCACTTCGTTGCCTAAAGTGCAATCCACAGAATCCTAAACTGCCATCCATGATTTTGATACTCCTCTTATACTTTACATTGTCATGTTATTTCTCCTCTTATGAGGAACAATGAGAATGTTCAAGCTACCCTCTTATTCTAAAGAAAGGCCTAACTTTCATTGCTATTTATCTCTAAAACCAAGCTTCATTTATTTTGCATGGTCTTTTACAGTGTGATGCTTTCTAAACTCATAAAAAAAAATTTCATCTGAAGCAATTTATATCTCACAATAATTGTAATATCTGAGTAACACATTCATTTTTAAAAAATAAAAATAATGATGCGACAGTATCTGAACTAACCATTTTTGGAAAAAGAAGCAAACATTTAGAAGAGTACAGGGATCTTGTCAGGTCATGCAGAGAAGAAATTAGAAAGGCAAAAGCCCAACTGGAACTCAACCTGGCCACCGCTGTAAGGGATAATAAGAAAAGTTTTTATAAATACATTAACAGCAAAAAGAGAGCCAGGGAGAACCTCCCATCATCTGGTGGATGCAAGGGGGAACATTGCCACTAAAGATGAGGAAAAGGCTGAGATACTTAACGCCTTCTTTGCCTCAGTCTTTAATGGCCCGACAAGCTATCCCCAGGGTACCCAGCCCCCCGAGCTGGATGATGGGGACGGTGAGTGGAA